>OY101449.1:2688992-3097824 GCA_956483635.1 Panzeria rudis
CCAAAAATTACTACACTACAACAAGTTTTGAAAATTATGTTTTTAACATATTTACAAATAATTACAATAAAAAAGAGTTAATTACTCAACGCATAACATATGTGTTTATTACTGTGTAAATATTGTGTTTGTACGTACAATTGACTACATATTTACATATGAATTCATATATTAACATAAGTTGATTGCAAATTTGTTTACTCTATACCCAGCGGGAAATATGCAAGATGCTTTTTTACACATATTGAATTTGATTTTCGTTTCTAAAAAATATTTCATTCCATATTACTTTAACACACACTCTTATGTATAAGCGTTTGAAGTTGCTACTAATATATGGCTGCATATTGAAATTTTGTTCGATATGTTGAATAATAAATACCCTGAAAGTTAAAGCCCTTAATATTAATTTTAAGTACTTTCCCAGAGCGTGAAAAAATTATCCATACAAAATACACGTAAAAATATTGTATTTTTCTTTAAAATTCTATAACTCAGCTGCACTTTATGCAATTACATTGTACTTGATCTGGATTTACTCGGAATAAAACAATCTTCAGAAGTGCCTACAGCGACGCAAATGTATCTTGTACTGGTGAGTTCGTACGGGTCAATGAAGTTAATTTTTACTTAAAATTCTTGTTTTTAGGCAAAATTTGTTGGGAACGTAATTTCCTAGAAAAATTTTATATGTATAGACTAAATTGTTTAGATTAATATTTCTTGAGATATTAAACTTTAACTTATGGCCAGTATAAAAACTTTACGGCTTATCGAATCAAAAAAATAAAAAATAAGTTTTTACTAGTCATAAGTTAAAGTCTAATATCTCAGGAAATCTTGATCTGAGCAATTTGGCCTATAAAATATTTCTGTATGAAATTAGGTTTTCAACAAACTTTCCATTTACATTATTTTCGTACAGTTGATTATTTCGGAGATAACAGCAAAAAAACGAGAATTTTAGGTAAAAATTATCCTAGGTGACCCGTACCCAGTCACCAGTACACAGCGATTTGTCCCCAAATAGGAGATTTTTTTTTGGATTGGGGATAAAAATTTTGTGAAAATCCCCAGGAGATTTTTTGGGGAAAACCACTTTTTTCGCTGGGGAATTTTGAAGATTTGAAATCTATTTCTTCTGCTCCAAAATCTTTTCAAGATACCAGTGACCCAACAACTATGGTCTGATGTGTGGCTTACTAGGGCTCTTTCAAGAGCCATAGTGAATCAGTAAAACAAAAAAAATAGCTTGGAATCGCTTTATACAAAAAACACTTTACAAATAGTTTAGATTTATTCTCAAACGCTAAAACTTTTTAATACAAACAACATGGACAACAAACTTTTATTAAACGATTATTCAGAAGATTTTGGTTCGGAAGTTTTTGAAATGATAAACATAAATACATAGCAATTGTTTTATTCTTGCGTGTTTTTGTTTTAAGTTACTCTTTTTATATATGTATGTAGATGTGTATTTAGAACTCAAATGCCTTCAAAGACCTGAAATAAGATCCAAAAATATTTCTTTTCTGCCTTTTCAGGATAGCAGACTTGCCGAAACGGATCTACGTTTTTTATGAGGAAAAATAAATTTTATATGCCTTAATTTGTTCATTATATAGTTTATTATTAAAAATATCTGCAGGAATATGAACTATATGGAAAAATCAGTTTAGATCTTTTTTATAGCAAATTTCATTTCCCTACAAAATTGCTTTTATCACTTTTTCCCCAAATTCGTCTACTTTAAGAGATATTTTGAAAAAACTACGATTTTATCAAAAACTAACTTAGATCGGCTTTGCAGCATGTGTTCTTTTTGCTTAAAACGTGAAAAAATCAACTTATATATTTTTTATTGAAAATTTTTCTCTTCTTTGAATTAGTGTTGTTGTGGGAAAGACATAAGACTAAAGGAGGAAGGATGGTCAATAAATTGAATAAGCACATTTGATTTTTGTATTTTACCTTTGTTTTTTCAATTTCAGTAAAGTAAAGATACCATGTATCATTAATTAATTAAGAGATTTGTTTGTGGTGTTTGGATAATTTTTATTTACATCTAAAATAAGGGATATTATACTAGTCTCCTTTAAAACATAAATTTGTCATACATTATTTCTTATAATGTATTATAGTTGTTAAAAAACGTTTATTTTTTAATGTACTTTAATAAAAAGCAACATGGCCAAGGCAGCGACTTTATATTTTATAATTTTCATCAATTATTTGCTACTTGCAGGACATGGAGACTGGCTTGTTTGTCCTTCATGAGCAAAGTAAGAAGGCCTTTTTATAGTTTTGTTTACTACTTTTTTCCCTGTGGGGTATTAACACGTTTCGCTATAAAATTAATATTGCTTTCAAATAGTATTAAAGATATGTAATATGTAATAATAATATTGAAATTAAAATTATTGTTGCAAACATGGGCGTGTATTGAAGTGTGAAACCTTCAATTTATTTTTAAGCGGCTTATGTGTTTTTATGTTAATTGAAAAATAATTTCAAGTAAATCAATTACATATACATAAATTTAAATATTTCATTGTGGTCGATGTGATAAAAGAGCATATAGAAAAATACATTCGTACCCGCTAAGTCTGGAGCCCTGACACTTTTGAGAAAATGTTTTTTTTTTCAGTTTTCTATTATACATTATTTGGGATATTTAGACGATCTTTAATTTTTGGCTTTGAACAATTTGTATTTTTAAATACATACACAGCGGCGAAAAGAAGTAGTAAGGAGGCCTTCTGGAAGCCCTTATTTGTCAGACACAAGGCCTTATTACCCCATTCCATACTCATACATATTTTACACACGATGTCCTAACCAGCCGTTGCCTTCTTCGTTCCCTTCTTCAACAGGCTACAAACGTAGTACGTGAACAAAATGTATGACAAAATGTATGTATGCATACATACACATAATAAAAAGCAACCTATTAGAAGGGAGTAGGTAGGCCTTCCTGAGAAGGCAAGCGAGCATGAGTACAACTAAATCTTTTCTAAATTTCAAAGATGGCTCATTTGCTTATGATATAATGTTACTGTTGCCACTTATATAACTGCTGGGTACTGGAAACACATGCAAGAGTAGTTAATCTTTGAACATACTCTTTTTTTTTCTTATATTATATGTCAGGATGACGTTCTAAGCGAGCAATCTAAATACTTAGATTATAATGTACGTGCAATCGAAAATGTCAGAATTTATTTGTATTTCATATAATTTATCCCTTATATGTACAAAGTAAAACATAGTGGCATACTCTTGGGCTATATTTTCACAACAAGCTCGCTTGCAGTTTCACTTATTAGCTAGTAAAATTTTCATCATTTTGATAGTAAATTTTCATAATTAAAATTCGTTGATCAATAGTGTAGCGTTGTTCCATGGTTAAAATTTCCCAAGTTTTCTCTAAATAAATGCCAAAGGATTCCAGCTCAATTTTTGACATTTCATCATTTGACAGCCTATTTACTTCCTAACCTCAAATTTGCCCACCCTTTAGTTGGGAACGAAATTGAATCTTACATACATTTTGAGTTTTGAATGATTTCTGGCCGTCAAGTTAAGTTTGCAGCTTTAGTGTATTTAAACACCAATAGTAAAATTTGATGGCTATTTTGCCCGCTATATTGTCACTAAAGGGGAGTTTTCCCCCTCTTTTAAGAAAGAGACAAAAGACCCATACAAATATAATCCTCTTGGTGTTTTACATAAAAGTGTGTAACTCATATTATACCTTAACCGCAAGGCTTAAAAGACTTCTATGCCAAGCCACTATAACAATGGGCAAAGGTTGCGAAACTTTAACTCCTCTCTTCTAGACGTAGGCTTTCAAAGCACAGATACACGTATGTTTTTCATGTCCTCTACCAGAATCAGTCGTTAGAACCTTATAAATGTTTTTGTTGTGTTGTATTATTAAAAGTTATTTAAATTCTCGCAAAATATTTTGCTTATGATAAATATTTTATTTAACACTTAAATTTAATTTAAAGATATTTCGTATTTTTTAAGGAGTATCCACACAAAATAAATCTCCAGAATAAAATTTGAGTTTGTCAGAACCAATACATATTTTATTCATAAGTTGGAAAGCTTTTAAAAAAACCAAAACAAATTATTTTAAAAGAATTTTACATATCATTTTAGTTAAATTCATATATTACATACTTGTTTAAATATACATGACTGTATGTATGCAAATGCATTTGAAAATAGAAAAATGTTCAAATATTGTCAATTGAAAGAAAACTTGCTTATAAACCTAAAATATGAAATAAAATTTAATGAATAATAATTGTAAAATAAATATTTTTGGTTGTGAAGTAAATGTGAAATTTACATACAGAGAATGTGTGTATATAAATGGCATCATATAGAAAGTTGATAAAACTAGTAAGCATAAATTTTAAAACAAATAAAAAATAGAATTTAATACCATCAAAATAACCAAACTGGCTGTGAAATGAATATTAGAAATTTATAAGAATTTGTACAAAAGTTCTATCCTGTGATTACTTATGGTCACAAAAATATAAAATGATTCTACAGTACACCAAGAGAAAAGATATTATTGTGATATGGTGTATATCAGCAATGTCATATTTCCCGAAATAGTTTACGGCTGTGGAAAAGCAATTGCGGCGGCTTCCATAATAATGTTGTTCTGTTCTCCCGTGTATGTTGAAAATTAAGTTGATGATCATGTCTAATTCTTTCTTAATATAACATTACGAACCTTAGCACATATAATCACTTTTCTTTTTAAATATTTATGTATTCGCTTAAAATTAACTGAACGAAAGAAAACCTTTTCAAAGGAACCATAATCAGTTACTGCAAAATTTTTCTGCGTGTAGAGTTACTAATAACTCTGTTACCAACAGTTGTAGCAATCTTGAGGTCAAATTTCCAGTCAGATTTCAGATTTCCCAAAACAAAAATTGACTAAATAATACAATCAGGGGTCCGTTTCGCAAAACTACAAGTTACATTTCTACCAGTAACCCAGCAAAAATAAATTTGGTTCAAGGATGCAGTAAGATTAAATAGAAGGGCTTCGGAGATCTGCAAAAGCTCACAGTACATCCCCTCTGCCTTACGAGGTTGCAATAACGTAAGCGAATGAAGAAATTTAACGCACACACGGGGAAGGTAGTCGGCTATTTAATAAAAGTAAATTGTAGTGTAATATAGTTTCCAACTGTATTTGTACCACTTAGGACATATATAAATATAAAAACAACATAAAATAGTTTCAAATAAAAAATTATCCAAGTGTAGGTGAAATTGTGATATAAAGAGCAAACATTTTTTTAATTAATGCGCAGAAAGAAGCTCATACCTCCAGACCTAGCAAGTGGGACATCCCATACAACAATCATGTAGTCCCGAAGCAGGTTGGTGAGGGAGAGTACCGATATCTCTCCCTTACAAACCTGCTTCCGGTATACGGATATTTTTGCTGTGTATATGTATGTATGCAAACATTCACCAATGCAAATAATGAAGTTAAAAGGATTTTTGTCTGATGACATAACAAGACAAGACATGACATGACGAGAAATGACATGACAAGAGAAGACACAACGTAACGTTAAATGCCATGGCATGATATGACACGAGGCGATATGATATAACATGACAGAGTACTACATAACATAACATGAATGACATGAATTGCACCAACAGCGTGCTCGGCAGCAGCAGTGGCCCTGGTCTAAGGCGACGATGGCTTAGAACGCCTGCCCATCCCTGTCACCCTTATCAACCTCCCTTTCCATGTCACTGCGCCTCACTTTCTTAATGGCAGCAGGCTGCCCCATTGCCTCAGTGTTCTCCATATGCCACAGCTCGTCGTCATTGTCCCTTTTATATATTTTCCTCTTTGAAAGTAGACCCGAAGAGGCTATGAATCCTGACAAAAGCTTATTTAAACAAAATTCCACCTACCTACCAGTCAGTACGAAAATAATAATTTGAATTTCCAGATGATAAGAATAAAGCACATCCGAAAGTCATCAGCAGCTAAAGCAACTATCACTTGCAAGATACTAAGACGACACTAATCGGCAATGCTTAACAGAGACACCTTCAGGTAACACTAACCACTTATCCAAGTCACAATCCACTTAGCAAGGGCATGAACCAACTTAAATCTCAAGAGCTCCCATGCACTTCTCAAAAAAAACGACGGTAACGTTTTAGATAAAGCATTGATTTTTGTAATTCAAAGCATTAATATGCCATTAGGTACTACGTTAAAAAAATATACAGCGAGATGTTAAAAGATTCTAGGGGTAGAAAACCCCCCTTTTGGGGACTAGAAGCAATTTCTTGTTAAATTCAACTAATAGATTTTTATTTTTTTTAATATTTTTTGCTTGTTCAAATTAAATCTACCAGTAAGGGATAAAGGGGATATATGTGTTTATATTTATTGAATGTAACATTTTTGACAACATTTCAATTTATCCTTGACCCATGTCACAGAGTACAAAAGCCAAAGGAGTCATAAGTTATTGAAAACAAAGACATGATAAGACGAGCCTTTTGAAACATTTTTAAACTTATAGAAATATGTAATAGAAAACAACAAAAAAGGGTAATCCACTTGCAAGTGTATTTCATTTTAAAATTTATCAGATTCTACAAACAGTCTTCCGTTTATTCGTATCAGCATATTTTGTTAGTAGACAGACTGCTACACGTGTGCTAAAGGAATTAAGGGATATTGATTCTTAACTGAAATATAAATTTAACAAGAACGAGTATCTGTGTGTATGTTTTTATAAAAGTCTTAACCTAAAAAACACTTGATCCCTCATATTTGTGTATGATAATTGATGTCAAAATGTCAATTGAAAAACAAAAATATGAATAAAACTATTTTTTTCTTAGAAATAATACCACGAGTTAATATGTTTCATTTATATGGATGGAATAAAAATTGATCCGCACAAAAGCATAAATCCAAAAATTTAGACCGTAAAAAGTACTGAGATCAAAATAAGGACCAAGTTCTTGATAGATACAGTACCATCCCATTTCATGAAAATTTTCCGATTTCAAATTTTTCTTAATACTTTCCCATCAAGACGTACCTGTGCACCAAATTACAGCTTTCTAGCTATAGTGGAAGTGCCCAATAATATTGATGAGTCAGTGAGTCAGTGAATATGTACTAAAATATGCACTTTTTACACCATAATATCTCGAGAAGCTTTTACGATAGAAATTTAAAAATTCCGCTATAAGGTTAAGTCTGTAGGGAGACGTTATGCTTCAAGTTTCATTATTTTATTATCAAGTGGAGCAAACCTGTCAGGGGATAAAAACATCTCGAATGGTTTCGTGTAAATACACACTATTTGTCCGGAACGTGGCCTGGCGCACTACCGATTTAGAAATATTCTATTGATTATCGAATTTAATTTATTAAAAGTTGCTAAGCTTCTGCTAATAATGCTGATGTATTTAGCAGTAATTTCCTGTTTGATTTATAAGCAAAAAAACTCTTCAAAATAATTTTCCATGGCCTTTGTTATATTTCTTTTATTTTCCTTATTTTGGTATTATTTGCATTGATAAGCATTTGTAATTATAATGCCTTCTTAGAGGATTTACTATTGTAGCCTCTGTTGCATAAATTGAAAACTTTACTTTCATTTAATGCCATCAGCAAATCTATACTAAACTTTAGCTTAAATAATTAGGAATTGCAAATAAGAGATTTTTGTATATTTACGCAAATAAATGTGGGTTGAAAGATGCCTGTTTATACAGAGTGCTGCATACATTTTTTGCGCTCTTTTTAATTCTGAACTAATTGATAGTAGGCCAATCTATCAGTCTAGGTACGATTTCCACAAAATACTTTTACTTAATCAAAACAAAAAAATTTTAATGCACTTTATTTCTGAAAAGCATCATCATTTCATGGCATTTCAATACCCTGTATTATAATTACTTCTAACATAATCTTTTGAAATTTATATAATGGAATTGAATCGTTTCTAAAAGTACGAATATCTTAAGATGTTTTGACCTAAAAAAGCAAACACATGCTTCACAACTAAGTTCTACTGGCAGCCATTTTAATCAAAGTGGCATTCAAATTGACTTTTTAGTTGAGTAGATTTCAGCAAGAAAATCTGTGTGAATATGAATTAATTTAATATTAAATGGATTTACAATTCAAATCGCTCCAATAGTATTGATTACATTAAGAACTTTGCAGAACAATAGGAAATAATTAGGCAAAATGATTGGGAAAAAAATGAAATGCAATTTGATGGAAAGATATAAAGCAAAGAAATATAAAAAAATTGTATTTCTAAAATATTATAATAACCGCAGAAAATAAGAAAGCGTCTGTATAGGCTACAAAATTTAACTTTAAATTAAACTTAAGTAATATGCTCAATCTTTTGAGCTTGAAAAACTAATTATTTCAGTAAGGTTATTTGTATAATCACAAATACAATCACATATAGAGAGATTGGCCTTATTTATTTATACTTTTTTATACAAAAACCAAAAAAAAAAAACATCTGCAATGATAACAAGTTTCCTCCTGCAGTAAATATAGAATAGATATTTTTTTTATTTCCCTTGGCGAGCAATTATTATTAGGTCTATACCCTGCAGATAACGCGACTAGTCCATACACACATCTAAAGTATATTCCATAAAGAACTAGCTTTGCATTACATTGAAGTAGTCGCAAAACCACTTTATATCACTACTTGATGGAGCACTCAAATGTTCGTGTTTTAACGATTACATTCCTTAAATGTATAGTGCTGAGTCGTAAGGTGACTACTATTTCGGTGGAGTATGAGGTTCTCTTCGTGAAGCTCATAGCTGTGAGTGAGCTTTTGCGGCGAAGGTTGGAGACCAGCAGTCTACCAGCAAGGTTGATTGCGGCTTCTGGAACTAATATTGCTGTCTTCAGGGCCAATGGTATTCCCTGCAGTTGCGCCGGTGATTGCTCTCAAGCCGGTTGAGACGTAGTCGGTATTGGTTATGATTCAGTAACTCCTCCGATGTACATGTCATGTTATATCATTTAATATTATGTCAATTTATGTCCTGCCATGTTCTGTTATGTCATGTCATGTTGTGTCGTGTCATGTCATGAATAGTCATGTCATGTCATGCATTGTCATGTTATATAAACATAACATAAGAGATATGCATTTATTTTTATTTTGTTACTTTTTGGGTAAATGAAACGTAAGAAACTTCATTCTTACCCAGTGTCTCAGCCCACTGTGCGCTCATTTTTTAAATTCTTCAAATACGTTAGATAGAATTCCTTATCCACTTTAAAATGAAAATACTATTTTTGCCTATAAAATATGATGTCTGTAGTAGACAATTTATTTTTTGATTTTACAATCCATTTTACAAACCTGTGAGGAGTGTTGCTTAATTTTCCTCGTCTGATAAAATAAAAAATATTTTGTCACAAAATTTTCCAACACTTTATATTTTATATAAAAACCGTTTTATTTTAAAGGAAATTGTAAACTTCGAACCTATGAAAGGTCCTGGAGGTCTTACCAGCTTTAGCTAATTGAAGCTAAAAAATATATTTACTAGAAAACTACTAGCCTACCCTCAATTTCAGCTCAAAAACACTAGTTCACGCCTCATAAATAAAAAATAAAAAATAAGCAGCTCTTCAAAAAATATATGTAAAAAAAATTTATATGTTGCAACAAAAACCCTTCAGATATTTTAGTGCATAAAATACAAGTATTTATTTATATGAATGAGCATGTATCCATAAGTTATGAAATCCTCTTGAGCAAATAGTATTTTAATATTCAACAACGATTGTAAAACAATTTAAACAACAAACTTTTACGAAGAGTACTTCGCCAGGAATGCAATGAATATTAAAACAAACTCACGTGTAACTCACACACACACATGCTAATGTGATTTAAGCCAACAATAATACACTGTAATGATATGCATGAGCTAGTCCAAAATTTAATGTTAGGAAGGATGGAGATGTAAAAGAACAATCGTATAGAAATTCATGTTTTATCCGGTTCATGAACTTATAATCCAACAACTACAAACTACAGAAAATCAGCAAAACTTTCTAGTGGCGGAAGGAAATGCATTTAACACATAAATAAACTATAGGCATCAATGGAAAATTAAAATTGAATAAATTTTTACTTAAAAAATGGAAATTTATAGATAAAATTTTTTATTCAGGCACAACTGAAGTTGATTTGACTGACTGACTCCACATCCAAGACGTGTCTGTCAAACACATCATTAGAAATGCATTTATTTTCACAGAATCCAAAAAGTCTTAAAAAAATACACAAATTTACATATGCAAATTTAAACGTTCAACTATATCTTAATAGAAATTGTATAATCAAATTTGCAGACTTACGAGTATGTAGAAAAGGAAGGAGAAGCCTTCAATGCTGAGAAAGTGACATTTTCGCTATTCTAAATTTTATTTTACCCCAATGCACATTCCGTCATTTTATATTCAGTGAAAATGTTGATTTTTTCCTCAAATTATAAAAATTTAATGCAAAAAGATTTGCACTTTCATTTTGACTTGCAAATTCATTTTATTCGCTTATATTTTTGTTTTTATTTCTGTCAAAGAAGATAAATCCCTGCAAATCTTTGTGTCATGTAAAGATTTTAAAAGTATAAAAATATTTTATTATAACGCTGGAAATGTGAGGAAAAATTCATTTGTCACAATTTTATTTCAACTCAATCTATCAAAGAGAAGTCAACAAATTCTAAAACTATCTTTAGATGGTACAAGAAGAGGGGGTTGTCAACCAATCCAACGATTAAATACGTTTCCTTTAACTTCTATCAGAAGGAAAAATCTTAGAATCAAGGAACCGATTTTAAATTTCTCAATAATTGAGTTCAGGTTTCTGAGTTGATAAGGAATTCTTAGACAAATGAAGCGATTTCAACATTTGATAAAAATAAGAATTTTAACAATCATGCCACCAACTATTTACTTAATCGGATATTTCATGTAATTATGGTGAGTAAATATATATGTATGTATGTGTCTGTCTAGACGAACAATATAAAATATATAATTAACAAAAATATTTGCTTATCTGTAGTACTCATACATGTTTCCTACAACAAGTCATTGTCCTTAGTAAGAAAAATCATATCATTTTATTGCCATTCCCGCATTCCTATAGATACACACACACCTCAGGCATAGAGCTATACTCCAATTGTACATGATATTTAAGGACGAAATGGTTGGTTGAATGCAATTGGGTTATTAAACGAATGAATGACAAAAGGACGATTGTTTGCTTATTAGCCATATGCCAGAAACCAACAATGGAATAAGTTGAACTTAACTGAGCAGGACACAGTTAAAACATATATGTGTGTGTTCATGGACTTTAATGAAAATCCCACAGTAAATAAGTGATGAGTCTTATCATCTTAAATTACAGAATATAAGGCGAAAAACACTAATGTTTTTAAAATTGTTTTTTCAAAATGCATTTTATTCAATATGTATTTTTTTTTTCAAAACGGAGCTTTTTAAAAGCGATAAATTTCAAAAAGGAACTTTCCTAAAAAGGTACTTTTTCAAATCGGTATCTACTACACAATTCGAAAAAAAATTTTTCAAATAGTTTTCTTTCCAATAAGTACATTTGAAAAAGGTATGTTTTTCTAACAAATATTGTTGCAAAAAAAATTTGAAAGACCCTTTTTAAAAAAGCAATTTTTAACAAAGTACATTTTAAAAAAGCTATTTTTTGATTAATGTACTTTTTGAAAAGGGTGTTTTTCAAATATGAGCTTTTCAAAGAAATATGTTTTCGAAAAGCTCCTTTTCCAAAAAGCTATTTTTCAAAAAAATATTTTTTCCAAAGATTTACGTTTCCAAAAATGTACCTTTTGAGGAAGGTATGTACTTTTAAAATAGCTAATTTTTGAAAGAGGTACTTTTTAAAAAATATAAATTTTTTAAAGCTACTTTTTAAAACAGGTTTTTTCAAATAAGTACATACTTTTCTAAAAACCAAATATTTTTAATATGTATTTTTTCTACAAGGTTTATTTTCGCAATGGTAATTTATGAAATTTTTCTGGAGGTGCTTTTTTAATAAAATTCTTTTTTTTTCAAAAAGAATTTGTTAAATAATTAAGTTTTTAAAAAGTTAATTTTTAAAAGGTACCTTTTACAAAAGTATATGAAGTATATGAAGATATGTTAAAGAAAAACAAATGGTTTTTCAAAAAGATACGTTTTACAAGAAATTGATTTTGGAAAAGTTATTTTTTAAATAATTATTTCTTCAAGAAAGTGGTTTTTCAAATATATAATCTATTCATTTCAAATAAAATTGTGTATAAAAATATTTTATTAAATTTATTATTTTAGATATTCTCCCAACGGTATTTAAAATAAAGATTTATTTGTTGAGGGTTAAGCAATGCCTATATATATGCACTTCATTGGTGCTTCAACAAATCGTCAGTATACTTCAACCATACTTTTAAAAAGTTCCAAACCTCTTATTTTAGGTACAGACTTTCAAAAACCATTTGAGAATTAACAAATAATAATTTTTTTGAAAATCACAAAAGAATAAAATAAGCGTAGTAGGCTTATTTTATAAACGATTTATATTCGATATGAATCTATTTTATTTATCTATACCTTTATACAATTGCCCCCATATTTATAAATGTTTACTTAAGTTAATGTGTGCATTAAAACCGGTTTTCCCATACAAAATCCGTACAGTAAACCAACATTAACTTTTATAAAATGTTATGAATATGGGGGTACATCGCTAATTGGTTGATAATAAAATAATTTTTGTATAGATTTCTAAGCCTTATTATTTTATTCTTTTGTGATTTTCAAAAAAAAAATTATTTTTAAGTTCTCAAATGGTTTTTGAAAGTCTGTGCATAAAATAAAAGGTTTGAGACTTTTCAAAAGTATGTTTGAAGTCTACTGACAATTTGGTAAAGCACCAATGAAATGCACATAGACATTGCTTAGGCCTCAATAAATAAATCTTTATTTTAAAAAATATAATATTTAAACTGGTACTTTTCAAAAGGGTACTTTTTCAAAGGAATACGTTTTCAAAAAAAATTCCAAAAGAGCAATTTTTCAAAATATAACTTTTTCAAAAATTCATTTTTTCTTAAAAGGACATTTTCAAAACGATAATTTTAAAATTTTTTTAAAATGTTGTTTTTCAATACGGTGCTTTTTATAAAGGTGTCTTATTAAAAATACACCTTTTCAAAATATACTTTTCCAAAATAGTAATCCTTTAAGAATGTACTTCTTTCAAATATCCCCTTTCTTTTCTCCCTTGATTCGCGCCGTGTTAAAAGCTACTTTGTCAAGAAGGAACTTTTGCTGAAGGTATTTCTAAAAGGTGTTTTTTAAAAGACATATTAAAGCAAAGAGATAATTATCCGAAGAATTTCTCTTTAAAAAAGGTGCTTTTCTAAAATGTAGTTTTTCGAAAATAGACTTATTCTAAACGGCCTTTTTTCATTATACTCAGAGTTCAATTAAGAATCTTATGAAAGAAAAATTCTTAATTAAACTCTGAGCTCGAATACAAATATGCATTGCGATACATTATGCTAGAAATGCAAGGAAAAAATCAAACCCCATCCTGTTGTGGGAAGCAAAACACAGCATACTATTTGGGGCACTCACTAGCAACAATAACAACACTTAAACTATTGACATGCTGGCAAAAACAGAATATACAAGAGAAATATAAATAATAATTAAATAAAACAATTGGGGGAACTCAACTAAAAAATCACTTAAAAATGTCATCATAATGTCGGCAATTGTTGTAGCAGCTTCGAAAAAAGAACAACAACAATTTTAACAAAATAAATATACAGTAAAATAATTAAAAGTTAAAGTAATTGAATCAAATATTTACCTAAAATAAAACAAAAACTAAAAAGTTCTACAAAAAAATTATAACGATTTCCAACAGGAAAAAACGACAGTAACACTAAACAACTGAAAAAAAACACAAGTAGCAAACAAGACAACAACAACAAAAACAAATAGACAAGCAAAGAGTCACACAGGCCTTTGGAACATTGAACATTATGTGCTACCAAAAAAAAAAAAAAAGATGAAGTGGTTGGGCGACAAGCTCTCTTTAACAAATAATATTACTAATTTGAAACATAGTCCATCTAGAAATGATGACATGTTCTAGTTTCCTTTCATTTCCGCCTCTTATCATGTTTTCTTTCTACTCGTGTAAAATTTTCGTTTAAATTACTTTAGTTGCATGATAGTTGGGCAACTTGAGTGAGTAGAGAATTTATATGCCATTTTATTGCTGGCATTTTGACAAATATGCCTGTCACTTGTGCCCATTCAACAGAAAGACTGTAAAGTAAAGTCTGTAAAGTCTGCATTATTTGTATGCTCAAATTTAGAAGCATCATTATCAACTTACTTATCATAGTTGTCATGTATCGTGTGGATTTCATGGCTAAGTCACACTACGATGGCACTTTATCATTTAAATAGCTGATGTACTTATTTCTGAATAAACATTTTTATCTAAAATGCACTCGATTATTTTGGACTTAAAATACGTACTTTTGTTTTGAATTATTATGACAGCGGGTGTTTTTTTAGAGATAAATTATTTTAAATTATAGCTGTGTTCATTTACTGAAAATTGTTAACAATTGTTAACAATTTTTGATAGAAAGTGTTCATTAACTCCAAAAATTTTCAACGAGAGAGCGTCAAAAGAGAGCAACAAATTGAGACACAAAAAAATTGTTGAAAATTCTTGATAGTAAAATTTTTACTTTCAATAATTGTTCAAACAGCTGTTTTGTGTTTGTATTTACAAATCAAGTTTGCTAAAAGAAGTTGGGAAATAAAAATATTTTTGCAAAATTTAAGAAATTCTAAGTGAATGTTAATTTTTAAAGCGATGAAATATATTAATACGATAGAAAACCAATTTTTGTTTAATTTAGGACCAACCGCACAAAAATAAGATGTCTAAAGCAATGGAATTTAGCAACACAGGATCTAGTACATCAGGGCCAGAGGATGTTGCAGCAAATTTTAGTATTGCAAATATTATGAGTATCTAGATACTCGGTACTTTACACTATGGCGGTAGATAATCCAATTAGTTCATACATAAATATATTTAATGTTAATGTAAATTTGACTATGTAATTTAGACAATTAGCAGTATCTTGGAAACCATAAGAGGGAATTTCTTGAAATTAAAAAAAAGCTAATATATACTAAATATTTCAAAATTAAAAAAATGTCAAAACGAAAAATCGCCAAAATGAAAAAGCGTTTAACGGAAAAAACACCAAAATTGCAAAAAAATTACTAAAACGCAAAAAATCACCAAAACTAAAAAGATCGCCAAAAAAACTTAAAAAAAAACCCAAAAACCGAAAAAAGTCGCCAAAACGAAAAAAACACTAAAACTAAAAATATCGTCAAAAACGAAAATTCGCCAAAAATGGAAAAAATCACCAAAGCGAAAAAAGCGTCAAAGCTAAAAAATCGCCAAACACCGAAAATTTGCTAAAACGAAAGTGTCAAACCCAAAAAATCGCTAAAACTAAAAAAATCAGCAAACACCGAAAAAATTCCCAAAACCCAAAAAAGCGCCAAAACTAAAATAAATCTCTAAAAAATCGTCAAAAAGTAAAAAAAAACGTTAAAACAAAAAAAAAACGCTAAAACAAAAATATTGCCAAAACTAACGAAAATACACAAATAAACATACGTTATTCTGGCATATTCTGTGTTTCACAAAAAATAAAATAATGTGAATTTTCTTGGCATTGTTGTTATAAAAAATTATTTATAACAACAATGCTATGAGAAATACACATAATTTTATTTTTTTGTGAAACACAGAACATGCCAAAATGACGTTAACATAAAAATATTTCTGCAACTTTCGATTGATAATTGGTCCCAAAATGTAATCCATATATAAATTTTTTAAATATTGTACTTCATTACAAAATAATTTGTTTTTGTTTTCATTACCTCAAAAGTTTAAAATTTCAGATATGTACCCTTTTTTCAATTTCTTATTCAATTTTGTTGAAAAGAAATAATAATAAATGCCGAAATCACATTATTTTTATAGTAATAGGTACATATATTACATTTTTCCACATATAGGAGTAGTTATTAAGTACTCATATATACCTATATATTATAACACTATTTTAGCTTGAAAATTTTGGATGGTAAAGTGTTCATTTACTTTTTATTATTTTTGAGAGTAATTTTACAAAATTCCTTTTTACTCTCTCGTTGATGGAAAGTGATAGGAAAGTAAATGAACAAAGCTTATATTAAAATATACAAAACTTTATATATATCAAACTTGCCGTTTGCTATGTTTGAGGTCTGATTTGACATGCATACATACATATCGTTGCATTGCTATAGAAACAGCCTAACTCATTTCTTTACATCGAACTTTTCGGATATATCGATAGAAGAACCTCCTCTTGTCTATCGAAATAAGCAAAAAAAAAAGATCGATTAGAAAAAAATTAGTTAGGGTGCACTGAGCTACGGCACTGAAAGAATTTTCTTCATAAACTCTGAGATCTTTGACATTAATGCAATGAAAAACTTCATTAAAACTCAATCAAAGTCGCGCTTCGTTGGATTAATGAAAAAAGTTTCGTTAAAATTATTTCAATTAAAATTTTACCAAATATACGAAATAGTTTCATTGATATAAGCAACAATTGCGTTAGTGTAATGAAAATATTTCATAATTCGACGAAAAATTTTCAACATTTTAATGAAATTATTTCATTATTTTAATTAAATTAGGTCATTATTTTAAAGAAATTATTTCATACTTTGAAGGAAATTATTTCATTGTTTTAATGAAATTAGTTCATTGTTTTAATGAAATTATTTCATTGTTAAGTAGCCGCCTAATGAAACAATTCCAATGAAACTCTTTCCCAATATTCGTTAAATACAACATATGTGAATATATTGTGAAATATTTCATTAGAATTTTGAAAATAAAATCTAACGAAATCGTTTCATTAGATTTATAAAGCAAAATTCTTTCTTTGTATGTATAATTTCAATTCCTTTTAAATTTTCTAAGACTAAGAAGAATTTGAATAGCTTACTTTTCTCACCAACCAAGTGAAATACTAATAAACTGATACACACAAAAAGACTTAAAATGTCATTGTTATTCAGAAATTTATAACAAAAAAAAACTCTTTCATATAAAATATAGAATACAAAACAGAATACCTGCATAAAATGCTTGTGCAGCATACAAGACCAAAGTAAACATACAATAATTGAAATCTTTTAATGTTAAGAGGTTGGCCACACAGCCCCAAGGACACCATTGAGTCCATATAACAAACTTCTTATTTATTCTTACTAATTGTTATTTATTTTATTACAAAAGCACAAAAAACACTTGAAGGCATTTGAAGTAAATTATTTAAAAAAAGAAGAATTAACAAATTGAGTTCAGCATGAAGACATGAAGAGATGAGACAAGTTTTCATAATTCCTGGCACACAATTCTCTAAATCAGTAAAACGTAAAACGATTAACTGTCATGTTCACACACTATAAAACCCATCACGTCACATTTTATTTTTAGCCAAGTTTGAGCATGATAACAATGAAATTGAAAACTTATAGAAACGTAAAAGAAAAAAAATTGAATAAAAACATTGAACACTTTATAATCATACAATGTCTTTTCACAATCACTGCTGCTAAATAGAGCAAGAAATAGTTAAAACTGACAGGACTGTTAAATGACTGCAAAATGCCAGGAAAGGAAGAAAATAAATTTTTAGCAATGCTATCGCTGTCAAATCATAATAGACAGCAAAGTGGAATGAATAGAATGAATCTTATATTTAAGGAAAAAGATACAGTCACGTAAGCCATTGATCAGATCTACGCGACACAAATTTCAATTGTAATCAACATGATGATTGCGCTGAAGGAAAAACGCGCTCTTTTATACAGAAATACATTTAAAATGGAATAATTTCTTTATTTAGTTTATTTTTCCAAGAAAATGTTAACACTCTATTATTAGTTTGGCAAGTATTGTACGAGAAAAACTTAATAAGTCTCTGAAAAAATACAAAAAAAAATTTTTTAAGAAAAATGTACTTCTATCCCGGTATACTTCATCCAGTGATTATTCAAATTATACATTATTCATCAGCTTTATAACCTTCTTATAATACTTTTGGGTCAATTACACTGAAGGAATTTTCTTCATAAATGCTGTAAAGTTCGACATTAATATAATGAAAAGCATTATTAGAACTTAACTAACGTCACTCCCAGTTGGATTAATGAAAATTTCATCAAATATATGGCATAAATTCATTGATTCAATGCAAAACTAATGAAAATAATTCATTATTTTGATTAAATTATTTCATAATTTCAATTAACTTATGCCATTTATGCCATTATTTTAATTAAACTATTTCATAATTTTAATAAAATTATTTAATTATTATAATGAAAATAGTTCATTATTTTAATGACATTTTTCATAGTTCTAATAAAGCTTTCCATTGTTTTAATGAAATTAGCATATTATTAGATAAGCTCATTAGCTTAAACTGTATTACTGGCTATTTTAATTTATTGACAATTCCATGCTACAAATACATACGTACGTTAGACACCAATGCATATCAGTAAACTTTGTAAAGTTGATGACCCCTCACAGTAGGGATGGGCAAAAAATATTGATATATCGATATATCGATATTTTCTTAAAAATGTGTCGATATATCGACGTAGTTGTGTAAAAAGGGCCAATCTGCTGTGTAAAATGGTGAGAGATTGACCCTTTTTATGCAACTACGTCGATATATCGTCGATATTTTTAATTTCGATACATCGATATTTTTTTCCAAATATATCGACAGTATCAAATTCGATATTTTTTTTAGTTTTGGTTTTGTTTTTCGTGCAATTTTTTGAAACATTTCGGCACAGTCTTCATCAAATAGAATATTACTAACAAAATCTTTTGTTTTATTTATAATATTTTGTCTATTCGAAAAATTATCATTCTTTGAGTGTAATTTTGTTGATGTATGTTCCATGAAATATTGGAGGAACAGTAAGGATCTTGGAAATTGACTCTTTCCAGCTTAATTATTTATAAGAAGGGTACTTTTTTTGTATTATTTTTAAACAAAATTTGGGGACTACGTTTGAATTATCATTGTTGAAAAATCAATCGATATCGATATATATCGATATATTTTTTTCACTTGCCCATCCCTGCCTCACAGTATCGAACTCAGACTCCTGAATTTCATCATTTGCATAAAAAAAATTTTTTTGAAATAAACAAGGTAATGTTTTTTAAGAAAGTACGATTTATTTTCATTGGTCTTTCATAAACACAATGAGACTATTCTTGAAAACTATGAAATACGTTCCATTCAAACAACGACATTCAAAAACTTGAAATTTTTAGTTTTTAAGAGAATGTATATGTTTTTCTTTAGTATCTATCCAGTGGTAAAAATACCCATTACATAATCGCAGATGTAAGCAATATTAAGTAGCAGCTAATGATGATACTTTAGCTTACTTTCTCACTTAGATTTAGCATAAGCGTATCATAGGCTGTTTAATCGGTGCGCTCGCGGTTAAAACGTAAGCTACAATGTCAGTACGTGTCGCTAATGTGCGTTTACACAATAAGTGAAATTGTAAGTGAGCTTGATGCTGAAATTTACCCCAAGTGCAGGCCACAGTTTTTTACTTTGTACATATAAGGTGTAAATTCGAAGCCATTATTAGTTAATGACATTTTAGATTACATGTACATTACAATCTAAGTACTTACATTGCTCGCTTAGAACGTTATCCTAACATCATTGATTATTATCTAGGTACTTCGTTTCATTTATCACTGGGTATTTAAACATTTTGTCAAAACTAAAAGGGTTTCCATATAGTGGCAAAATAATGTTGATATAAATTCAATTCTCAACGAAACTGTGAAAGCTAATGAAGCAACCTCACTGAAATTATTTCACAACATTCGTGAAATTTTAGACATGTTGTGAAATACTTTAATTAAAATTGTGAAAAAAAATCGAATGAACTCGTTTCATTGATTGAATGTATGAAGCGAAATTCTTTCACTGCAGAATGGTTGCATTAAATTGCCCCAAGAAACAAAAATAAAAACCGATGGAAAAAAGCATTATAGTAATACAATAATTAACGAGCAAAATAACTGAATGGAAAAGTAAAATGGTGCTCCTACTTGCCTCAAAGAAAGCATAAGGGTTAAACAAATTCAGTCTTATTACAATTTTATCTATTGAAGTGCAGAATACTAAACTTTCATTTGTATTATAACAATTTAAAATTAAAAACAATTAAAAATTTGCTCAGCCAACAGAAATCATAATTTAATCACCGACAATTTACTATGTAAACCTTATGTTTAACCCGTTCACCATTATGTCCAAATACATACACACTCAAACAGGCACATATACACTTACATACAGTTTTATATAATTTTTAATTTCATTTTTGTTTCTGTAAATGATAAAATTATTTACAACCTTAATGGAGCCACACAATTTCTTCATGTCAGACAATAACTCATGGTTTTATTATTTGTTGTCCAAAGACCAAGTAAAATGGATCCTTTGCCAGCGATAAAAGCAAAAGGAGATACACAATTTAATTTCGAAAACCTCTGTAATATAATTCAAATTCAAACCTAAATACTACCCAGTTGACCACACTGCCTTGCACGTCATTGTCATCTACGATTCTTGTACGCATTGTCCTCTGACGATTGGTGTTCTAATCGACAATTTAAAGGAAATCGTCGTTCACGACAATCTAAGGGACAAATTCCTGCAAGTTATCCTCTAGTAAACACTTTCGACGACAATATGAGCGACAATTTTTTCATTTTTGTCCTCAAACGAACTTTGTTGAGGACAATATGAGCAGCAATGTCTTACATTTTGTCTCCGTTAACATTGTGGAGAACAAGATGAGTGACAATGTCTTAATTGCTGTTCTCAATCCAACTTTGTTGAGGACAATATGACCAAAAATGTCTTAAATTTTGTCTCCATTAATATTGTGGAGAAATAGATGAGTGACAATGTCTTAATTGCTGTTCTCAATCCAACTTTGTTGAGGACAATATGAGCGAGAATATCTTACATTTTGTCTTCAGTCAAGTAAATGAATATGTTGGCCTCTTGTTGGCGATGTTTTAGGTGGTGCAACAGCAAGGTGGTAAGTGCAAAAACTTATAAAGTCAGTCAATAATTTAAATGAAACGAAAAAAAACAAGTAAGCAAAAATATTAAATAATTAAGTAGGTGACATTGTCGCTATGTAATCGTTGACAGCACGGTAAACAGCATTGTAGCAATAAAAGACAAACGACATTGTCACTTATATAGTCATTACCGACAAAATAGGCGACAATGTCGCTCACGTAATCACTTTGTGTTATGTACACGATTTTTGGCGAAATTTGTTCGAAAAGTTCATCGATGATTTGTTCCGTCTGTCCGACATTTGAGTAGACCACTTACAAACACCGTTAAGTTGAAAAAAATAAAAATTCTATCAAAGCCGCCATGTTATTTGTTGTTTGAAGTTTTAATCGATTTTCTAAAAATATCGATATATTAACATAGCGGTGTTTGCAAGTGACTACACATTTGTCGTCGAGGATTTAACATTGTCGTGCACCCGTCATTGATGATGTCTGAAAGACGTGGCGAACTGGGTACTTTTCATAAATATTTACAAATAAGAACACATATGCGGTGATGAATGTACAGGGTGCAGAAATCTGGCTAGTAGCCTTTCCAAGGACCTTATTGGATAGAACTTTTACACGCCGTTATCGTATAAGGGTTACTCAGTGAGATGCTGTCCTGTGGTTTTTTTTTTTTCTTTAATACTAGTCAAAGGACTAGTCCTTAAACAAATATTTTTGATTTGAAAAAAAATCAGCTTGCACAATGAGTATATTTTGTTAACATGTATGCTCTAGTTAAGTGATATATTCTCTTTTCACCGCTCACTAGTCTGGAACATATTTTTTCACTCCCAGTTTCACCAGTCATAGCACAAGTACGTTGAAGACATTTGGTACAAAAATTTCAGGCAGGCTTCTTCAGTGTTCGTTCATATTTTCATTTTATTATATTAAACTCTGTTTTTTTATATAAAGCTAAAAACTCCAAAGAGGCCTATAAATTTATACACCTAAGCTGTTTGACATTATCATGGACCGGCTGGCTGATTGTCTATGTTGCCCAGCAAAACTGTAAGGTAATGTGTTATGTATATATGAATTATGAGTTTATACTTAAACTCATATACATTCTCAAAGTAATTAAGATGCTGTGTTTTTTATATGTCGTAATCTTATGAGTAGATTAGGGGTTCCCAAAATATTTTTAATGTTTACATGGAAATTTCGATTTTCCATAAAAATGCCATGATCAATTATAGGTTTTTGGGTGAGGCTCCTTAATAAGAAAATTTTTTGTAAGCTAATGGTATAGGACACCCTAAGATTATGGCAATTGTTTTGATTAAGTGCAGACAATCTCAACTGGCAACGAAATACGACCATAAGAGAGGAAAGATATGCTATACATTAGACCGGTTCGGTCCCCACACAAAAAAAAAGTTGTGCTAGTCATACCCTAGAATGAAAGATATTTGTATAACGTTTCTAAAACATGAAAAAATTTTGCCACGCCTCAAAATACAGCACTTTTAATTTTTGTATACATATATAGCGCCGCCGTTTAATATCCGTCTAATGTTCAATTTTTTCCACCTATCAGAAAAGACCTTCTAGCAGTTTGTATGTCAAACAGAAAAATTGGATATTAAGAGGGAAGGGTCCGAGATGGCATAAGTGGTGCCCAGAATTTGACGTCGGACTAATAAGCCATCCGAAAAAATGTTAAGCCGATGGAACTTTTTTTCGAACAACCTTAATGTACATGCGTACATACTTACCTTTGTAATATTACAAACATACAGTGTATGTATGCATGTTTGCATTTGACTAACTTTGTCTTCATTTGTGTATGAATAGGTCTGCACTTATACAAAACTCTACAATTGAGACTCACAATGTACAGCAGTGGTCAGTTTAAAATTTTAAAGTTTAGACACACAAGTACCAAACTCTTCATTAGGATGTGATTTTAATCAGCATAATAAAAGGATAAGCTCAATCCGTAGAATGCAAAATGTAATAATAAAACTTAGACACTTATTGCAGAGCAGTATCTAGAGTTGCGGTGCGAGGAAAAACAGAAACGTAACGTTCTAAGTTCTAATATTAGGTTAAATAGCAAACAAGAGACTCTATCAGTAGTATAACTTCGTTTAGAAAATAGAAACCTGGTGGCAGATATGTTAAGTATACAGAGTAAGCTGAGTGGGTGCCAAATACAAAAGGTGGACCTACATATACATACCAAATAAATAACTTAAAACATGTAATTTTTTTAATATAATTAAACGTATCTGTAGAGAAATTTTAATCAAATTTATACCGTTGTTTTACCATCTACTTTTTACAGAATGAAACAAACATTCACTCCGCGTTTAATCATAAACATAATCATCATTAAAAAAAATACAAACATATAAAGTAGCATATGCAATTACACTCATATGTCTATATAACACGATCACAATATGCAGAAGATTTCAAAGAAAATATTTATGCTAAAAAAAAGTTACATTACGAGTATGACCTCAATGTTACATATCAGCAAAATCATCAACAGCAAAGGCAAACCATTCAACATTGTCATCATCAATTAGAATAATTAATTTCAGCTTTTTGCGGGCTTAACAGCAAAGCAAAAATACTTTATAAAGGAAAAAAGCGAAAAATATCAACAAATGAATGGAAAAAGGAATAAGATTTGAAAAGCACTGGAGAGATAGAATGTTTGACATTTCCAGAAGTGCGAACAAATTTTAATTGAATTAAACATTTCTAACACATGCAAACAGACAAATGCATAAAAGACTTTTTGCTTGTATGAATGATTGCGAATGTGCTGGTAGTTAAAGGCAAAATAAAATTAATCAGTGTGAATACAGATGACACGATTAATATAACTATTAATAATAATCGATTATTTAGTTGAAATAAAAAAATTCATTCCATTTTATGTTTTAAGATTTAAATGATTTCTGGCGTTTAAGAGGAGTTTGGAGCTCTGGTGCGTTGGAAAATTTATAGTAGAATTTTATGACAAATATTTGTGTAGGACATTTCAGGCCACTACATTAACGTTGAACGGGAGTTTTTGCTCCTCTCCTTTTTTAAGAAAGGGACAAAAGGAACCACACAGTGAAGAGTTAGAGGTTTAAAATTTTCCACAAAAATATTTCTCGTTGTATTTCACATAAAAATTCTGAACACACTCGTATTTTACACTTTCAACGTAAAAATTACAGGATTGCCTATTCCACTTCACTATAAAAATGTGAAAAAGAGAGAACTTTAACTCCCCCTCTACTAGAACCAGTCGCGTAAACATTGTTCTTTTGAAAAAAATGAGTTTGATTTTGTTGTGCAGTGTAAATTATTTATGGTATTTATGAAATAAAGTTCTACCTCAGTTGAATTAATCAGTTATATATTCGATTAATTGTGACTAATATTTTTTTGAAACGATTAATCATATTTTTAATTAATCGATTAATAAATTTATTTGTCATCACTAAGTGTGAGCAATATTTGTTTGTTTATTGTGGCATCAGGCTTTTTGTGTGTGTAAGCGTATGTGTAATATTTCTCATCAATCTCACCCATACCACCCACCGTCTGCTATTACTGTAATTTTTTAGAATTTTGTGTAGTTAAAATTTTTTATTTCTGTTTTTGTTTTTTTTTTTTTTTTTTGTTTAGTTGTTTATTTCTCTCCTTCCGCTTTTATCAAAATTTAATTATTTTTAGTAAGAAACACAAGGATAGACAATCTTACTTTTAATAAAATTATTTTTAACATATGCAAAACTTTATCGCTGTATAGATTTATGTTGGTTGCTTACATAGTTTTTCTTTTTTTTTATTGTGTTAGTGCGACTTAGAGAAAATTTTACGAAGTTTGAAATATGTATTTTGCTTTTTAATATCATCACTTAACTTTTATTCATCAAGAAGATTCGGTACTGAAAATCATTGCTTGCAGCTTTGCCGGACTTTTTTGTTTTAATTGAAATTATACTAGAATATGTAGTGCTTGTCCAACTCCAGTTTGTCGTATATAATTATTTCCGTCTTAATTACAAAGTTTTTGTGTTATTTTCTTTACAATTTAAATTTAATGCAATAGGATTTCTAAGAATTTGTTGAATTGTGTTACAGAGACACATAAAATTAATGATTGCAGTTAATCGATTGGCTTTTTAATATTTTTCTACAACTTAATTCATAAACTTAAAGCTAAAGAGCTCCGGGTACTTTTGCTTTTCATATCCTTCAATATTTTCTTTCTTAAGTGTTATTTGACCACCACCAATTATTTTAATTTTTCTGTTTTTACAGCAAACAAAAAAACATGATTACAAATCATGTAGTTTGCAATGCAATTTGTCAGTGATTACTCGCGTATTGCAAAAAAATCTTTAAAAATCAATTTGTTCATAAATAAATAGAAGTAGAAGAAATAGAAATCTTGAAGAAGGTTCTATTGGCAGATATTATTTGCTTTCGTTTCTTTCGTTTTTTACCCAACCAAAGAATAATATGAAAACTTTTCACAAAAAAAGCATATTTTAATCAATATAGTACACGAAGGGTAAAGATATAATTGTGTCATAGTTGCGTCAACAATGTCATGTTTATCTTTGTAGCAAATAAGTTATTGCACTGGTCGGAAGAAAAAATTTCTATTCGCTAAAGTTTCTATTTTTTGCCGACCAGTGTTATTGTTTTAAATGATTGTGAATCGTAATTAGTTTACGACAAACAAACTAACGTTTGCATTTAATCATAATATTGCTGTATTTAACAAAATATATTGCTAAAAATATTCTGACTATAAATATGGTATATTTAAAAGTCCAATGAAATATAACAAGGACCATTCTATTTTATTTAAAATAGTTTGTTTGCATTCAAGCTATGGTTATAAAACAGATATAGCTGTCGTGTGCTTCCAGTTTTTTATCTGCTATCAATTTTCTAATCAAGATATGGTTAAGAAGACAACACCCATATCGTTATTTAGAAGCATATACATATATGGTTATTTAGAAACATATGTACGGTTTGACTCCAAGCATATATTCAATCATAGTATTTCCTCATAGATTATGGTAAGCTCAATCGTATTTTTTTCTTTGCATATCAGAAGACAAACACGTATTTAGAAGCTTCCGCTTGAGAAAAAAGAATAGTTATAATATTTTTGCTTGGAGACTATCAAAGTTGCAAAACATTTCAGTAAAATCATTGGCTATATTTACCACATACTTTATTAATAAACAAAATATAATCATTCTAATATACAACGTATTACACGCAGTGAGCCCATGAAACAAGAAAACTGAGCATACAACCAACTCCAAACACGTTGATTCAAAGTAATACCAGATTATTACCAACACCATTTACGACCTTAGAAAAATTAAAATACAAAAGGACACAATCAGATGGCTTAAACAGTTTTAATGTATATGAGTGTGTGTGTGTGTGTGTGTGTGACTTTCTTTACTTATCTATGTATGCATTGGATAACATAAAGCTTTTAATTTTTTCTAAGTTTTTGCTGTTGCTATATTTTGCTATAACGATGTTGTCTGTTGTATGCCAACTGATCTCATAATCATCTCATTATACTTTCTATTTTGCATACACATGTGAATGAATGTACATATCCTGAAGGAAGCCAGGGGCCAAGTGTGTGCAAGTCACCACTTTTGTCGACAAGTTTGGTGACTTTTTGGTTACATTGTCGACGAATCGTCTACACTTTTTATTTTGCCTTTAATGGGAAGAGAAGTTTTTCACAGTTACAAAACGATTTTTTATTGTCTCATTTTGTTGTGTTGAAAATAAATGCGGCTGCACACAAAACTAAAAATATTCATAAAAAATCTAATTTAATTGCCTTACCTAGTAAAAAGTTTCATATGTGCTGATTAGAATCATTAAAATGATCTAGTGAAGAATGTCTGGTGCCAATCCCTCAATGTGGTCCCATAAGAACCACCTAGTCTATAGTTAGTAAATAGTTCCGAGGTCACTAGTGGAATCTCAATGACAAGCACATGTTAAATGTCTATAGCACAGAACATTGGCTGGAGTGCAATTAGTCAGTAGTACTGGGTACAAAGTCAATAGTAAATCAGTACAGTTTTATTATTGACATTTCCTGCAGGGTATGTACATAACTAGATAAAAGTATATATTTACGTTGATGTTTATGTAGATACATAATTTGTAATTTAGCAAAGACAACAAACTCAACATTATATAAGTAAATATTTTATAAACAAGCGTTGCAACATAATTTCCAACAACAATACAAAAAACTACAAAATACAAGTCACACTAAATAGACAGACTGGCAATTCATGTAGTTTGTTGGAAGGCAAGCTGGTTTAAAACAGCCAATTTTATACAACAAAAAAATTACCCCACATGTTTTATTGTGCCATCCAATCTGCCATTCAATCTGTTATCCACCATGACACCTTCATAAACGGTGGTCGCAGTCTCACAGGAGATTTTTTCTTCTTGAAAATACTGGTTCTGACACATTGTGTATGTGGAAGTAAATTTCGTACACGTGTATGTAAACTGGCTATATGTATTTGAAATATCTCACAATACGAGCAGTTTGCTGTATTTGTAAAACTGCAACTACCCCTTAAAATGACTATACCCTGATAACATCCATTTATTGCACGATGAGTCATTCCAAGCTGTTGTAAACAACAACATCAACATTTTGTAAATGTATTTTTGTTTTAGAATTTTTTACTGATACAAATTCTGCTGTTGCTGATGCTTCTTTTAAAGCTTATGAATAAATAAAATAAAATATTTAGAGCATGAGTTATGTTTGCTAAAGTCATATGACGTTGAACATCGCAGAACTATGTTGTAAGAAATTTAATGTGACCATCTGTCTTCTTGTTGTTGGTTAGAACACGACTTGAAAAATATTAAAAAGTTCGTTAGATTTTTCTAATTAATTAAGTTGAAAAAATATTAATAAGCGACTTTGTTAAACGGGAAATTAATGGGGATAATATAATGCAACAACCAACGAAAACAATGACTATTTTATTCCGCTATAGTTTTATTTGTCTTTTCCTGAGTTTTTTCTTAAAAAAAATTGTTTAAAATAATTGTAAAAAACGAGCTCAAATTTATATCAAGGCAGATCGAGAAAGACAAATTGAATACGCCGATACTTCCAACTTAGTGCGTAATTTCAACTGCAACGGCTATCGACAATCCACATCAAAAGAGATGCTCTCGACAGATCAATCTTGTTAGCGTTTATTTTCAAATTTTGTCTCCTACAAAGTTGGTTACATCAACCTGAAGTTTTTAGACACACACAATACTTTTAATAATGAGTTTAGTACAACAACAGCGCCAGTATCCTTTCAAAAGTGTATAATTTGTTTAAATGAAGGCAGAAATTTTTTAGTCGTTTCTTTCGTTCTAGATACTCTGCTGGTGTTGGTTTATTACTTTTATTGTTTTATTAATTCATACTGTCAGCGTGGTTTTTGTTTTTGATGTTTTTCATAAACAGCACAAATCTAGGAAAATAAGATTTCGTAGAAAAAAGAAAAAGTTAATGAGGAAGGCTTAGTGATATTTCTAATATTAGCAAATTAAAACCTCACAATGACATGGTGCGTTAATTTATATTTTTCAGTTTTTAGAAGAAATAAATAAATAATAATTTCTTAATAACAATATATTAAATAAAACCCTTTAATATGTAAAATGGTTTAAGTATTTCTGGAAAATGAATATTTCTGTAACTCCAGTTACAACACATGAGACACATTACAGTACTAGTAACTCTTTCTGTATCTCTGCCAGCCATCAGGATGGATAATTTATTATAAAACAACATTATAATAAATGATTCCTCAAAAAATAAATATGAAAAAATATATTAAAATGAAAACGTTAAACAAATTTCCAACAATTTGTCAACAATTGATATTTTTGTCAAATTTTAATCATCATCAAATTCGTTGCAAGATGATTGATGCGTTTTTTGTTACAGCTCTCACAGGCCAACAAGCAGCTAAAACCACAAGCTTTTAAACAATACTATACTACCACAAGCAACTAAACTCAACAGGAGATATACGAATAAACGAACTAACGTAAAAACGTTTTGCCAGGAAATATGTTTGCAATTGTAGATGATTGATTATTGAAATTATTGAATAACTTAAGAGTTGGAGTCAAAACCATTGTAGCAACAGGACTTCTTCTTCACTGCCACTAAGTATTTCTGATGATTGTCTGACATCAGCAGCAGCACAATGTAATAATTGGTAGAACAAATTTCGACAATCAATCATTTTGTCTGTTGAAGAGGAAAGTAGAAAAATTCTTAAGATATAATTTTAAAATTAATTCAAAAATAGATATACTTAAGAATTGTGTTTAGATTGAAAACACAGAAAACCAAGTATGTATTAAATATAAAAAAATTTAAGACAAATGTTTAAGTATGATGTTGTATTGTCATTGGAAATCAATGTACATTTATGTACTATATCTAACCTGACAAGACATCCCGCTTTAGGCGGGATTATCCCACTTTTAATAGGTCGATCCCGCCTAAAATTTTTATCCCTCTTTATCCCGCTTTTTCGAGTTTTAAAATTTATAGTTCTGTATATTTAATTATTCCCAAAAATATCGAAAATGTTTTAACTGAGCAAAATAAAACGTTCTTGTGTTGAATCAACTGTGTGTTTTTAGACATTGCTTCAAAAGCTCAATACATAAAAACTTCTAGTCCCAAGATACTTAATTATTCAGTTTTAAGTTCGTTCAATTTAATTCTTCAATTTAATTTTTTTTTTATTGAGAAAGGAATTTTAAATGCATGTAATAATTGAAAAGACAACGACAAATTCTTGACTGTATAATGGTCAAACTGAACATCATGATATTTCAAGATTAACCACGATTATACCTTTCACAGTATGCGGATGGTGAAGTCAAGTAAGGCACCTTGTATTGAAAATTATTGATTATTGAAAAATAAATTGAAAGACTAAAAAACCATAGAGTTCGACTAACACTGATAACTCCAATTCAAATTTTTCTCCACACAGAAAAAACTAAATTTCATTTTCAGTTAAGGAATTTAATGAAATAGTAAATAATTTTTCTAAAAACGAACCTACAAACAAATTTGTAAATATATAGAAAAAAATCTCTACAATTTCATTGAAAAAAATTGTTTTTTTTTGGTGAACAGATTGTTAAATCTATAAAACCATTGTTTAAAAATATTTACAAATTGTAAACAAAACAATTTACTTAATCAAACAAAAAGCTTTACTTGATTTTTTGAAATATATCAAACATTATTTTCGTCTGAATTTATAAAACAATTAGTTTAAAAATACTAACAAAAAAACATAATAGTAGTATATGGTACAGTAAGAAAATAAAAAAAACATCATTGATTACTTTGTTCATGTTTAAGCTTTGATATTGTTTAAGTTTCTTATTGATTTAAATAAAAGTTTGCTACATTATCTTTAGCTTTTCTATGAGATTTTTAGGTAAAGGTTCCCTGAATAGGAACTAGCTAATACCCCTTAGTAATCAATGTCAATGTGTTTTTATAAACAATTATTATTCTACTGAATAAGTAAAATATTAATTTTGGGAAATAGTGTGATTATAAATTTAAAAAACATTAAACATAATAGTTTACTTAATCAAACAAAAATATTTACTGGATTTTTTGTAATATATCAAACAAAATTTTTGTCAAGATCATCATCATCATCCATTAAGCATTTATGAAATTTCACTTTGCTACATGTGTTCAAGTCTGAATGTTTATCTAAAGACTCTAAAAAAATAATGAGAATTAACGCAATGACAGCAACGAATTTATTCACTCTAAAATCTTTAGGAAACAAACTTGGCACAATAGCATTCCTTTTGCAATCATTGTTGTTGCTTTTATTTGTGTGTGTCGTCATCAGGGTGGTTTTTTCATGTTTTTGGTGTTCCTGTCTTAAATAAAAGTCAAACAAAAAATTCATTGATTCAGTAAAGAACATTTGCTGAAAATAATTTCTTTTTAGACAAACTGTTGTTTGAAAATTTTTTGGTGATAATTTTATCTGTGCATTAAAATGAAACGAGAATCCAGAAATAGCCTTCAAAGCCCAAAGTTGAAACTAAGTTGGTGCCGCACACATGATACATAAAATGCTTAAGAACCGACAAAATAAATCAAAGTTACAAGACATTAAGTGAAAAAAAGGACTGCTTTTGATCAAAAATATTTTTTTGATAATAAATTGAATTTTATAAAATATGACTTCGGATTTTTTCACTCACTGTCTTACAACTTTCTTAATTTTGTCGGGTGCTAACGACTTCATGTTTCATGTGTTAAAGACAAAATTATCTTTAGACTTAAAGCAATTTATAAAGTTTTTGTTTCATAAAAATGATAAATTTTTAAAAGGCATCTAGAAATTCACTTTTTAACATTTTAAGGCCTGTAACTCAATGAATTTCCTGAGAACATATCGTTAGCTGATATGCAAAATTACATAACTACACTGTTTTTAATTTTATAGGAGAGAAAAAATACCAAATAGCTGACTGAAGTAAAAAGTCTCAACATTTTCGTTTTTAATGCGATTGACTTTTATGATAACTTTGGATGTAATAATTAATAATTGGCAATGCGACTTTAAATATTTAGCTAGTTACGTTATTTCGCATTTCAGCTAACGATATGTGTAGTTGCACACATTTATAAAAAATCATATATTATCATCAGTGTATTTACAACATCCCTCTTTCCATAATATATTTTATAAAATCCCGCTTTTTTGGTCAAATTTTCTTCAGAATCCCGCTTTTCAACCATTCTTATCCCGCTTTTGACAAAAACCTTCTGGTCACGTTAAGTATATCCAAAATTTGATTCGAATCGTATCAGTGCGTAGAAGTGGTTTGAAAAGAATATTTGTTTTGTATAGGCGTTGCATTTCCCATATTTTTAATCAGAATGTTGTGTTATCACTAAAGACCAATGCATATGAAAATGTTCATAGGAGTATCTGAATAATAAAATTTTATAAGGGCGTGGCACTGCCCACTTTCATGATCATAATGCCGTATTATGACTAAAACTAAAGGTGTGTGCAAATTTCATATGAATCGATTAAGTTGAAATATCTAAAAAAGATATCAAATGGATTTATTTAACTTACCCTGTTTATTGGGTTTGTGGAGCTTATGAAGTTTATAGAGTTTGTGCTGTCGGGTCAAATCTAGTAATTGAAAATTTCCCCCCTTCCTGTCGACCGATTGATCTGAAATTTGGTAAGCGCCTTTACTTTTGATGACATTTTGATATTGTGTTTGGAAAAGTGGGATGCGCCACGCCCATAGCTAACTATGACTTTACAATTTTTAATAATAATACTTAGTTTTTAACCCCTTCCTGTTAATCGATTGACCTGACAATTTTGTGATTAAAAAACGGGCGGAGCCATGCCCATAAAAAGTAATATTTAGCTTTAGATTCTTTCTGTTTACTGAATGATCTGAGATTTGGTAGACACCTTTACTTACAATGACTATACAATTTAATAATTACAAAAGTAGACGTTGCCACGCCTATAAAAACTTATGCTTAGTTTTAGTCCATTTCTGTTAACCGATTGATCCGAGCTTTAATGGACACCTTTACTTACGATGGATCCAAAATTCAGTACATACAGACTAAAAATGTGGGATTTGCCTATAGTTGTACAGATATAGGAAAATTAAGAATTACCACGTATGGTAGGTTTTTCATTTCCCCCCTTGTATACCACCAATATTTTGCAGGAAGTTGGAAGTTATTCTAAGAATTACACATATCGAATAGAGCCTTACTCTTATAGTTGTTCGTATATGTATAGGAAAATTAAGAATTACTTCGTATTGGGGGTACCCGTTTCCCCTCGTATACCGACAATATTTTGTTGGAAGTTGCATGTTATTCTAACGATAACATATATCGAATTTATATATTTATATATATATATATATATATATATATATATATATATATATATATATATATATATATATATATATATATATATATATATATATATATATATATATATATATATATATATATATATATATATATATATATATATATATATATATATATATATATATATATATATATATATATTTATGTATATATATATATATATATACAGATTAGCACTCGGCATAGAAAATCGTGTAAGTCTTATGTTTCAGGTATTAGATGTGCTCAACATTTGTATGCAAAATAAAATATGAGGAAAATTTTTGTACAGCATTTCTGCCCGCTGAAAGGTAGTGTTTTGCCCTTTTTTGAAGAAAGGGACAAAAAGACCCAAATAACGTGCTCCATGAAAGTGCTCCACGAAAAATTTTCCTCGTTATGTTTTACATAAAAGTGCTGAGCACACCTCATACCTCAAATGTAACACTTACAAGATTTCCTATGCCGAGTCACTACAAATATGTAGTATGGCAAAATGGGGGGAAATTTAACTCCGCCTAAAATGAATACCAATTGAAAACTTTCAAAACGCCAATAAACGTATACATATATTTGTTTTGTGCTGTCTGTCACAATCAGTCTTTAGACCAAATAATTTAATAGAAATTCGTTGTGAAGCTTAATCTTTACATATGTTGCTTTTTTCCTTAACTTCTTCTTTTGATTCGTCCTGAAAAGAGCTGAAGTTATATTTGCAATTTTTTATTCAATTTAAAAAATTTGTTTTAAGAGAAAAAGTTCGGAAAACATTTTTTTATTAAATTTCTTCATTATGTAATAGTGCCTGTCACTTGTGATGATGATCTCTGTCCGCTATTAAGTTTCATTGAATTTGTTGTAGACAAAGAAAATAAAGGAAACGACCATCTTAAAGACAACAATAAGATTATCCTTTCTTAACATTTTTTTCTCACTTTTCTCTCTACTGCTCTTCTTAAGACAACAATAAATTATAGTATGAGTCGGAGTAGCTGATGTTGATGTTGATTTTTTTTTAAAGCTTGTTAGTTGGAAAAAAGTTATAGCATGTTGGATAATGTGGCAAAATGAAGGTAATTGACAGTTATTGCGCAGCATACACATAGCAGCAGCCCTAACGGGACCAAAAGAAAAACTAATAACATTAATAGTTTTTGTTGCAAGCAACAAACAGAACTAAAGTGAATTGAAACTTGGTATGCTGTCAACTGAGATTTCGATGTATCACCGTGATAAATGTGGGTCAATACTGCGTGAAAATACTACAAAGCAGGAGAGAAAATTTGTTTAATAAATTTGGAAGAAAATTAAATGAAAAAATTAGTGGAAATCTTGTGGCGGAAATATGTAATTCTGCTGCACCAGCTGTGGAATTTTCAAGAGTTTACCTCTTACGGTTGCCAAGATACAACTCATTGTTTAAAATTACATCGTAAAATTACATAAACTGATAGAATACACTTTAATTTTTATTTTATTTAAATTGTAGCATCTATTGCTGTAGTTTATATAATAATATACTAACTATGAAAATGTCAACTGTCTATATATTAAGCGAATGCCAGACAGGTCAATATTCAGCTTCAATATTGTATGTGCTTGTGTGCTTTTGTTTACAAAAAATAGATACACATATATGGAAGGGAAATATTGAAGAATATCAAAATGCTCTTGATTCTCATAACAAACGCACACAATCACATATATTGAAGATAAATACTGATATGTCTAGTAGCCGCTTTACGCTTACAATATATATTACAGTTTCAAAGTGTTACGTTGCTCGCTTTGGCACACCCTTTAGTTTTTAACTTTCTTAAGTTTTCAATTGTTGCACCGCCACAGTTATACATATTCTGTGAAAATTTCAGAACTGATCTTCTTGCAGCTCTCGAGATAGAAGCCCGTGATATACGAACAGAAATGCAGACTGACAGAGGGAGGGATAGCGTAGCGATAACAATAAGGCTCCTTTACCTTTTGGTGTACGAAACCTTAAAAAAGAAGTTACTCAATCCTTTGCTGACACTTAAGACAATTTGCAGTTTGCAAATTTAAATCATGTTGCTAGCAGTGGAGTGGAATGTAAGAAATAAATAAGAAAACATCTTCAACAGAGTATAAACTTTGGCATCTACAATTGTACAGCAAGCAATAAATTAACATCTAGAAATACATTCATACTTATAACCAGGGCTCGGACTTTCATGCAACTAAAAATTGATTTTAAGCGCTTAACAAATGCACCTAAAAAGGAAAATATTTTTTTTACTTTTTTATTCTTATTAGAGAAATCCCCAAAAAATAATCATAATTGGGTACATTATTTAATCCAAACCGAACTTTAGTGGAGTAGTCAGTCGGCAACTGAAAATTAATGGTTGCCAGAAAGGCACTAAATAGCAACTGAAATTGACTGCTTTCAATTGCCAATTGCCATCAGTAGTATAATTTTCAGCAACTGACAACCCAACTGGGGCTTGGTTGCCATGCATAATCGGCCTATTAACATTTTTTCCAAAAATTGAGAAATTAGCATTAGAAAAATGTTTATAACTTCAAAAATATGCATTAATTACAAAATAAGCACTTATCACCAAAATATGCAAAAATATGCAACTGCAAATCGATGTAAGCTACTTAAAATTTGATTATTCGAATAGATAATTAGTAAATACGTCTTTATCTATCACCACAAAAAACATGCATTTGCATGAAAGTCCGAGCCCTGCTTATAACAGTCGTTGCAACTTTTGCTACAACAACAACATGCCTGTTTGCATACAGATGAAACTTTTCATTTTGGCCTACATACTACAATACACTACTTGTATGCAACCATAAATTTATTCGAACATTTATCGAAGTGCAACGGGCGTATCACGTCAATTTCTCTATAGTTCCGCTTCAACAATGTGTCTGTGTGTGTGTGTGTGTGTGTTTGTGTATGTGTGTGTTTATTTCAATTTGAATTGAAGTTTCAATAGCGTTTACTTAATAGAAACTAATACCGAGCACACTTTTAAAGGAACAACTTTATTTTATTGTTTGCCTTAGAACAAGAAAATGCACATTTTAATATATCCATACCGCACTTGTATGTATGTACATTAGGGTGGCATTAGAATGTATGGAGAAAATTAAACTTTGGATTTGCCAGGAAGCCCAAAGGCAGGATATTGTGGCAATTAGTCTAAAAGTGATATGGTGAAAATTTGAGCTGAATCGGACACAACTCTAAGTAGAGTCAAAACCCAAATTTACTTACAATTGATCATATGGGCTAAATGACATATATTTTTATAAGATATTTAAAACCATTATTTCTGAAAACATTGTGAAAATAATTTATGAATGACAGCATTAACCCTTGATCCCCTTGGGACAACCCAAACAAAAATTTTACAGCTTTTAATATGGCAAAAAATGGGTTATATTAGTACCACAGTGTGAAATTTAGAACAAAATAATTTTTAAATTACTTTAAAAATAAGTGTCATTTTTACACACATGACATAAAAGGGTTAATTGCATATAATTTAGACAACCTTGACTATTTTCATCAGTCACTGCGAGTTTTCTGCCATCAAAATTAGAACGCGAACACTTGTCGCTTAACTACAAACTCTTGTTTGCAAATTACATGGCCCATGACTGCATTACATAGGACCATGCTGTAACTAGTCCATTTCAACTAAAATGGACCACGTGGTCTAATATTGTCTGCAGGGAAATTGTACATACATATAGTTGATCAACTAACATGCATATGTATTTACCTTAATCAAACACAGATTGAAGAAATCAATAAACAAAAAAATCAAATATTCAATAGGAAATGTAAAAAAGTTTTAGTTTTTTTATATAGAAGGTGGTACAAAAAAAATTAAAAGCTAAATATTAAAATCATATAAAGTGATGTGACAATCTTTTTTTTATATCTTTCACAATTCCTTTTAAATATATTTTTTAAGCAGTTAAGTCTCAGTAATATCAAACAAATGTGTGTCCTTTTCGCTCTAAGCTAATACTGGAAAGAAATAAAGATAATATGCCATTGACAAGAGGGATGATTTAACTTTCAATCGATATTTCCTTAAGGGCACTCGGTATCCTACAACCTTCTGTCCGTCTGCATAAGCAACTAACAACAACAGTTTTTGTATTATATGTATTTATGCAAGGATTTATAAACAATAGTGAGGTGCTTTCAATCTACAAAAGGAATGAAAACTTTTTACTGTTTTAGAAAATACAGCAAAAACAACATTGTCAACAAGAAAAAATTAAATTGAAAAAAGGAAGCTGCAAGAAAAAAGTACAGTCTCAGATATTCTTGATATTTTTTTAAAGCTGCTGTATATTAGGAAAGTGAAGAAACGAGAAGAGAAGAGAAGAGAAGAGAAGAAAAGAGAAGAGAAGGAAGAGAAGAGAAGAGAAGAGAAGAGAAGAGAAGGAGAGAAGAGAAGAGAAGAGAAGAGAAGAGAAGAGAAGAGAAGAGAAGAGAAGAGAAGAGAAGAGAAGAGAAGAGAAGGAAGAGAAGAGAAGAGAAGAGAAGAGAAGAGAAGAGAAGAGAAGAGAAGAGAAGAGAAGAGAAGAGAAGAGAAGAGAAGAGAAGAGAAGAGAAGAGAAGAGAAGAGAAGAGAAGAGAAGAGAAGAGAAGAGAAGAGAAGAGAAGAGAAGAGAAGAGAAGAGAAGAGAAGAGAAGAGAAGAGAAGAGAAGAGAAGAGAAGAGAAGAGAAGAGAAGAGAAGAGAAGAGAAGAGAAGAGAAGTAACTGGTAGACTGCCGGTCTCCAACCATCCCTTCACACGCTCTCTCTCTCTCTCTAAGCTATCAGCTTCATCAAGAGAAGCTCATACTCCATCAAAATAATAGTCTCCTTAAGAGCGATCACTCTATCTATTCCATCTGCTAGAAACAGCTCCGACAGTGAAGCAGTGACCCTTTTCAGCTCCATTACGAAATCGCCACCATCATTAATTCCCCAACACTAGCAGCCACCATTTTCTTCTGCCGCTTATTCCTCCCACCAGAGGCCACAGCAAAGTTCGGCATATCCGACGTTTCGTCGTGGTTGTCCCCCTTTGGAATTTTCCGCTTTGAGAGCAGAAAAAATTATGAAAAACAAAGGTTTGTTTCGTTATTTTGTAAATGCTGGTGATACTTATCGCCAATATTTAGCAGTGGCATCTTTAGATAGCACGGTCAAAATCCACTTATTCGAGTTAGAAACCACTTATCGCGAACACAAACCATGTTGAGATTCTTAAAAATCTCGAAAATCTTAGCAGGTTTTTAGTACTTCCTCGGAAAACTATATTAGGACTGAAAAATTCGGAGCGGTAGCACTGATCATCAGGCGGAATTTTACCTTACTGACAGAGTATCACCTTTCCAAAGGGACCAAATTAACGGGCACAAGTTAGTCACTTCTTGAGTTGTGGCTGTTGTCTCAACATAATCTAACCTTGCCAGTGGAGTATCAAAACAAAAAACTAGTACACATTTCATTTTGTACTTTCGTTACCAGTATTCATAGCACGCATTTGCTTCACGATTTTATTACACGTATTTTTTCATATTAAAAACATTTTTTACCTTCTTCAAAGCATTGATGTGCATAGCGTGCTATAAGTAACTACGTTTCAAAAATTGGTAACTGTTTCTAAAACTTTGTAAGAAATTTCTCGTTAATCCCTGCAAAGATTCGGTTTAGTCTCACATATCCTTTTTGTTAAAGTTTCTTTTATGCCGTTAGTTATGCAATTTATGAAAAATCACATTTCTAACAAGTTTTCCTTTTAAATTACCTTTTGAAGATATTCGTTTAACACTGGGCACTATAAGCAATTCTTCAAAAATCATAGAGCAAGCAAAGTAGCTAGAGCTAGCTTACATCGGTTTGTGAAAGAAGCACTGTTGGACCACTTGGTACTTCCCACATTTAGATTTTGTTTTGCATGGAAATCTAATAAAAATAAACTAGAGTTTGGCCGAAATCTCGTTTGTACTAGATTTCATTCAGCTGTAAATACAGCATAAAATTAAAATTACCGAATATTTCACAGTTTATTTTCAGAAAATTGGGTTATAATTTATTGTTATTTTGCTTTTCTTAAACTAATTTTAAGTAATAAAATATTAATTTGTGATTGCTTTCAATCAAGTAGTTCCATTCAAACTAAAATATTTATTGTGTTTGTGTATGTAATGAAATGCATGACTATGTCACATGTAAATCTTATGGAATTTTTCGGCCTTAATTTGGTTTTGATTAGGAAATAACCTAAATTTTCAAAGCATTAAGTCTATATTAAATATGCATGTGAATATATGTATGAATGTATCCGGTATAAATGTGTGTTAAAGTATTTATTCTATACAGGGAGGCAATCATTGTCTGTAGTGTTGGTATCTGTAGATTTATTTTTGTGTTTGTTTGGTTTTCAATTTTATAAAATGATTTTCTGTTATTAAAACTGCAAAATAAAATAAAATTTACTTAAGAGACTAGGATTGTAATATAGTACTTCGTTGACATTTACAGTGAGCTGTATTTTTCGTAGTTAAAATTGTGTGAACATTTCTATAGTAGTACGAATATTTAAATTTTAAATTAGCTTTTATATAATTTCTGTAAAGTTCCTCTTTCGACATGCATATAAAAATAAGTTGCACATTTACCGGTTACTGTCTCTGATAATTCAGTAAAACAAAAACTTTTGCCTGCTTTAACAATCCTTTCATAGTTTTATAGTGTGTGTGTTTTTTCTTGTTCCATTTAAATGTCAACCAACTGCCAATTAGTATTAATTAAGGTCATTTTGGACATGAAATCTATATTCACTTATTAAATCAAAAGTTTTGCAGCCTTGCAGCATGTTCTCATTTCTTTTATAAGTGTTGAATTTTAATTTTGAATTTATTTTATACTTCATATTCACGAACGCCTGAAAATTCTGCAAATCATTTAGATACAAGCAGTTGAAAGTTCATTGTTCGAGAATTATTTACAAAAAAAAATGTTCAACAACAGAAAAAATTTTACAACATTTAATGATCATTACAAATTTAATAAATCTCAAAAAGTCACATAAATATTTAATTTGTATCTTAATAACAAGAATACTTAAAACAACCAACTCATGTCAATAATCCTAGAAATATTTATAGTAACAAGCAGTTAAAAGTAAGCAAGCAATGACAAGGGAGTGGGGAAAATATCAAGTTACTTCAGTAAATAAACAAAGAAAAATCTAATAAAAATCACATTAGCCGCAACACATTGGGCATTTAGAAACCAACTACTTTTAATCTCTTAAAGGTGTCAAGTAGGGTTTGGGAATCAAGAATTCCCTGGCGGAAATTTAAGGGAAAAGACTATCTAATACTCCCGGGAGATTTTTGAGATTTTCCCGGGAAAACGGGAAATATATGGACTTTATTTGACATATTTATAAATTCTATTACGGGACAGCGAAATTTATTTTGATTCATATAACAAATTTGTATTATAATCCTGTTTTTCTTTAATATCAATAAAATTTACAATGTTTATTTAAAATATTACAAAGTTCATTTCACTGATTATACGACTAAATTTACACGATGAAATTGTTTAAGTTCTCTTTTAAAGTTGCTACGTATTTTATCGTCTGTTTAAACACCAAAATTTGCATAAACTTTTTTTTTAATTTGTACAAAATAAAAATGTGAACGGTTCAAACTTATACGGGAATTTCATAAAAAATACCATGAATTGAAGACATGCCAATTTTCCTAGCCCGACTACGAGAAAAATTATTTAGTAGAGTTTCGTTTAATCACTATATGAGAATAAGGTGGAATACATTATATAAATATCAATGATTGCAGTGCTCTATTCGTTTCCTATGGTAAATAATTCCATCTTATACGAACTTTGAGTGATTTTCCGAAGAATTAATGAAAACATTTTGGAAAGTTTAGTGGAAATTTTAAGGCCATAGAAGCTGTAAAAACTTTGAGTTGTCACGACTTAAATTTATTATCATTGAAACCCTGAAGGAAATTTTTAAGAGAAATAAAATGAAAAATCAAAGACATTTACACAGACTGTGGCTCTGGGCATGTAAAATTCGGCGCAGCTGAGTATACTACTGTAACTTTCTTGTACTTAACGATAAGAATCCTCCCTGAAATTAAAAACAAAGAAACAGTGCGGCAACTCATTTATAAAATGATTTGGAGGCCTTAAAATAAAATTTTTAACTAAATAATTACGATAATAGTCGTTAATTAGTCTTTATACGATCCCTTACTGTGTAATAACCATAAGCTCTAGTTGCCTGAATTCGCTTAAAAGTTCTTAAAAATTTGTTTTAGAGCTGCTATTAGTTTTTATTTAAGAAGAATGTTTATTTAATAAAACAATGAAAATTACGCCGATTTTCATTCAATAAATCTACTTAGGTTAGAAGATCAAGTATTTCTGGAAGTTCCCGGGAATGCGATTTTGTCTGTTCCCGTTTCCCGGGAAGTGCAACAGTCCGGGAAATCGCAAACCCTAGTGTCAACACAAGGGATTATTTGACACTAAATACTTTAAAGCACGAAAAACTGTGTAAAGAAATTCCAGTATCAATACTGTACTGTACAGTGGGTGCGATTGCAAAATAAATTACATCATGGTAAACTAAAAATTTGAATGAGGGATTAAAACTAGGGATGTAACGAATACCGATACCGATATATCGGCGATACTTCAGATTTTCCGATACATCGGTATCGGCGATATTTTACTGTCGATACGACGATACTTTTAAAAAAATGTTCAGAGCTTTTTTTAACAAATAATTTATTTTTGTCCGATTTTACCATGAATTAAATTCACTTCGTTATTTTTTAAATCTTATTAATGTCAATTTTAAAAATTAATAATATTTTATGATGTTATTTTGTAAAAAATGATTTATTTTTTGTTAATTTTACCATGAATTCAAGTTCAAGTCGTTGTTTTATAAATCTTATTCCAGCAAAAAAAAAAAAAGATACTCCAAAGAAGTCATGAAAATGTAGAATTCGCGATCTGGAAGTATTGCAAATTTGGATAATTTCTAATTAGTTTTACATATCCTTGCCATTGCAAGAAATTCTGTTTTTCGATTACCAATTCGGTGGAAGCGATGCTAGGACAAATTTCTTTTTCGGTATTCTATAATGATTTTTCCTCAAGGAAAAAGGATAAAAAATTACCCATTTTCACAATTTTTTTATGCGAATTTAAACTCAGAACTGTATTTTCATGTAAATTTAAGTGAATAAATATAAACTTAGAAGTCTTTTAATAATTAGCTATAAAGTTATTTAGAAAAATATTCGTTGAGAAATGTCCTTTAAAAAAATCGATTTTTTTAAAAGCAGGAATTACACATATTTTCTTGCTTTTCTACTAATTTTCTGCATATTTTTAATATAGATTTTTTGGAAGCAAAGAAAATGTAGCTCCTTAAAAATTACTTCCAATGTTTTATCAATAATAAATATTCTCTCTTATAATGTAATTTTGTATAATAAAAAAATTGCGCTTGAGTTTTGTTAATTTAAACTTGAACTCAATTTCAATATTCGTATCGGTATCGGAATCGGTATCGGAATCGGTATCGGCGATATTTATTTTTAACTATCGGTATCGGTATCGGATCGGCAAAACGGCGTATCGTTACATCCCTAATTAAAACCAACCACGACTAAAAACAAATGGTAAAATACAATAATTACATACATAGATTAAAGAAATGCAGGTGAGTTAATTTCTCAAACTACATTTCGTTTGCTAATACTCACCTGAAAAAATATGCACGAACTTTTTTATATTTATAGTCTTACAAGGATGTTATAACAATTAGTGAAGAGTCTTTTTCGTCAACTAAAACAAAAACTAATGTTTAGACAATAGTTCGATTTTGGAAATTTTTTAATTTTCTATCCTGCTATTAATTTTTGGCCATCCATCCCACTGTGCTCTTTACTAAAAATCATAGTAGAACTGTATTCTTAAAGTAAGATAAAGAATAAAATCAAGATGTACATCTAATCCACTTACATTTATTGGCATTTTCGTTTAGGTTTCTTATTTATTTTTCGTTTTCATTTCCTTTTACTTTTTCTTTATCATACTTTGGATAAATAGTATATGTATATAACGTAAATTGTGGGCATACTTAACAATTTAATAGCCGCAAAATACATCTGTTGAAAAATAGATTCAACTCAAAAGGAAGTAATAAAAATAGTTGCAGACATAAACAGAAGTAAAGCTAGCACACAGATACTCGCAAACAAACACATCTTTCGATTCACGAAATGCAATTTGAACAGCTCTCATGATAAGGAAGAATGCGTAAAGGATGAATATTGTTAAGAGCTTTAATGTAAATCTGGAGTGTTGGTTAAAAGAAAAACGATTAAATTTCCTGTTTAGCTGAAAAGTGTTTTTTATTTTCTTTTTGAAATTAATTTAAATTTTCAAAATATTAAAGGAATTTTTTCATAAATGCTTTGAATCGAACATGATAATTTTTTCCAAACTATTTTCATTCCAGCTAGGAACTTTTACATAAATTAATTCATATTTCTTTTAAAAAATATTTTTTAAAATTCAGTATTGAACTTGTATAGCCTGTTGTACTAGCCGCAAATCTTTCCTTTTTGCCAAACACACTATTGTAAATAAACCGTATTTTTACTTTATATAAATAAAAAAACTTTTTTAGAAGTTGTTTACAAAAGTCAAAAATTTTTTTAAGGCAACTTAGATTTCATAAATTTATTTATTAAAATCTGAATTCATACTGCGATTGAAATAGTTCCTGTTTTTTATTTATAAATTAATAAAATATATGAACAATAGATTCTAAATTTTTTCATTTATGTTCGAACTTTTTTCTGTGTACTACTCAGCAAAAACTGCAGTTCAACCTACGACGAAAATTATATATATTCATTCAACCACTGAAATTCAAATTTTCAATTACTCAAAATTTGTAAAATTTTTTAGAAAATTTTATTTTTGATCATATGAGTAATTGATTTAATTACGAAATTAATTGAAACTAGTTTTATTTTTTGATCAAGTGTATTAATTGAAAATTTTTTAAGAATAATTTTTTCTGTATATAAGACTGAAAGTAATTTATTTTTACATGTAACCAACACCACGTAAAAAATTACTGGTTTGTGACATCCTCCGATAACAGCTTGTTGATATGTTCTAATGTGTGCGTTAGAATTATCTTTTGTACTTAAAGTAATCCTGCAAATACTTGATCTTCTAATCAATTTGCTCTTCAGGGGCTATTCACAAATTACGTGGATGGTATAAAACTCTGAAAACAGCGTTACGTATTATGTGAACAGCCCTTAATAAATTTAAATAAATAAACAAGCGTCAAGGGACAAATTGAAACTTTAATATGAATTTTACAATTGATTTTAAGTTTACGGAATAACCACAAAATATGTTTACGGAAGAAGTACAAATAAATATAAAAGAAAACTTAATTGTGGCCTTACAAAAGGACAATAGTTCTTTAAATTTTCTTATCACAAGTTTTGTCTAGGACAAAAAAAAATCATCATAATGAATCAAAGCAGAATAAAACTAATAAAAAAAAACAAACTTAATACGATGCTGTTGAAAACCCACAACAAGCTGGCTAGGAGCACGACAAAAGGAAATTATAGAAAGTTAAATGAATGAACAAGTTTGTGGCAATTAAAGGGAGTAGTAGGAAGTTTGTAGTTAAAGTTTTGTTGCAATAATATTTATTAACACAATATGCAATTATTTATATAATAAATTGTCGACAACAAGGAAAAGTTAAAGAGACATTTTAATACGATTTTCATGATATTGCAGTCATTACTTATATTTATATCTTTTCCATACTGTAATATGAGACTTAGGGCCATTATTACAACTAGGCAATAGTTAAAGGCGGGATTTTGTCGGACGAATAAAAGGTTTACCTTTATTAAAACTTCACTTTAAATGAAAGTGAGCGATAAGTTAAAGTCAGGATCATCCTACCTGGTAGGTTAAAGTAAATTTGTAATAATGACAAACTGTTTATACGTCCGACAAAAGTCTGCTTTTAGCTATTGTCAAGTTGTAATAATGCCCCTAAAAGTCTTGTGTATGGGACATAGAAAATAAAATAAATAAATAAAAATAAACATTGAAATAAATGATGTCAGTGAAATTAAGTTTTTTTTAGTAAAACACTTTATGAATGAGAAAGTTTTATAGTCACGTCAAATTTGGTTTGTAAAAAGAACGGTTTCGACTATGTGCCATCTTCAGTGTTCTATTGAATACTAAATTTAGTATTCAATAGAACACTGAAGAGGGCACATAGCCGAAACCGGTCTGTTTACAAACCAAATTTGACGTGGGATGACGGAAAATCGTTCCAAATTCAAAAAAAAACCCCCGTCGGAAGAAAAACACAACACTTTTATAGTCGCCTTTGCAATTATTTGGTGTTGTGATGATATTAAATTAAAAAGCAGAAAATGTTTGTGGTCCTAAGAGTAAAAGAAAAGGAGAACTATATTCGACCATTCACATAAATATGAAGTGCAAAGTATATTCCATAGAAAACATAGAAGCCTGACTGGTTGCAAATAGTTGTCAGAAACCTAAGTCGGTTGTCAAAAAAACCTATGTCTAAGACTGTATTGGTAGAGCACTTTGTATTAGTATTGGTTTAAATAAAAAATTCCGCACAGCACCAAACCATACTTGGTTGTACAAAAAGTATTTTACAAAATTTATATTTTTTAAACATGAATTTTTAGTTCTTATATACAATTAATTTTGCATTATTTAATGAAAATATAAATTATGAATTATTTTTAAACGTTTGGGCTCAAAAAATTTTGATTTGCTAAAAATTTTTTGCAATTTTTCTTGGAAGTTTTCGTTCTCTTTAGTGTAATCATGAATTTCTGGTGATTTTAGGCACTTTTGCTACATAATCGAACAAGTGTTATTTATCGAATTTTCTGAGAATTTTCGATTTTTTCAGAGTAAATTTGATTTTTTTCTAATTTTCAATTTCTATAATGAAATTATGGGTTTTGCGGTGAAATTAAACCATTTTTATGCATCTCCGACTGTTAAATTTTAAATTTTAGGAATATATTCAATTCTTTTGGAGTAGCTTAAATTTTTATAAAGTTATAGCCTTAAGAGAAGTTGTGCATCTGTTGGGTCTAGTTTCTTCGAGCTTTCGATTTCTTTAGAGAAATCAAGGGTTATGTGTGAACTTAATATGTCTTATATTTCGAATTTTCGAAGAATCTTGATTTTTTTTCAAAATAATTTTGTTTTGTTAGCTTTGAGTTTCTTTAATGAAATTATGGGTTCCTGATAAATTTAACCCAATTTCGATACATTTTCGCTATTTTGCTAAAATTAGAAATATATTAGCAAATTTTCGAAAATGTGTTACTTTTTGAATTGGACTTTTTCGGAGTAATTATCTTAGAGTTGTCGGTTTTTAATGTTCGTTGTGTGGTTTGTAGTAGATGTAAGAATTTTTGTTATACATTTTCGAATATTATTATTGCAATTCGGGAATATCATAATTTAGATTATGGCCATCGTTACCAAAATCACCTTGGTTATGACTTTATTAGCAATATAAAGTGATTAGGTTAAAATTCGTAATATTTTGGACAGAGAAAATTGGCATGAGACAATATTCTAAAGATCATCAAGTTTCCAGCTGTATTAATCTTCTTTTTAACCAACTTCAAAAAAAGGAGAAAGGTTATCAATTCGTCATGTATTTTTATAATGTATATTCCCTCAAAACTCCGCCATTTATGAAGCAATTTCAGATTTTTGTTCTTTATTTAAAAGGATGTGCTTCCAGATTGGTTCCGTTGAAAAACGAGTAGGGTCACGCCCATACAAAGTAAATGCACACTCTTTTTCAACTTCTTCTACTCAAGCGATTCTTATGAAACTTTGCACACACGTTAAGTTTCTGTTTGAATACTACATCAGGGCTCAAATCGTCACATCCGTAAACGTACAACTCGTCACGTAAAAACACCATTTTCGGATTATGACATACGTGAACGTACTGTAATCCCATACAGTTTATACGATTGACGTGTCACGTAATTCATTTTAGTACGTTTGCCGATACGATCACGGATGTGACGATTTGAGCCCAGGATTACAAAAGTGGGCAGTGCCACGCCCCTGCAAACTAGATATTTATTTTCAACAACTTATACTAACCCGATTCTTATGAAGCTTTGCATACACCTTTAATTAGTATTACAATAAAACATTATGTTTAGAAAAATGGACAGTGCCGCGCCTATGAAAAGTAGATATGCATTTTAACTACTTCTACTTAACCCATTCTTATCAAATCAAACTTCGCACACACAATTATTTCTCGTAAAAGTACATGACGATAAGAATTATTACTATTTAGCTTGGTGCTATGTGAGGAGGTTCTTCAGCAGAATGTATCCTTTATTAACTAATTTGCGCTTTGTTAGCAACAAAAATTACAAAAAAAAAACTTTTTCATTAAGCCAGTTTACGTCAATGTCATCCATTCATTACATTATCCAGAAAATGCTGGGAGCTGCCCATGGTCTTTTGTATACAAAAGCACATTTTCCAGTTAAAACACAGGCATATCTGTCAAAGGTAACTGAAATAAATGGGACAAAAATACGTAGTGGTTGGTAGGTAAGGATATATTAAGCAACCACCTTTATTAGCTATTATTGTATTAAACTAATCAAAGCAATCACTGTCATAACAAGGGATTTTCAATATAGAAAATAGTAGTTACGTACAAAGGCAGTTTTATATTCCACACTGAAAACATTTTATTTATTTCTTCGGTAATTCATGTGACAAAGATAGCAGCTTAATACTTTTAACCTACCGATCTTAGTTCATAATATAAATAATAAAAAATACGATTTATTTTGCATTTAATGGATTAATTTTATTGAATAAAATGCGTGTTCTTTTAAACGTTTTTTATTTAGTCTTTAAAAAAAACCTAAGTTTACAATTTTTTATAAAAAAAAATTATATTTTCTTTATTTAAATCACTATCTATCTACTAAATAATATTAAGTAAATAAATTTCGGAAAAAAGTTTTAAAGAGCTTGAATGCGTCTCCACATGGAGTAAAAATTATTATTTTATAATAATACTTGGTGCAGCATAAAAACAATTGCAATAAAATAATTATAATGAAATATCAAGTGGAGAAAAAAAAGTCTTAGAAAGTTGAAAAACCATCACAGCGCTATTGAACAATAGTAATATTTTTATTCATTTTTTCCAGCTTAAACATACATAAATTCTATAAATTGAGGACATGATCCAGATTTCAAATGTTAGAGATGTGTGTGTATAATATACAGTTTTAAAAATTTGTCTATGTGGTTAGAAAACAGACCCCATCTTCAGAGACTGATTATAAAGGAAAATGCGCATCGAATACATGAGTAATTAGTGTATCAAAAATTCGATAAGATATAATTGCACTTCCTTTTCCTTTTTGTATGATTGGTTTTTCAAACTTGAGCGATATTGTTAGCGATATAGTTTTGTTTGAGTTGCAAATATTCTTTAATGCGGAAAACGGCATAGTCCTGAGAGAAAATAACAAATTAGATATTTTTTAATATAACATTTTCGAAATATGTCACAGATGTGTCACAGATAGTAAACGTTCTTCTATAAAAACTTTACATGTCTTAAGGCGACTCTTTAAATGTTTGTTTGTATTAATCCGAATCGCTAAGAAAGTATTTATACATATATTTGTTTTTAACCGACTTCAAAAAACGAGAAGGTTATCAATACTCTTGTATTTTTTATGTGTGTTCCGTCACAGTGGCATGTCATACTATCCAGTGAAATGATGTCCATGGACGTTATGTCACTCCAAAAAGTGTCCTAATGGCCATGGACATTATGACACTTTTGAAAGTGTCATATTGTCCATGGACTTAATGACATTATTATTACTATGGAAATTGTGACACTTTTAAATGTATCATAATGTCCATACTTTTAAAACTGAAAACAAATTCAAATATCCAGATTTATATGCTTATATATTTGTATATCCTTGAACCCATTCACCATGGTGTCAATTGAAACAGCGTCAACAATGCTTAAAGTGTATCGACTTCATGAAATATTTGTAAATTAATTGGAAATTTTATTTTTATTAATAATGATTCTCTGCGTAGTGTCATAATGTCCATGGACGTTATGACACTTTTTGGAGTGACATAATGTCTATGGACATTATGTCACTGCACATGACATGCCACCTTCCGTCATAAATCCACCATTTATAAGTTGATTGGGGATTTTTTTCTTTATTTGAAAGAATGTATTTCCAGATTTGTCCCATTGAAGTGGGCAGCGTCACGCCCATACAAATCAATATTCTTCTTCAATTACTTCTACTTAACCAATTCTTATGGAACTTTCCACACACATTAAGTTGTCGTTCTAAAGATTGGCAGTGGCACGCCCATTCAAAGTAAATATTCTTTTTCAACAACTTCTACTAAGCCGATTCTTATGCAACTCTGCAAACACATTTATTTATCGTGACAATTCTTAAGAATCTTTGCACACACACATTATGTTTCCGGGACAATACCAGATTATGATTAGAAAAGTAGGCAGTGCCACGCCTGTTATGTAGTCGCGTTTTTGCAAAGATTATATTTTAATATTTTTTAAAATTTCAATTCCATTTTTCTATCTAAAAAGTGGAATAAAAAGGAATAACTTTTGAGGTTTTCTTTTTCTAAAAATTATAATTACATTTTACATACGAATTTTATTTCTGTGACACACCTGCTAATCTCCAACCTACCCAATAGCCAAATTCGATATTGGAAGTAACATTAACTGCAGACCACAAACTCCAAAAGAGATGTGAAAACATTTTAAATATTTTAACTTCATTGTCCACATCATCAATTTCCTTTTGCGAAGGCTCCCAACTCTCTTCACCATCGTTTAATTTTTTCAAATAGGCTCTTATAAATCGTTGTCTTTGTTCGACGTTGGGATATTGTTCTTTGCGATTGTAATAAAACGGGAACGTGGGATTGCTATAGCCCATGGACCATTCTATAAAATGATTTGCCAAATCAAAAGCTCTATAGTTATAGGCACAATATTCAAAATCGATAATCATTAGATCCGGCTCTTCAGATTCACTTGGGCTGAGTACCGAGTCACTGGAACAATCTAGATCTAGTGCTGTGGAATGTTCGCTGTAAGAAAATTCATAAATTTAATGTTTTACGGTTTCAATTTATTGGAGATTTACCGCTGTTATTTTAATTATTATGTTGATCAGAGTTATGACTTTAGCTGCACAACACACAAACTCATAAATAAATAAAAAAAAACGATTTATATCATTATTTTATTTATTTTCATCCGATAAAAATCACTTTTTCAAATTTTATTTTCAGTGAAAACCCGAGTTATTATGTTAGTCCATTAATAAATATTGCTAATTCATCGTTGAGGACTTTATATAAATTTTTGCTAATATGTACATATTTGTATTTTCAAGAAATGGAGCCTAGAGGTAAATTTTGCACCGCGCTCTACTTATGTATATTCTCAGACTCATATTCTAAAATCATTAAACAATCTTACAAGGTTTTGGACTAGAGCAGCTTAAAGTTGTTTCTAATGTATTTTGTATTGCTGAACTCGAATGTGCAGTCGGCTATTTTTTCCGTTCTCGTTTTCGAGATATGTATATAGCAATGTAATTTTTAAACCGCACCAACACTGTTTTTTCATCAGGTCAAAAAAAATTTAGAAAAATGTTTGGTTTTAAAACATTCATAAAAAATAAAATACAATTTTGTTACATTAGCATATATGTAGGTAAATAGTATGTTCTGAACAAAACATTCCATATTTCATTAAAATCGGACAACAAATTTTTATGTTATTCACAATTAATGTCCCTTTTTTAAATCTATGATTAAAAGTTAACGTGGAATGGCATTTTTTTATGTTGAACTTGCGGTTAAACTTTACGTTAACTCTTAATCATACATTGTGAAAATGGCCTCAATTGACAAAAATTGTTATTTCCATACAACACGCATAGACACACGCAAATTAAAATGTTGCTGTTGTATGAAAACCGTTATGTTTATCAATTGAGTTCTTTTATTTAATTGCGAACAAAATCAAAAGTTGTGGATCGATTTTAATGAAATATAACTCGTTTTGTTTTTGGGACATATCTACCTACAAGTTTATAGAAGTTTATAGAAGTAGAGCTAAATTTTTGTTTTTTCATAGTTAGCTTACATATTATTCTATTCCGTATTTTGTATTTAAATTGTACTTGATACTTTGAACAGCTTATGTCTCAGAACGGCTATAAATTTTTCATTTTTTCTGAAAACTTCGAGCTTAAAAGCGGCACGTGATAAATTGCGATGTCTTTTACACTTTTATTTTTCACAAAAACTAATTGTAGCGGATTATTTCGCCCGGAAATTTCCATCTCGCCTTGACTAATTACGGCTTTCACCTAAGGAGCCTCCTCCAAGAATTTAGCCCCGATCTACATATAACATTGTACAGAAAGCCGAAATCCTCAAATTCCTCTTCTGTTTTGCTTGGTGCTCCACCACGATTTCGAAGTTCGCTTTCTTAGAAAGCTACGTTAGGTTATCAAAATAAGCTTTTGCATGCGTTTAGCAACCAACAACGCGAAGCAGTAACTCGTTAAAGTTACCCGACGCTAACCACTAATCACAGGCGATTGAGACGCAAAACTTTCGAAGGCCAATAAACGAACAATGGCGTGGTTGCATTTACGAAGTAATTGCCAACGACGCTTGATGTTGACTCGCCCAGAGCTGCTTTACGACTGTGTGCATTTATTTTACACATTTTATTTTAATTTATATTATTTTAAACATCAAAATTTTAAAGAAAATTATAGAATATGAAAGAAAATCAGCCAGAGAGCAACAACGCCCATAATAAAAACGACAACCGAAACGATAAATTTATTTTAATTTTATTAAAATTTTTCCTTTTCGTTTTAGTTTTATTTTTATTTTTCTGCGCTCAAATCAATTGTTTTGTTTAAAAAACTAATTTAATTTATGAAAATATGGTAACTTTTTTCTGAGAGTGAAGCTTTTAAGACAAAAGCAAATGAAAATGAAAATACGTTCTCAAAATAAAATTAATTCTTTATTAATATTATTATTTCGAACGTATTTGCTTTGTGAATCTAAATTGATTATTATGCTAAGGTTCATAATGTTATGTTCAGAAAGAACTGGGCATGATTAATATTCCTACGAACAAGGGAAAAATTAACATCAACTTAATTTTTCAACGTACACAGCAGAACAGAGTAGCGCCACTTTCGGAAGCCGCTACACTTCCATCGTTAGTGCTCACGTGTATTTGCTTATCACCACTTGTCAGGTGGCTCTGTTGAATGTGATTTTAATTCTTATATATAAAACTTTTCCGTGAAAATTGAATACCAGAATTAAATCACTCTCAAGCTGATATTAAAATGCACTTTCCCAGCGTTGCCATCGGTTTATTTTTCTTCATTCCCATTTTTCTGATTTTTGTTCTACTCAAAACAAACTTTTTGATGTTAATTTTTCCCTTGTTCCTTGGAATATTAATCATGCCCATTTCTTTCTGAATATAACATTACGAACCTTAGTAAAATAAATTATATTTCAAAACTGCTACAACCGACGTATGTACATATGTAATATGTCAATTTATATGGAAAAACACGTAGCGCCGGAGTTCTGTTTCATCATTATTTCTGAAAGTACTGAGCTGGTTAAAAAAACAATATTGGCACGGCTTAAACATGATATTGTTGTCGAATTTCGTTTTTTGATTTAACTGAAAAGGACAAACCGTTCTAAAGTTATCTTAACATTTGTTGTGCAATTGCTTCCTTTTTTACATAACGGTACATCTCGAAAACTTGGACCAATTTGAAGAAAGCTGTTGATCCATTCCAAAGCCTTGTATACTTGGGTTATTAATGTTTTCCATGCAAAATGAATACCTTCAACTATTTTTAATTTTAATATGGGTTTTTTAAAACGAATCCTAAGAAATGTCACAGAACACAATTCAGATCGAAGGAGCTTTTAATTCCGGAAATCGCTTCTCCAGAAAATTTTCTTTCCAATCAAACCAATTTTCATTTTCATATTGAAATTGAAAATTGGTTTCTTCATTAACTTCATTTGGAAAAAGTAAGAAATGTGCATAGTTTTAGGAGTGGTAAATAAATACTTGTTCGAAAGCTCTGCAGGTTGATAAAAAGCCTTATCTGAGCTTTACGCATAAAAAAGTTTAAAATAGCGCCTTGAGTTATTAAAGCTTTAACGCTATAAATTCGAAATACAAAATGAACAGAGTCTGAACGGAACTAAAATAATTTCGATCAGAATGTATGACAAGGAATTATATTATGATTCTTAGACAGTGTTGCCAGAGCTGCCTGACTAAAATAGATAAATGTTAAAGAAATGTGGCTAAAAACAAGTTTAGAAGTAGTTAAACAAAATTAATAAAAACTCGTAGGTATGGAGCAAACTGACATCCTTTTAAATCTTTAATTTCCTACTGTTACGCTTTTTCGTTCTGGACGTGTATAAAGATTATTATATATTACTATAGTCTTTATATAACACGTGATTTCTAGTATACAATACGAAATTAATAGGTTTTTTTTAGAATTCCAAGAACTTCAAAAATACTAAATTGGCAGCACTGTTCCCAGATACTATCTATGTACATTAAAGTGGGTCGCCCTCCACACAAAAAAGAAGTTGTGCCAATCACCGCCTGGAATGAAAGACATGTGAATGAAGTTTCTAAGACAGGAAATAATTTGTTTTGCCACGCTCCAAAATACAACACTTTTTGGTTTTTATGTATAGCACCGCCATTTAAAGTCCGATCTCATTATATCGCATATAATGAGATCGGACTTAAATGAGATCATGGCTTAAATATAGCTTCATTTTTTTAATCTGGTAACTTTTTAATCCAACATCATATCTGCGCGCCACTTATGTCATATCGGATCCTTCCTCCTAATGTCCAATTTTTTGCACGTAGAAAGAAATTCGTTCTAAAGCTTAGTAAGTCTAGCTTTTAATATACTCACTTTTATTTCACGCCTTAAAATAGCGCCTCTTTTTTCTTTTTCACATACAATTTACTTTAGACTGGGAAGATCCCAATAAAAAAACAAATAAAAATTGAACCCGTCATCCCCTAGAATGAAAGATATATCAATGAGGTTTCTAGAAATGTAAAAAAATTGTCTCTGCCACTCACCAAAATACACCACTTTTAATATTTCATATATTGCGCCGCCATTTAAAATCCGATCTCATCGTATCGCCTATCGTTGTTCATCGCTTGAATATGGCTTCATTTTGCCTTCTCTCCTAATGTCCAATTTTTGCACGGCATACAAAGTTCTAGAAGGTCTTTTTTGCTACGTGCAATAAATTGGATATTACGAGGGAAGAATCCCGAAATGGCATAAGTGGCCTGCAGAATTTGATGTCGGATTCAAAAGTCACATGAGGCAAAAAATGATATGATGAGATCGGACTTTATATGACGGCTGTATTTTTGGACGTGGCAAAAAATGTTTTTTGTATATCTAGAACCGTCATTGATATACCTTTTAATCTAAAGGGTGACTGCTGGAAATTTTTTTGTATTGGAATCTATCCTGTCTAAAGGAATTTGTATGTGAAAAAGAAACACGAAGCGTAATTTTGGTGCGTGACATAAAAGTGAGTATATTAAAAGCCAGTTATACAAAGCTTTAGAAGGGCTTTCTTGTCACGTGCGCAAAATTGGACATTAGGAGGGAAGGATCCGGATGAGTGGCGCCCAGAATTTTATGTCGGATTAAGAAGCCCGCCGAGGAAAAATTAAGTCACAGTCACGCCATAAAGAACGACATAAGATATGATGAGATCGGCGTTTAAATGGCAGCACTATATATAAATAACTAAAAGTGCTGTATTTGGGTCGTGGCAAAAAATGTTGCTGTTTTGGAAATGTCATTGACATATCTGTCATTCTAGGGGATGACTGGTGCAACTTTTTTTTCAACCCGCCTTAATGTACATACATATGTATGTAATAATATCACTGCCGTATTGTAAAAAACAGTTTGTGTTTGCAGTGTACGTTAAAATAAAATTATCATAAAAATATTTTACTAAAGCACACTTCAAACCCAAATTTTTGATAACTCACGCAAAATCTCATCTAATTTAAAACTTTGAATAATGTTATAACAAATTTACAAATCCCACATTTTATACGTTTAAAGAAAGCAATATTTTAACTTACTTATTCAGAATATCTTCATCTTCATTGTTGGTATCCATCAAAGAATCATCTAAATTAGTCCTACACAAAATCAAATAAAATACAGAATCATATTTCGTCTCAAACGTAATTGTAATGAACTTCACTTACTCTTCAGCAGCATTAGATTTTCTTAACAATATATTACCCTCCTGCAAGTCATTGTGACAGAATAACACCGGATATTGCCCTTGATCAACTACCGACTTCATCCATTTAAACTCTTCGACATAATTGATTTTACGCATAAATTCGGCATTTTTTTGATTTTCTTTCCAATCATTGCGGCTCAAAATTCCAGGCAAATTGCGTTGCCACCGATTCATACAATTCCAAACCCAATCGGGTTCTTTGGACATGGGTATATTAAGGCAATGAATTTCACCCATTTTCTCTGCTATCTTAACAGAAATCTTAGGATCGGCTAATTCGGCTGTTACCAAAGCTCTTGCTGGTATATACTGTTCAATACGGCCGCCAGGAAAAATGCCATGAAGTTTCGGACCAAAATTACGCTCACTAAGTAAGGCAAACACTACAGATTCGGTAATCATGGCTTCAAGAGCATCTTCACCATGGGATTGGCCATAAATGCGTAAAAGTACCTAAAAGAAAGGGAGAGTTATATTAATTATATAATTAAAAGCTTAAAATATAATACACTCTCCAAGTGACTTGTCATATAAAGCAAAACTACCCTAGAGGGAAGAGTACCTCCCACAAGACAAGTAACGGAACCTGTGCGTCAACCATGAATGAATTTATTAGATTTTTTTAATGGTATAAAAATCCCGAAAAATCTCGATCCGTTCCGGGATCCCGCTTTTTTTTTATTAAAAATCCCGAATCCCAGCTTTCGAAAAACCTAGTCCCGTTTGGCATCCCTAATACATACATACATCCATACGGACATCATCGTAAAAATAGTCCGTATAGATTCCCATGACCTCAAAACGTCGAGATCTGATTAAAACTCAATTTTCGAAAATATGTTCGAATCAGTAACTTCCTATCTTTGATTTCGGGAGGTTATAAAAACATTCAATATGCTATGCTGTTATTTTTGGCGTTTGGATATTTTTTAAAATTGTATATCTGCTTGTTTCAGTAATCTTCTTGCTTGGAATCCAATCCTTCAAGTCAGTTTGGAATAAATTTAAAGCGGATAGCATGGACTGACAAGTGTCTACTTTTAGTCTATTCGTTTCTTAGTAACGTTAATTTGATAAATACTGGACCTAAATACCCAGTATTTCTTCGCTACTACATATTAATTAAAGATAAAATTTCACTACACAGATTTTGGTAAAAAAAAAGTAATAATATGGTCTTAATATCTATTATATTGCCCCTTGAATACATATTTCTAGTTCGGTTTCATGACACATACATATATAGAAGCTTGGGCATCGCGTACATTTATTGCAAAAATAACAACAAAAATTGAGTTTGTTCAAAAGGGGGCAAAACAATTTAAAACAAAGGGGCACAAAAAGTGGCAAGGCGGCTAAAAAAGTTGCAAAATGCGACTTTAGTCGCACAACGGTAACGCTATACATACACACTTGTGTAATTAACTTATTGCATTTAAGTGTTTATGAAATCTACACAAAAAAAATTTACAAGAGCTGATATTTTCATGAGAAATTTTTGTAATTTTACTCAAAAAAAGCACAAAGTCAAATACAGAGAATGTTTTCATTTTTGGCAAAAACTTACCTCTTCAGGTTCATTTTCTCTTAAGGCTGATGACGAGACTGACGAAGTACTGTTGTATCTTTTGCGTTTGTTGCCATTTAAATCACTCACTGCTGCCATCAATTCATAATGGGGCTCATTTTTATTTTCGTCATCACCAGTTGCCAGTATGTTATTTGAGGCAGACACTGCTAAAGAGGTTTCCATTACTTGTTGGGGCTGGTAGCCTGCACTTTCATTGCCATTGTTTAGCTTTGGTAGACTTACATAATACAAAAAATTCGATAGACCACCACTGTGTTAAGATTAAGGCAATTAATTTCATTTTGTATTTACATACATACGTATTAAACGAATTAGATGTATTTACATTTTGCCTGACCAACATGTGCCTTAAATGGCCTTAAAGACACATGTTATATGACCTTATCTTACCTGATTCTTTTAACAATTAATTGCTCGGCTGGCACCGACTTCCAGCGTCCATTTAAATAATCACGACATATACGGGAAGCTGCTTGGCGTATTTCATCAGAAGAGGCCTAAAATAAGGGGGAAAATAAAATTAAAATTTAATTGTTTTTTGTATTTATCCTACTTCAGGTCCAAAATATTGCCACACCCTTTCATACGAAATTATTCTTTCATCCACTCTTCTAACCACATTTAGCTTCATTTTTCAATAGTTATCAGAGATTCCATATCACAATTTTTAAATGTTTTTTTTTTTTTTTTTGCAATAATAAATGACGTTTGTTTTGCTAATATTGATGAATAAAGTTTAATTATATACAATTGTTAAGAAAGTAAAAACAATAAGGCACTCTTGTCGTAATAACTCTGACTCGTTAGCAGTAGTTTTTCTTAGAGCACTTTACGTGCTGAAATAAACAAACTTTTCTACAACAAAAAAAAATCGTTAAACGAACACAACCTTGCGACCGATAAACTAACGTACCCTTAGAAACCAGTCCGTAATAAATTTATAAATTCATTGAAATATTCCAGTTGTTGTTTTTGTATGTACTTATTACGTCTCAAATGTGGTTTTTGCAAATTTTGTTTTACTTTTTTTCACCTCGAAATTGGCACGCGATTAAAACGATGGGTGATTATTATTTGCCTGCGTAACAAAATTAAATCAACCAAGTTTATTTTTCGAAATATTATACAAAAACACAAAATTTCTTTGGCTTTTTTTCGTTTCTTAGCCTCTGGTACAAGAAACTTTTCTTTTTTGTCTTTTTCAACTTTCAATATGCCGGCATTAGAAATGTTCTCTGTAATTGTTTGAAAGCTTTTAAGGCGCATGCTCTATTCAAGCGAAAATACTGCCCACCACCCAAAACAACACCCAAATGTACAGAGAAAATGCAGTCTAAAGTGAGGTTTTCACATAACAGACGGTCCACTTGAGTACAAAATTTGTATGAACTGCACACTTTTTTTACTGATTTCCATACAAATTTTCTTCTTAAGTCGGCCGTCTGTTATGTGGAAACTGCACATTAGTTTTCCGGTAGTGCATTCTGTATTTTTTTTTTAATACTCTACACAAGATCAATACCGAACAAGAGAAAACAAAGCACACAAAAAAAGTATTACTAATCAATGTATAATCAAATCATATTTCCAAACAATTATGCCAACAAAAACTTTCAGATAAATATTGAAAAGAATATGAATATTCGTTCGCAGTTTTCCAATAATAAATATTTTGTTATATCAAGATTAATGCACAGTGGCTTTGATCGCAAAATAAAATATAATAAATAATTACATAAGTTCGAAACTGCTAATGAAATTTGGTTGAAACTTATAATATCAATTGATAATCAATTAACAATTTCAGAAAAATGTGTATCGAAATAGGCAATTGAAACGCAGACACCACACGTTAGGTTGGCCATTTCCGGTATATGTATTACCGCACAATATTATCTCTTCATATAAACAGTGTTTTTTTAAGTTTGTCCGATCTTTCAATAGGTATAACTATTAAATGTCAAGCTTTGAACTGTAATTTGCTTTTACGTTTCTATTCAGTAAGCTTTAGAAAATCACCATGAGCAATATTATGCTCCAGCAACGCTTCCAAATTGTGGAAATCTATTTTAAATATCAATGTTCTGTTCGACGAGCACTTTGTGAATTTTACGGTGGACATAATTGTAGTTTTGAACATGCAATTTAACGAATTATTGAGAAATTTTGCACCACTTATTCATTACATGACAATAAACCATCAAAGACAAAAAAATGTTCGTACCGAAGAAACCATCGCTTCTATAAGTCAAAGTGTTGATGATAATCCTGATTTCTCAATACATCGCCGTTCTCATATTTGTCCGTCCACCACATAGAAAAGATTCAGCTTGTTCATGAATTGAAGCCTTATGACCAGGGGCCCATTTCTCAAAACTACAAGTTACAAATCTACAAGTAAAATAAACAAGAAACAACAACACTTTTACAAATTTTATTGTTGTTTTGTGTGTATTTTACTTGTAGATTTGTAACTTGTACTTTTTGAGAAACGCGGCCCAGGGCTCGAACTTTCATGCAAATGCATATTTTTGTGGTGATAATCAAAGAGGTATAGACTAATTATCTATGCGAATCATCAAATTTTAAGAGTTCCTCCAGCGTTCGTATGATACTTATCCATGGGAATAGCCCTTTGGAAGTTAAGGCCTTATATTCCTGTCCCCGTATTTCTATTTTCCTCTTTTGAACCGTCAATGAACAATATTTGGTAAGCATCTTCGGGCCATAGAGTGTGGTTCAGCCATTGGCTTTTTTTTTCTTTTTTCTTTTAACGTTTTTTTCGCTTAGCGATTTATTGTACTTTTTGCGCTTTTTTTCAGTTGTGGCGCTTCTTTCGGTGTTTGGTGATTTTTTTTAGTTTTAGCGTTTTTTTTTTCTTTTTTTTTTTTTTGTTTAGACACTTTTTTCGTTTTAACGATTTTTTCGGTTTTTGTAGATTTTTTAGTTTTGGCGATTTTTTGCGCTCTTTTCGTTTTGGCGATTTTTCGGTTTTTGGCGATTTTTTCGGCTTTTGGCGAATTTTTTAGTTTTGGCACTTTTCTGCGCTATTTTCGTTTTGGTTAATTTTTTTTTTCCTTTTTGGCGATTTTTTTGTTTTTTGACTATATTTTTAGTTTTAGGGATTTTTTTTAGTTTTTAATGTTTTTTTTCGTTTTGGCGACTTTTTCCGTTATTAGTGTTTTGATAGTTCTGATGATTTTTGGCGTTTTAGCGATTTTTTTTTTAATTTTGATGTTTTTTCCTTTAAGCGCTTTTTTCATTTGGCGAATTTTTCGATTTGACAATTTTTTTAACTTTGGAAGTTTTTAGTTTTAGCGTTTTTTTACATTTTCAAGCGTTTGCCTCTTACGGTTTCCAAGATACAGCAAATTGTCTAAATTACATAGTCAAAATTACATTAATTTAATTTAATTTTTATTGTTTTAAATATCAGTATATATTGGTGTAGTCTATTCTGCAGACTTGGTGAAGTCGTAAAACTAACTTTTAAAATTTAGTGTCTGTATATTACATAATATTGTTTCGTTGCTCGCTTTAGAATACCCTTTAATTTTTAACTGTCATATAACTGTTGTTGTAGCGGCAAAAGTTTTACATATTCTGTGAAAATTTCAGCTCTTACGGTTCCCGAGAAAACAGCCTGTGACAGACAGAGAAACGGACAGCGTAGCGAAAACAATAGGGGTCCTTTACACTTTTGGTGTACGGAACCCTAAAAAGGAACTAAATTTTTAGTCCATCTCGTAGCATTTTGCACTAAACGGAAAGTAGACAAAAAATTACATCGGACAAGAAAAGAACTAAAAGTATTTTTTTTTTCTTTTTTTTAAATACTAGGCAATAGTTTATTTTATGGGACAGGAAGGGCCTTGAGAGCGCTTTAAAGGAACAATGTACAAAAACTAATACCTGGGCGTGTAACAAATCGATGGATTCAATGATCTGAATGCTGGAGGAGGTTATAAAAATAAGCGATTGCCTAATAAATAATAATAATAATAACAAAAAAATTCATAATACTTTTAGTTCTTGTTTGACTTCTTTGTTGATGTAATTTTTTTCTGTTTTCAGTTTATTGTTGGTTAGTTCAATTTATTGAAAAAAAAAAATTGTGTTTTAATCACATGGAAAAACAGAGAATTAATATGTACATAATTATTTTTTATTAAACAATGAATCATATCCAGTCAATTTATACTACGCTTTAATAAGCATTTAAAGACCTTCATAATACTACCTGCGAAATAATCGTTTGTTTGTTTGTTTGTTTTTTTTTTTTCATTCTTCTTAATACTTTTAATTCTTGTCTGAACAAACCTGTTTTCTGAATTCTTTGACATACAATAGGCCGACTTCCTTATGTAAGTACGGTTGATTTTTTAAAAACAACAACCTATTATCAGTTAAAAACAACAACAAAAGATTACAATCCTTAAAACATGCTTCACTAATCCGGTATTCTTATCTTCTGGAGAGAAAACCGCAAATAACACAAAAATGAAGATAAAGTTTATTATTGTGTGATAGCGATTATTAAAACTGCAAAAACAAATATTTATGTTATAAGGTTATATTAATAGCGAAGCCATTGATAAGATAATAGCTCTGTTCAATAACTGAAAATTGTTAATAATTGTTAATAGTTTTCACTGAAAAGTGTTCACGTACCGAATACTTCTAGTAATAACTATTAACAATTGTTAACAATTTTCAGTTATTGAACAGAGCTAATATAACAATTCCACTAAAGCTAGGGTTACCACTTGACCTGAAAAATGTTGGGGATTTTCGAGTTATATTAAGTTTTGTGGAGTGTAAAGGCAAAGTCTAATTCGAGGGCAAAATTAATTAAGTACACAAAAAAATGTAATAACGCCCCAAACTAAAATGGAATGAATCAAAATGTAGAACCTTTCAGCCCGCTATATCGCCGCTGAAGGAAAGTGTTTTGCCCCTTTTTTTAAGCTTAAAACTAAATTTTTCAGGATGAACAAAAATATGTTTTTTATAAAAAAAATATATGGAGCTAAAATAACTAAACAAATAAGTTGGCAAACAAAACCATCTCTAATTTTCGTATTATTTTCGTATTTATTTAAAAAACAATTATTACTAACGTGACCAGAAGATCTTTGCAAAAAGCGGGACAAGAACGATTGAAAAGCGGGATTGTGAAGAAAATATCATAAAAAAGCGGAATTTAAAGAAATATTTTTTTGAAAGCGGGATGTTGTAAATACACTACTTTTCTATGATTATATATGTGTATCTTATTAACAGGGCTCGGACTTTCATGCAAATGCATGTTTTTTGTAGTGATAGATAAAGGGTATTGTCTCATTATCTATGCGAATTATCAAATTTTAAGTAGTTTGGCATCGATTTATAGTTATACATTTTTGCATATTTTGGTGGTAAGTGCATATTTTTGAATTTTTTTAGCAATAAATGCATATTTTTGGTGTTGCAAAAAATTTTTAATGCATATTTCTCAATTTTTGAAAAAAAAAATATTAATAGGCCGATTAAGGATGGCAACCGATGCTCAGTTGGGTTGCCAGTTACTGAAAATGATAGCACAGATGGCAACTGGCAACTGAGAAATGTGAATGAATATCTGTTGCTATTTAGTGCCTTTCTGGCAACGATTAATTTTCAGTTGCAGACTGTCAATGCTACTAAAGTTCGGTTTCAGTAAATAATAGAAACAATTACATTTGTTTTATGTTTTTTTTCTCTAATAATAATAAAAGAATTTTAAATCTATTTTCATATTATTTTAGTTTTGGTACTTTGTTCGTAGGTAAATGGATATTTTTTCTCATATTTTTAGTTGCATGAAAGTCCGAGCCCTGCTTATAAATATGTATACGCACATGCACAGTTCCATATGAGGTGAGTTTTAATCGAATTTTGGGAAAATGCAAAACACGTATTACGCCGAATGAACCAATTATCTTAAATTTTATATGTGTAAATTTTATATGTAAAGGTTTTCCCATAAAGACTAACAACCTCTAATCAACGTTACTTTACTACTTCTTTATTTCTTGGATTTTGCATTAATCTCCGTAGAATAACTCAAATCTGCTTGGTAAAAAATAAAGTTAAAACTTTCGCTTGACCTTGAAATTACTGTTCAAATTTATATTTCGACTTTCCTTGAAACTAACGCAATTAAATTGATTTAGACAAGCAATACCTTGACAAATGACATCAAAACAATTTTTAATTTTAAACATCAACTAATAAAAATATGCAGATTATTTTATATTCTGATTGTGAAGCGTAATATTAATACTTTGTACGCTACAACACGTACACAAACGTAATGAAATTATATATTAGTTCTTATCAACATCAACTCAAAAGAGCAGATTAAATAAAATTGATTTAATGTTCTTACACTACTTGCGCCATTTTTACGACTTCATTTTTTATTAAAATTCGAACTGAACAAATTTATTCCACTATTTCAAAAATTTTTTATTACATTCTTGCAATGTTCAATGATTATCGCATCTAAAACTTTATGATGTTTTCATTTCCATATTTGTGGATTTTGAGCAATTGATAACAAGCTGCTTATGCTTTGAAAGGTATAAAGATCTAAATATATTTGGAATGAGATGGGCCAGTTAGGTTTTTTCCATATTTTATTTTATTTATTTTTTCTTTTCTGCTTACGTACATGTAACTATTTAAGTAGCACTTCAAAAACTAAGAAAAATTTAACGACTTGTCAGACACTGTAAAAGTTCCTTAAGCTGGACTTAAGAAATAATTACTTTTTATTTACTCACCATTTATTGTGATTTGTTTTTCTTCTTTATAAGACGCTTGTATTCTTTTAAAGGGCAACCGAAGAACAAGTGGCTGATTTCAGGCATTTGTCTTCGTACAAATAATTAAGTAGGATTTCGTACAGAAATATTAAGGTTTATGTAGTTTGCTTTCATTTTCGTTCGATTTATCGTGCTGAAGACTGTCAGAGTGACATAAATCAGCTGTTTATCGTTTAGAAAGCCAGCGAACGTATATGTTCGAAATCGTGTGATCGCAATTATAGTTATTTATATAAGCAGAATATTGATAAACAATATCAAGCCATATTTTAGTTTTTATGATCATCAACTAATAATAAAAAAATATAGGAAATAAATATTATTAAGTATTCACACGCGCCATGCATTACGTTTATGGCCCCTTCGTTCGTAAGCGAAATCATATCAAGTATGAGTTTTTATTACGATTAGAAAAAGTAGATTAAACGGAGAAACAACAACACTTTTACAAATTTTATTGTTGTTTTGTGTGTATTTTACTTGTAGATTTGTAACTTGTACTTTTTGAGAAACGCGGCCCAGGGCTCGAACTTTCATGCAAATGCATATTTTTGTGGTGATAATCAAAGAGGTATAGACTAATTATCTATGCGAATCATCAAATTTTAAGAGTTCCTCCAGCGTTCGTATGATACTTATCCATGGGAATAGCCCTTTGGAAGTTAAGGCCTTATATTCCTGTCCCCGTATTTCTATTTTCCTCTTTTGAACCGTCAATGAACAATATTTGGTAAGCATCTTCGGGCCATAGAGTGTGGTTCAGCCATTGGCTTTTTTTTTCTTTTTTCTTTTAACGTTTTTTTCGCTTAGCGATTTATTGTACTTTTTGCGCTTTTTTTCAGTTGTGGCGCTTCTTTCGGTGTTTGGTGATTTTTTTTAGTTTTAGCGTTTTTTTTTTCTTTTTTTTTTTTTTGTTTAGACACTTTTTTCGTTTTAACGATTTTTTCGGTTTTTGTAGATTTTTTAGTTTTGGCGATTTTTTGCGCTCTTTTCGTTTTGGCGATTTTTCGGTTTTTGGCGATTTTTTCGGCTTTTGGCGAATTTTTTAGTTTTGGCACTTTTCTGCGCTATTTTCGTTTTGGTTAATTTTTTTTTTCCTTTTTGGCGATTTTTTTGTTTTTTGACTATATTTTTAGTTTTAGGGATTTTTTTTAGTTTTTAATGTTTTTTTTCGTTTTGGCGACTTTTTCCGTTATTAGTGTTTTGATAGTTCTGATGATTTTTGGCGTTTTAGCGATTTTTTTTTTAATTTTGATGTTTTTTCCTTTAAGCGCTTTTTTCATTTGGCGAATTTTTCGATTTGACAATTTTTTTAACTTTGGAAGTTTTTAGTTTTAGCGTTTTTTTACATTTTCAAGCGTTTGCCTCTTACGGTTTCCAAGATACAGCAAATTGTCTAAATTACATAGTCAAAATTACATTAATTTAATTTAATTTTTATTGTTTTAAATATCAGTATATATTGGTGTAGTCTATTCTGCAGACTTGGTGAAGTCGTAAAACTAACTTTTAAAATTTAGTGTCTGTATATTACATAATATTGTTTCGTTGCTCGCTTTAGAATACCCTTTAATTTTTAACTGTCATATAACTGTTGTTGTAGCGGCAAAAGTTTTACATATTCTGTGAAAATTTCAGCTCTTACGGTTCCCGAGAAAACAGCCTGTGACAGACAGAGAAACGGACAGCGTAGCGAAAACAATAGGGGTCCTTTACACTTTTGGTGTACGGAACCCTAAAAAGGAACTAAATTTTTAGTCCATCTCGTAGCATTTTGCACTAAACGGAAAGTAGACAAAAAATTACATCGGACAAGAAAAGAACTAAAAGTATTTTTTTTTTCTTTTTTTTAAATACTAGGCAATAGTTTATTTTATGGGACAGGAAGGGCCTTGAGAGCGCTTTAAAGGAACAATGTACAAAAACTAATACCTGGGCGTGTAACAAATCGATGGATTCAATGATCTGAATGCTGGAGGAGGTTATAAAAATAAGCGATTGCCTAATAAATAATAATAATAATAACAAAAAAATTCATAATACTTTTAGTTCTTGTTTGACTTCTTTGTTGATGTAATTTTTTTCTGTTTTCAGTTTATTGTTGGTTAGTTCAATTTATTGAAAAAAAAAAATTGTGTTTTAATCACATGGAAAAACAGAGAATTAATATGTACATAATTATTTTTTATTAAACAATGAATCATATCCAGTCAATTTATACTACGCTTTAATAAGCATTTAAAGACCTTCATAATACTACCTGCGAAATAATCGTTTGTTTGTTTGTTTGTTTTTTTTTTTTCATTCTTCTTAATACTTTTAATTCTTGTCTGAACAAACCTGTTTTCTGAATTCTTTGACATACAATAGGCCGACTTCCTTATGTAAGTACGGTTGATTTTTTAAAAACAACAACCTATTATCAGTTAAAAACAACAACAAAAGATTACAATCCTTAAAACATGCTTCACTAATCCGGTATTCTTATCTTCTGGAGAGAAAACCGCAAATAACACAAAAATGAAGATAAAGTTTATTATTGTGTGATAGCGATTATTAAAACTGCAAAAACAAATATTTATGTTATAAGGTTATATTAATAGCGAAGCCATTGATAAGATAATAGCTCTGTTCAATAACTGAAAATTGTTAATAATTGTTAATAGTTTTCACTGAAAAGTGTTCACGTACCGAATACTTCTAGTAATAACTATTAACAATTGTTAACAATTTTCAGTTATTGAACAGAGCTAATATAACAATTCCACTAAAGCTAGGGTTACCACTTGACCTGAAAAATGTTGGGGATTTTCGAGTTATATTAAGTTTTGTGGAGTGTAAAGGCAAAGTCTAATTCGAGGGCAAAATTAATTAAGTACACAAAAAAATGTAATAACGCCCCAAACTAAAATGGAATGAATCAAAATGTAGAACCTTTCAGCCCGCTATATCGCCGCTGAAGGAAAGTGTTTTGCCCCTTTTTTTAAGCTTAAAACTAAATTTTTCAGGATGAACAAAAATATGTTTTTTATAAAAAAAATATATGGAGCTAAAATAACTAAACAAATAAGTTGGCAAACAAAACCATCTCTAATTTTCGTATTATTTTCGTATTTATTTAAAAAACAATTATTACTAACGTGACCAGAAGATCTTTGCAAAAAGCGGGACAAGAACGATTGAAAAGCGGGATTGTGAAGAAAATATCATAAAAAAGCGGAATTTAAAGAAATATTTTTTTGAAAGCGGGATGTTGTAAATACACTACTTTTCTATGATTATATATGTGTATCTTATTAACAGGGCTCGGACTTTCATGCAAATGCATGTTTTTTGTAGTGATAGATAAAGGGTATTGTCTCATTATCTATGCGAATTATCAAATTTTAAGTAGTTTGGCATCGATTTATAGTTATACATTTTTGCATATTTTGGTGGTAAGTGCATATTTTTGAATTTTTTTAGCAATAAATGCATATTTTTGGTGTTGCAAAAAATTTTTAATGCATATTTCTCAATTTTTGAAAAAAAAAATATTAATAGGCCGATTAAGGATGGCAACCGATGCTCAGTTGGGTTGCCAGTTACTGAAAATGATAGCACAGATGGCAACTGGCAACTGAGAAATGTGAATGAATATCTGTTGCTATTTAGTGCCTTTCTGGCAACGATTAATTTTCAGTTGCAGACTGTCAATGCTACTAAAGTTCGGTTTCAGTAAATAATAGAAACAATTACATTTGTTTTATGTTTTTTTTCTCTAATAATAATAAAAGAATTTTAAATCTATTTTCATATTATTTTAGTTTTGGTACTTTGTTCGTAGGTAAATGGATATTTTTTCTCATATTTTTAGTTGCATGAAAGTCCGAGCCCTGCTTATAAATATGTATACGCACATGCACAGTTCCATATGAGGTGAGTTTTAATCGAATTTTGGGAAAATGCAAAACACGTATTACGCCGAATGAACCAATTATCTTAAATTTTATATGTGTAAATTTTATATGTAAAGGTTTTCCCATAAAGACTAACAACCTCTAATCAACGTTACTTTACTACTTCTTTATTTCTTGGATTTTGCATTAATCTCCGTAGAATAACTCAAATCTGCTTGGTAAAAAATAAAGTTAAAACTTTCGCTTGACCTTGAAATTACTGTTCAAATTTATATTTCGACTTTCCTTGAAACTAACGCAATTAAATTGATTTAGACAAGCAATACCTTGACAAATGACATCAAAACAATTTTTAATTTTAAACATCAACTAATAAAAATATGCAGATTATTTTATATTCTGATTGTGAAGCGTAATATTAATACTTTGTACGCTACAACACGTACACAAACGTAATGAAATTATATATTAGTTCTTATCAACATCAACTCAAAAGAGCAGATTAAATAAAATTGATTTAATGTTCTTACACTACTTGCGCCATTTTTACGACTTCATTTTTTATTAAAATTCGAACTGAACAAATTTATTCCACTATTTCAAAAATTTTTTATTACATTCTTGCAATGTTCAATGATTATCGCATCTAAAACTTTATGATGTTTTCATTTCCATATTTGTGGATTTTGAGCAATTGATAACAAGCTGCTTATGCTTTGAAAGGTATAAAGATCTAAATATATTTGGAATGAGATGGGCCAGTTAGGTTTTTTCCATATTTTATTTTATTTATTTTTTCTTTTCTGCTTACGTACATGTAACTATTTAAGTAGCACTTCAAAAACTAAGAAAAATTTAACGACTTGTCAGACACTGTAAAAGTTCCTTAAGCTGGACTTAAGAAATAATTACTTTTTATTTACTCACCATTTATTGTGATTTGTTTTTCTTCTTTATAAGACGCTTGTATTCTTTTAAAGGGCAACCGAAGAACAAGTGGCTGATTTCAGGCATTTGTCTTCGTACAAATAATTAAGTAGGATTTCGTACAGAAATATTAAGGTTTATGTAGTTTGCTTTCATTTTCGTTCGATTTATCGTGCTGAAGACTGTCAGAGTGACATAAATCAGCTGTTTATCGTTTAGAAAGCCAGCGAACGTATATGTTCGAAATCGTGTGATCGCAATTATAGTTATTTATATAAGCAGAATATTGATAAACAATATCAAGCCATATTTTAGTTTTTATGATCATCAACTAATAATAAAAAAATATAGGAAATAAATATTATTAAGTATTCACACGCGCCATGCATTACGTTTATGGCCCCTTCGTTCGTAAGCGAAATCATATCAAGTATGAGTTTTTATTACGATTAGAAAAAGTAGATTAAACGGAATTTTTTTTTTGTATATTTTTGATTGGCTGACGCAATTTTTATGGTTTCTTACGCTAAAGCATGTTCTTTAAAATATTGGCTGTAACTACACGTAACATGGCTCCTTGAATATATAATTTACATACATAATTCTGCCAAAAACAACCGACTTCAAATTCACAGAAATGTCGCCATTATATTTTTTCGCTTGTTTCTTTTTTACACGTATTCTACAATAACAATTTGAGGAATTTGTCGCTCAGAGAGTATTTAATACAAGAAGTTTTAATAGACATTGTGACAGAACTTTTCATCAGCTCAATTTAGCTCAATTTTAGCAAGCAGGAATGTATCAAAATGATTTAAACTGGTGACAGATTGAGCGACAATGTCCACAACAAGTTCATTTGGCTAGTTGGAAGGATCAGTTGAGTAGTTTTTCTTTTACCCATTCTTTGAGTACGGTTTCTGCTAGATTGTCGTAAAAGAAACTATAATCGACAAATATCGTGCATGACAAATGTCGAAATTTCCCTAAGTAGTCGTTGATAAAAATGTCCTCTACGACGAGTTGGCCAAACGGGATATACGTAATGAACTATATTATTAAAAGTCACATTAACTTTTCTTTTGCTAATAAAATTGGCATTAAAAATGTTTTAGCGAGAAGTATTCGAATATTTATAGGAGTGCAATGATGACTTTACCAAAGATTTCTTAACATAGAAAACACACGACCACAGACGAAATTAATATGATTAGGCCAAGTGAGGGTGCCGTTAAAGTAAATTTCCAGATTTTTAGCAACGTTTACACTCTCAATGGGTTGACTATTTAAGATTAAGACAGGGTTATTATCAAGTTTCAATAAGTTCTTCTTAATAATCAAACATTTGGATTTAGTGGGATTTATCCCAGGCCATTAGCGGTAGCCCATGCAACGATACGATGCAGTTCGTCATTTAAAATTCTCACACATCGGTCGACTGATGTACTGTTACAACTTATATAAACCTGCACGTCGTCAGCATATAATGTGGCTTTGAAATGTTCCACTTTGCTTGGCAGATCATTAACGTATAGCGAAAACAGTAGATGGCCTAGGATTGAGGCCTGAAGAACACCTCGACTTAGAGACAAAGAGGTTGACTTTGATGCAGCTGATTCAACGAATTTATGTCTGTCAGTGAAATAAGAATATATCAGATCGGTAGAAGGGAATAAAAAGTTATGAAAAAATTTCAATTTATTACATAAAATGTTATGATCGACAGTGTCGAATGATCAAGAAGTACCAACAACGTAACGTTACCGCAATCAACTTGTTGTCTAACATCTTCCGAAACATCCACTAAAGCCGTTATACATCTGTGTTATTTACGAAAACCAGTTTGGCAACTTGTGGGAATGTTATTATTTTCCAGGTATCGAGTCACCTGATTATGAACCAATATATCAAAAACTTTCGAAAGGAACGGTAGGATTGCTATCGGCCTGCATTCAGAGTTTGATTTTTTTATTGGAATGATTCTCGCAAGTTTCCATATTTTGGGATAACAGTTTGTGGTAAAAATCTTGTTGAAAATAAACGTTACAATGGGAGCAAGCTGTGGTATGAGAATCTTAAGAAACCTGGGATCAATGCCATCAACTCCTATTCCATTGGACTTTACTGATCACAGACACCACAGAGAGCACATCATACCGGGTGACATTAGTTAACCCTGCTGTTAGGTTTAAAAAAAATACTAACGAATCTTAGGTATAGGACCATTTTGGTCTATATAGTTTTTTTAAACAAGAAATGCACCAAAATATGTTTTTCGACTTTTTAATGATAAGTTAGCACCTATTCGAGATTTGTGGGATCGCTTCTGACTGAAATTATATCATCATTTTCTAATTGTTCAGCATCTACGAGCGGTTTACCAAAAATGTCATCTACTAGAAAACGAGGGACTTGCAGATGCTGCAAATTTAAGTGCGATAGTAGTAAGTGCATCATATGCAGCAAATTCATATGCAAATTACAACGAAAACTAATTTGCTCATCATGTACTGAGAAAATTTAAATTTTTGCACTTGTTTTGTAAATTTGGTTCATATCCAACATGAACGGACCAAAATAGACCAAACCTAAGATTAGTAATTTTTTTATTTTTTTATCTTCCTTTACATCATAGATAATTAAAAATTTCGTAGAAGTAATAAGTTAAGTATTGAACCGTTCCGTAGTTAAAGCGAAAATAAAAAAAAAATACCAAAATGGTTCAAACCTAACAGCAGGGTTAAATAAAAATTATTGTATTTCAAATATAAAAAAAATTATGGGACCAAACTGCAAGTAAACTCTGAAAATCGTTTCACATATGACAGAGTTACGCATTGGGGGAGCAAATTTCCCCCTCAAGCTTTAAACAAAATATGGGACCAAACCGCAGGCAAACCGTTTCAAAACCAAAAAAGAATTTTGAAAATTGGTTCACAAATGACAGATTTATGCATGGGAGGATCAAATTTCCCACTCCGATTTTCGAAAAAAAATATGGGACCAAACTGCAGGTAAACCCTTTCAAATACAAAAAGAATTTTCAAAATCGGCTCACAAACGACAGAGTATGCATGAGGGGAGCAAATTTCCTCCTCCGATTTTCGAAAAAAAATTATGGGACCAAACTGCAGGCAAATCCCTTCGAACAAAAAAAAAAGAATTTTGAAAATCAGTTCACGAATGACACAGTTATCCGTCTACAAATATAAAAAAATACACACGAATTGATAACCTCCTTCTTTGTTGAAGTCGGCTAAAAAATATAGTCATCATCCACAAATAAGTTCAGATCTTATGAAAAAAAATTAAGCTCTCGAAAACCCGGACGAAATCAGTAATTTTCCATTTTTGATAACAGGAAGTTAAAAATAAACGTTTTGACGTCAAAAAAATCGGAAACTTTTTTAGGCAATCAACCGAGTTGTCTAGTATTCCCTAGACATTCAGCAGAATATTCGGGAATTTTTCTATACGATATTTCTGCCCATTTTCTTACATATTCGCTGATTATAGTCTGATAATCTGCCCATTATCGGAAGGAAAATTAATTTTCTCTAAAACACTTAAAGCAAATTTTTTACGTATTTTCAGCACATTCTCTGATTTTAGTTTTCGTAGAAATTTTCATTAATATCTTGAGAGTTTTTGCATAAATCTGTGGATTATTAATTTTATAAAATATTGGTAAATGTTTTCTGATGAGCCGCTATAAACTGTAGAAAAATGGCACAAGAAGAGTCATAGAGAAAGAAGTCTTACAGTTTCTTGATTCTATATGCAAGTTTTATACGACATTTCTGATATATTTTTCTAAATTTAACTTCTACTTTTGTCTGACATTAATATGACAGGTTGTAAAAAGTATCGGAAAATTGTCTAATGTTTTGTCAGATATTTCTCCGACATTGTCAGGCATGTGGAAAATACCTTTAGCATTTCCCATGGAAATAATTTTAGAGTTCATACAGAGTTTTGTCGCATACATCAGGTTCGCTTTCTTTTCAACCCCTCATATGATTTTCGGGACGTTTCCTTTCCGATTGACTTGGGACACGCTTTCGCAACTTGCGCAGGCTTTTTGACCGAAATCGGTCAATTCGCTGGAAATTAACAAAAAAGAAAAAACAATTGTTGGGTTTTTAAAATAAAGAGGAATTGCCAAGCGACCTATACCGTCGTATAGGATGTGGAACTCCTAATATCCACTCCCAGAGTTTTTTATGGTATCCACCAGTAAAAAACAGTTGCACGCGGTAATGGAAAATTCCACAAAAAACGGTATCGCGATACAATTAGTCGAGATAAATATGTACATATGAAGAGTTTAATGCAGTAGCCATGTAAGTAGGGGTTCGTCCCCATAAAGCATCGAGAAGAAGTTTCCGGGGAATAGAAAAATTTTTAAGTTCTCGATTCCAAGGAATTTTCGTCAGAAATGGTTTGAATTAAAATGTACTAGAAAATGTGACCATGTTCTTCAGAAAACATCTATTTAGCAATTGTGCTTTCAAATAATTCTTTGCAAACAATAAGTTTTTCCTTTTACGTAATTTTTATTTTATTTGAACTAATAGGTAAAGTCTGAAAAATTTTTTTATTATTTCGGCTTTCTAGTTCAATAATTGAATTAATGTAAATTCAAATTATTTTTATTAAGAGTGGAGTGCTGGAATATTCAAAAGCGAAAAACAATAAGTGTGGTAGTGTTGGATATTAATCAGATAGGTGAAATTTCAAAGCTGACTAAATTTAGTTGAAATAAAAATGCAAGAATTTACCATGGAAAATAAGTCTTGTATTCTATTTACTGGCAAAAATTAGTTAAATAGCTGATGTTTCATTGAAAAAAGCATCCACCTTCATAAGTGGTAAAAGCGAACAAGAACGCTGATGATGACGAGCGTAGCGGCCGTCGAAATCAGTAGTACTGATCCGTTCTGCTAATCTGATTTGAATATTCCAGCACTCCACTCTTAATAAAAATAATTTGAATTTACATTAATTCAATTATTGAACTAGAAAGCCGAAATAATAAAAAAATAAGTTTTTCCTTTGCATTGGCGTAGCCAGAACCCTTTGGGAGGTGTGCTAAGCACACCCTAGAAATTCCAATTATTATAGTAATGTAGGGACTAATGCGGGCTTCAAAGCTTAAAATGTGTTTGAGGGTTAATTTCATGTTTATTAAAAAATTTTACTAAAATATTTCATAAAACCGGATTTTATAAGGCTAATTTGCATTAAAAAATATGATTTAAGTGAGCATACAAAAGAAAGCGTTAGAAACTAGTCATTTAAAAAAAATTGATTTTGTTGTACCGTGTTATGTATGTCATTTTATAAGAAACTGTAAACATTTTAAGATATGATGAATATTGTCCTATATTTCCATCCGGAAATTAACCACGTGAAACAGAGCTGTTGTTTTGATGTAATTGCAGCTCTTAATCCTTCCGGTTGCTCTTCACAACTAATATTTTTGCTGAATGTCATCAGTATTAACTAAAATAGTGCGAACGTTTGATACAACTTTCGCTTTATCTGGCGAAAAGCTTTAAACAGACACACATTGGGTAATTTTGCTTCCCCTAGTATGTATGTACTTAAACTTCTTTTATGGCAACTCCGATACACTCAGTACAAAAAAAACTCGCAATAAAATGTGTATTTAAAAAAACAATAGCGGAGCTCAGTATTTGATGCAAATGGTCTTGTGAAAGTGCAAATGCAAAATATCGTAGTTTTTTTATGAAATCCAACAACAAAATACAGCAAATTTTATTTTAAAAAAGCTTCGATATTTTGCATTTTCAGTTTAGCAAGACCATTTGCATAAAACACTGAACACCGCTAATGTAATAAAAATGTAAAGGAAAATTTCAGTTTTATATATCAACAATAAACAAAAACACTCACCGTCTGTAAAGCTAATGACATATTTTATTTCTTTGTTTGTTTTATTTAAAATTCAAGACTTGTGGGGTTTATTTCAAAAATGTATATGGTGTGCTTTTTATTAACATACAGTGTTTTTAGATGGGTAATTATTAACTATTCGTTGGGTTTTACAGTGAGCAGTTGTTGTTGTTAAATTTAACGTTTGATTTTTAGAGAACTTAACACTTGTGTTAAACGGAAAAATACAAATATTTAAAATCAAAATATTTCTATCACTATCTTACACACTTTGTTTATATTTTTACACAATTAATATAATTCACAAATACAATATGTATCTAGTATATAGGAATGTACATATGTAATAAGTCTGTTGTTGTTTTTGTTCGGAATAATTATAGTTTTTAGCAGTTTTTAAATAACAAATTTCATAAAGCTGATTTTTCTGATTACATTTTTCAAGCAATATTTAACAAAATTAATAATGTATGTACTCGTCTCTACGTTGGCACTGAGTAAATGAAACTGATATTTTTTCAAAAGAAATCCACAATGTGAAAAATAAAATGAAAACAAAAGCAGGCTGGATAGTCAGAGCGGCAACACATACATTTACAAACTGGTTTCACATCGTTAGTCTCCTACTAACAAAATTGTTTGTTATCAGTGGCCAGAGAAATTTAAATAATAAATCCAATCGCTCACTCACTCATACATTCAGTGCAGACACTGTAGGGATCTACAGTTTTTTAAACCGTACCATCTCCGTGGTAAAACTGTACCAGAATACTGTAACAAAATTTTTGCTGCAATGAATAACATATGGGCTGAGTTCCAAAACATCAAAATACCTTGTAGTGATGCAAAGTCTTGGGTGTTTTGTTTTTGTAAACAAAGTAAAGTTGCATCACTACAATGTATTTTGATGTTTTGGAATTCACCCATACATACATACTTATATGTAAGTAGTCGTAACTCATTTTATTTTTATTTTTTAGCTGAGTCCCCTTTCGCACTATCAAAGTTTACTTTGCCAAAGTTTTTTTAATTTTCCTTTAAACTTTCTTTCAATTCTGCACACGCAAAGTTTACTTTGCAAAGTTTGTGTTGTTTTGTTGTTGTTTATACGACTATGTATAGACGACGAACGAAGAACAAAGCAACTTTGCGAGAACATCAAAGTCTGCATTAGTCCGAACTTCCCCAAAATCATCTGGCACACACGTATTGTGGGAGAAGTTGCGCCAAATTCCAATTTGAAAGTATTGAGTAAAACGTGCTCTAAATCGCCTGATTTTTAAAAAAGTATTCAGCAAAAAAGCTTACTTATTGTTGTTTTTATTATTTTTTATGTATTATATCTTTGAGATATGTATTTTATTCGAACTTAATTAACTTCGAATACACTGAGCCAATTCAAACTGAATTTCATATTGTTTATTTTGTTAAAGCATAATAATTTTCAATACATTTTAAATTCAAAACTTAAAGTATTGACAAGTTTTATGATTTTACAAAATAAATATGATTCCAAATTGATTATTAAGCTAAGGTTCGTAATATTCCAAGGAACAAGGTAAAATCTAACATCAACTTAATTTTTCAACGTACAGAGCAGAACAGAGTTGCGCCACTTTCGGAAGCCGCTACACTTCCATCGTCAGTGCTCACGTGCATTTGCTAACTCTGTTTTGCTGTGTATGTTGAAAAGTTACGTTGATATTAATTTTTCCTTGTTCCTTGGAATATTAATCAGACCGATTCTTTCTGAATTAAAGGTCACGAACCTTAGCCTAATAATCAATTTGGATTCACAAGCAAATACGTTCTATTATTTCGAATTAATAAAAAATTTGACTTTTAGTTTGAATTAGCTCACTAAGGCTGAACCCACACCGAATAAGACAAAATTGTTTCTGTGACTTATACAACAACAGAACATTAGTTCTTATGAGACCACACATACAATTTTCTTATGTGCTTTATACCAAATGCTAAAAGTTACCCACAACTCCTGGAACGCGGAAAGCTAAAATTTTAATTACAAACATTTCAACACTGCTAATTTATTAATTTTAAATATCGTAATATAATGCATTTTTATAGAGAATTAAGTAGTTTGTGCATCACTGGCAAAATCTATAAAAGCAAACGCTTTCTATGTTTAAAATAAAATATAACAACCCAGTTACTTACATTTGCAAATTGTAATTGAGAAATATTTTCTGTTTTAAAAATAATTGCTTTATGAGTGCGACTTCTTTATCCATCTGAAAGCAGGGCTCCCAGTTTTATATCATACCTCATCCCCAATTTCCGATTTTTTCATCCCCAAAAGTCCTCAAAATAGCAATTTTCTCATCCTTAAAAATCCCCACAGTTCCTTTAAAATAAAATCATCTTCACCCCTATCGCGATAACAAGTGGAATTTATGTTCCCATTAAATTTTCATTTCCCTTCGAGGGAAAATTGCTATCGTGAAGTTCCCGTGAACATTTTTCCCGCCATCAGTTCTTAGTGAATGTAAATAAGGAGGAAGCTTAATAAAATAAATTAACAAAGAAATTTTTGTTAAAAAATAAAAAAATGCAGTGCTAAGAATTGATAATTGCGGAAACTAAACAAAATCGAATTGTTCGTCCAGGATTGCTAGATGCATACAATGCCTTGGAGTACCCGAGCCATTTCAGTCAGCCTAATTCAATTAGTCTTTTGGTGTTAAATTTAATTTTCTCAAGAGTAAGTAAAACTGGGTTTTTATATATTTTGGACGCGATGAATGATTCTCTACGGACGCGGAAAAATCATTTGCTATTCCATTATCGCGAAACTTAGTTCATGTGTGCCGGGAAGGCGTTGCATGGAGGTAGTGTTAAGATAAATGTGTTAGTATTAAGATAAATGAACACTATTTACTGAATATTTCCTGAAAATAAATATTTATAATAATTAATTGGAAGGATAAAATAGCAATTACATGATGTATTTATCCATTTCGCCAGCAAAAGTAAAGTGAACAAAAACAGGGGAAAAGGGAAAAAATTCACGTGAAAAAAGCATTAATGATAAGGAGAATTTTTCGATTTTTTATTCACGATCGCAAAAGAAGGGAAAGGGAAAACATTTCGAGGGAAAAAATGTTCACGATAAGGGTGATTATTTCAAAGGAAAAATATCCGCACATATATTTATTTGATTAATGCCCGTAATTTCAACAAATAGATATTTAAAGCTGAGTACTCTGTTCAAATTTGCGAAAAATGTTGATCAACACTAGTTTTTTCATACGAAAAATATGACAAGTAACCAATTATAATAGCCCTTGAAAGTATGCTGCAATTGTGTAACCCCAATGTGTTTGTTGTAAATTCCATACGAAAAAAGTGGTTCTTATATTATTTCGCATGTTTCATTTCATATGTTTTTCACAAAATAAACAGACGGGTATGTTCTGTAATTCATGTGGAATTAAAATGTGCGGAATTATCAAAACATTGTTGTTGCTAATTAATATTTATAACAACAATGCTTTGATAACTCCGCACATGAGAAATTCGTGAAAATTTTTTTATATGAACTTTTGACAGCAGTTCGCACGAAATGATGAACACAGTACCATGCTTAAGGCGTAAATTACCCATTATATAACTCAACCTAGGTGGTAAATTAACATTTGTTTATAATCCTTACCTATTAGTTAAAATAGTCAAATATTTTTACACTATAGGTAACTATGCACGGAGAGATATCTATTTGATAAAATTATGGGCATTAATGCTTTTATATTGGATACTTTTAAAATTAAATTTCTTTGTACATACTTTGAGTTCTAAATATCTACATGCATACATACATATGCATGTATCAATGTTTATCATTTCAAAAACTTCAGAGTCAAAATCTTTTGTAGCTGATAAGTTAATGAAATTTTGTTGTACATATTGTTTGTATTAAAAAGTTTTAGCGTTTCAGAAGAAAGCTGAACTATTTGTTTGAGTGATTCACTATGCCTCTTAAGGTCTTTTTGTATGACTTTAAGGAGGTCTTATAAGCCACACACCAGAACATATTTGTTTCATCACTGGCATCTTGAATGATGTTGGTGCAGAAGAAATAGATTTCAAATCCCCAAAAATCCTCAGCGAAATAAGTGATGTTCCCCAAAAAAAAAGTCCCCTAGGGATTTTTACGAAACTTTTATCCCCAATCACAAAAAAATCCCCTATTCGTATATTAAAATGAAGACACAACTTTTCAAAAATCAAAATAACGGAACCGGAACTTTCGACACTCTTCTGCAATCAGTGACAGAGCTTATCAGACTGTACAAAATGAAGATAAGAATCAATCTCAAGAATAGCAACAAGAAAATCTCGTGTAATTGATATTGTTTTAATAGTATAAATTAAGAAAAATTCGTGTTCAATCACACCAAATGCCCATACACGACAAAACCATTTGTGTAATGTATGGGGCCTTTAGTCATCCGAAGCCCTTTTTGTTACTCATGTAAATCGTGAGTTGGCAGCTCTGTACAATAAAGCTAATTTCAACACCAATGTCACCTCCGGTGTAAAAAATCAATTTACTATACAAAATAAACACAGCCATTTAAAGATTGAAAGCTTCGCTAGCTTTCACATTAAAAATACTTTTGTTTGCGAAAGTTAATTTCCGTTTCTATTACTACTTTCAAGTTATTCCCGATCGCTTCACATGAGAAAGTTTGATATATGTATGTGTAATACGGCACTGTTCTGTAAACCGAATCAGAGTAATTTCTCGTTTACCAAAAATAAATGATGACCCCACCCCATTGGTGTATTTTAAATCATATAAGTATATACGCCAATGTGCTGGAATACGCAGCGTTTTCAAATCGCTTACGGTTTGAAAAACGCAAAACGCATTTCGGCATGTTCTGAAAATAGGGCGATTTGCTATTTTCCGAAGTTGTGTTCGAGCAATGAAAACATTTTTATTATAATAAAACATAAACAAATTAATGAGCCGAGCTTTAAATTGAAGCTTTGCATTTCATGTGCAAATTTAATGCAAAGCTAATTAATTTATTTATTGTTAAGTTGTTCAACGTAATTGTTTAAAGAAAATATGTGTTTTAAAAGAAACATTTAAAAAGAAGTTGAATTTAAGTTCCTTTTGTAACAATATCTTTGAAGCAAAGCTAAATTTTATGTTAGTTTTTATTTTAAAAAATTAACTAAATAAAGCAAAAATTTATGAAAATATTTTTAATTATTCTGCCTGTTCATGGGATCCGATACGGAATTGGATTGGAAACGCAATTCCAATTGTGAATGCGTTCATGAGAACGTAGCTGAATTGCTTTGTTCAAAAACTGTTTATTTTCGTTCAAAATTCTAAATAAATATCGTTTACTAAGTTATGTATTTAGTAATTAAAGTGTAGGAAAATTTTGTTCTACCTGTTAAATGAATAAATTACAGGGTTCCTGAACACCAATCCATGAATAATTAATTCTGTTTCTTAACGGAAATTTCGCAATCCAAGTATAAACAGATTTCATGAACTTGCGTTCAACCGGTTTTGTAGAGAAAACGATACCAAACCAATCCGTATTGGATTCTGTGAACAGGCTGATTATTTAAAACATCTAAAATAACATATAAATTTGTCTCCATTGAAAAAATATGCATAGCTACTAGAGTCCGAGGGTGCCCCTGCGGCTAAGTGGTAGCGATGCTAGCCTGTCAGTCCAGAGGTCGTGGGTGTTTTCCGCAGACAAGATAGTCGCTTCGCGGGTTGTGTTTGTTTATAAAAAATAAAATAAAAAAAGTAGAGAATTAAAAAACCCAGTTTCTTGAGGCTGACCCGAACCGAACCTAATATTCGGCCAAAAGGTCGAATATTCGGGCGAATTCGAAACTTACCGAAACTTTTTAGCATTAACTAATACTAGCAAAGTCTAATATTGTTTAAAAATCAGGAAAACTGTATAAAAACTTGCAAAAAGTAGCTTTTATCGCGAACATTTCTGAAATTAGCGTTAAAAAATCGGAAAAAGCCCCAAATTTTCTTAGAATACCAAAAAAACTCGAAGAGAACCCGAATACTCGCAACTAAAGATTAACAAAATCTCAAAAGATCACCGAGATCGTGAAAATGGCGAAAATTCGCAAGAAACTGATAACATTGTGCAAATTGCAGTGTCTTTTAGACGGTTTTGTTGCTTAATTCTAATGTTAGAATAAAAATATTATGAATGTGTGGTTTTTGGACGATTTTATAAATTTTATTTGGTCTATGGCAAAAATATTTGATACGTTCGTACATTCTATAATCGTCCTTACGTCTTACGTTACTGTTACATTCCATCTACATCCCATTCCGGTCGGCTAACTGAGCCTTAAGATTAATCTGCGGCAGCATTGTCAAGTGTTTGTATAAAGAAAGTTTTGACGAAAAAAGTATTAAGAAGTGTTTGTTTTCGAGCGCAGAATTTTGATTATTGCAATTACTGAATTTATGAACGCACCCTATTTCTACATACATACAGTGTCAGTAAAAATAATAGCACGAATTGAATATATTTTATTCCATCAGGCAAAAATAAAACTTAAGCATTTAGGAGCATATGGTTTATAAAAACTTGGCATGAAATCAGCATAAATTATAAATAGACCTGGAACATTGGGTTCGAAATACATACATTTATGAGTGTTTCATCACTCTATTGATGGCGTTACAATCAAAAAGTTGAGTTGGAATAACTAAAGACATAAAAAAGTGGAATATTTATTTACCTCTTTTTGACTCTATATTCACCCTTATTCTGCGTTTCGATTACGTTCACGCATTCAGTTACGCTCGAATCGAAAAATGATATTCTGAAAAAAAACCTAATCGAAAGAAAAAGAAGTAGAGAAGAGTATGTTTAAACCAGGTGATTTTGCTATGAAACGTATGAAATAGAAACAGAAAAAATAAGAAATTTTGTAAGCATTGTAATTGTTATATTGTAAAAAGTTAAATTTAGTGGAAAAAACAGTGATAAATGTATATAAAATAAATATTGTGATAACAATAATTAAATAAACACATCAGTTAAGTGTAGAAAAAAAACAAGCCAGAATATAAGTAAGCAGTATTTGTGGCCAAACTATTCCAGTGTGGGGAGTCCTGTCGCGGCGGAGGTGATAAATAAAACTTCAATATGTACTGTGAGAGCATTTATTAAATAAACACACTTCACTTCTTCCTTAGGAAATCTTATTATATCCACACGCAATATCATCTTTCGGTGCCATTAAATTCGCCAGCTTTTCATATTGCGCAGGTGTTGTGTTTTATGACCTGGCATAAATTAAGTAAACCTTTAAATTTGAAAAAATAACTAAAATTCTTATGAAAAAATAAATATATAGCATTTTATAATTACATTTTGTTAACCACACAAACAAAAATCGAAAAACTTTCCGTCAGTAAACAAACAACTTGGAAAAACGTAGTTACGATCGTAATGCAGAATACACATAATCGAAAAAGAAATCGAATGACACGGGGGAACGGAACGCAGAATACCAAAGTTGCTAAACGGAGAATATTTCGATTCGAATCGTAACGCAGAATAGGGGTGGTTTATGCGATTTACCCGCTACATTTATACGATTGCGCCCGCGTTTCATCGATGATATACACAATAAAGAACTTTTCTCGAAAGTATTAAATGTATCGTGAAGATTTCTTCATATTTTGATATTATTTAAACAAATCGTATCTTTATTAGAAGACAAATAATCAATTTCAGTGCAAAATCGCAGAAGTAAATTCGATGGCGAAAAATCATTTTATTCTGCCATGTCACCACAAAATACACAGAAGTGACACGATGTGTTGTTCTATTTGACTCGCTTACACAGTCGTTTTAAATTTTTATTTTCCTTTGTGTTGTCTTTCTAGCCATGGTGTAATAAGTGTGCAGGGTGCAGCACAAGGTCAGCTGATAATTTGTTGCTCTCCTAGTTTTGTGTATGTGACGTCAATCGTGTGTATTTTTTTGACAAGCATTATCTAGTTTATATCATGGTAGAATAATACAGGTAGTGGTGAAGCGTTAACGAACTTTTTTTTTTTTTGAGTTCGACTCTGTCAAAAGTTGTTTATGTTATACCAACACACACCCACACTACTGAAAAAAACATGGCGAAGTAAACACACACATGTGAACATATAAATTTTTTTTCAAATTTTCTTTTGTGCTTTTTGACAACCTCGAACATAAACAACAATAAAAAGCCGTGTTGTTTTTGCTGTTTTTGGGTTGTTGTAGCTTCGCTACTACCTGTAGTATAATTCTACCATGGTTTATATTGTATTTGTTGCCCTTATACAGTATGACTTGTTTTCGTTTTGTTTATTTTCCTACCATTTGTTATAACAAATACACTGTATTTGTCTCTTTTTAACAGTCATTTTAAAAAACCTGATTTCTGGGTTTTTTACCTGTCCCTATTGTGACTTCTCTATATTTTGTGATGTCACAGAGTTCAATTCCGTTCGGAAACGGAATTCAATCCACCCTAATATGTCAAGCCCTAGCTCGAGCATACCTCAGCATAGTAGCGCCGCCAACAGTCTTGCCACACCTGACAAATTTGCGTATTTTAGTTTCCTTTTTTAGACACCAAAATGGGGTAGGTTGAATTCCGTTTCCGAACGGAATTGAGCTCTGACATGGCCGATTATAACACAAAATAGATTTTTGATTGGTATTGAAATTGGTTTACCATTCCCTAGTTTATGATATTTATTTTGGCAACAAACAGTTGAATAACATATGGTACTATATCTTTCATGTGGAATTAAAATGTGCGGAGTTATCAAAGCATTGTTGTTGTAGATTAATATTTATAACAATGCTTTGATAATTCCACATGAAATACAGAACTAGAGGTGGAAGACTATCGATATTTAAATTTTTTTGTGACTATCGATATTTTTATTCTGCCATCGATTATTATTTGAAAACAATCGATATTTTTTGCCGCTATCGATAGTAAATGATCTACTACTATTGTTGTGCAAGACATTGTTTTCAAAGATCATCAGTCAGTTAAATTGGACTTAAAAATAACTGAACTCACACATTTTTCTTATATTGAAATATTACAACGATTTTAGTTTACTACGACATAAAGCTGTTTTGTTTAAAAAATCTGTTTCATTACATAGTGTCTTTGACAAGTCAAAAAGTCGATGTGAAAAAATATCACTAACATTTTTTTGATGTTTTTATGTATGAAGTTTGACAAATGTTAGAACAAAATTATGTCTCGTGAGGACGGGGTGTTAGCATTTTTACGTACATATATTTAGTGCATTTTCTGAGAACTATAAAACTTTTATAGTATCACGATAGTATCGTCGATATATCGATAGTTTTTCTAACTTTTGACAGTTCAGAATCGATATATTTTTTCAAAATATCGAAAATATTCGATAGTGACACTATCGATAGTTTTCCACCTCTATACAGAACATACCGTAAGCAAGGCGAATTCAGTACCAGGTAGCCTTATCATCAGCTGATTACACCCAATCAGTCAAACTCTATATAAGAAGAGAAAAACTTTAACCCGAACTGTCAAAGCACAAATAAAAATAGTCCTACACGTACTTTGTATGTGTGATTCAGCCAAAAAGTTGGCGTGAGCCGATACCACCATTTTGGCCGAATCCGAATATTCGGTGGAACTCTAATAGCTACTTTATTATAGGAACGGAAAATTGGTATTCGTCGCTTCGACGAAGTTTACCGATAAAGGGGTAAATTTGAGTATACCAATCTAGGGTTAAATAGCTTAGTAGAAGATAAAATATAAGCAATGTAATAGAACTTTGAAGAGAAATTGATCAAAAATGGTTTAAAATACGACTATAGCAAACACATCACACCTTTCATCGCTTTCAAACCGTTTTGGCGTCTAAATCGTTTTTCATCACATACCTGAGTAGATTAATTTTTCCAAATCGACCGTTTTTAAATTGACTCGATTTACAGAACAGGGAGATTAAACTTTCTGGCTGAGATTTCCATACAAAGTTCGCTCCATAAGCTTTCGATGTGTTACGAATAAGGACGGTTAAGCCTTTTAAAAACGCCCGTGTGGTCTGGCCGTAAAACTCCGGATACGAATTTTCCACATCAAGCCATGATAGTAATTTTTGGCAAGTGTCGAAAAGCATGTCAAAGTTTGCTTTCAAATTTTAAGAATTCTACTTAACAAAAAACCATGTGCTTCTTCTAATTGTATTTGGTATCCATTAGTGAACTTCGGTTGATTTTTAGAACCGAAGCCGAACCCCAAACCGAATTTTTTTATTGAAGAGAAGAATTTTAACTTAACTTTTAATTATAACTCATTTATTTAATAAATACAAAACGAACAAATTCGTAGTACGTTGCTTTTTCGATATTTTATAGGACTGCATTTTTGTGTATGTTGTGATGATTATAAATATGGATATAGAAAAAATATACAAAGTTCGGTGTTCGGTAAAAATTTTACCGAACGCCGAACACAGCTTTTTGCCGAACTCCGACACCGAGCGTTCGGTCGGACACTAAAAGTCAAGTACAACTCAAATATTTTCTGTTTTAATTTTTCAATCGAATGTATTTTATTGAATGTTTGTTTTTATTTAAATATACTTTTGTTTATAATTTTTACAACTTTTTAGCCTTTTACTTCTTGTCTGGTAGGTAGAGTGGTGTAGTTGTTTCAACTGATGTGTTTGTTTCATATATAAAAAAAAAGTACAAAGAAATCGAAAATCAACTACAATATTTAAGTATTCTTTAGATATTAATTTAAAAAAAAACTAAAAAACAGTTCTTAAAAATAACGCGTCACTGTATTAGACAGACAACCAACATCTTTCTGAGAGATATTTCGAGCATACGCTAAAATATTCTACATCTTTCGTTTCCCAGTACAGGAATATATAAGAAAAGCGAATTAATGTAAATATGTATATAAACAAATTGAGAGATGACGACAAAATTGCGACAATAAAATAATCTATTTAAATGCTTGTTCTTGTTTTAAAATATACATATTTCGTCCAAAAAAGAGATTGTATTTTGCAGTGTGAGGATACTTATGGAAATTTATCGCTTTTTAAATACACATGCAATTGTCATGAAAGAATGAAAATAAATTTTAGTGAGGATTTTTTCCAATTTGGATAAAATTGTTTAATTTTTTCGGATGTTGTTCGCCTCTTTTAATAGTTTTATAAAATTGATGTTTGATTGTTGATTTGATGTTTGTTTGAGTTCCTTTTTTCTCTTTTTTGTATTAGGTAGTTTACAGGTTTTTTCTTTGCTTTTTGTATTTTTTTTTTTGTAGGATTTTAAAAATTTTTTCTCTTTTTATGTTAATGTAAGTAAATTATTAGAATTAGTTTTTGTTTTTTGTGTGTTATTTTTTAATATATATTATATATAGTAGAGGGTAGGTTGTTGTGTATTTAATTAAGAGATTAAGCCGCTACTTCAGATGCCTCCGCACCATTTTGGACTTCTTCTTTTGTGGTCTCTTCCAATTTGGCCTTCTTTTCAGGTGTCACTTCAGCGGCATCATCTGTTTTGGCTTCACCTTCAACAACTTTCCTCTTGACGGTTTCAGCGGGGGCAGAATCTAAAAAAAAAAAATTTTACATTATAGAACGTTAAGAAACTCATGCACTTTTATTTAAAAAAAACTGGAATCACAGTTACCTGTAGAATCACCATTAGCTTCAGCAGCAGGTTCTTCTACGCCATTTTCTTCAGTTTTGGCTGGCACGGATTCTTCAGCGGCAGCTTCGGTGGTGGCAGCAGGAGTTTCAGCTTCGGCAGCAGCACCATCTGTTTCAGTTTTTTCGGCTGCTACAGCTTCGCTATTTCCATTCTCCTTCGCTTCTTCGACGAGTTTTTTCTCCTCAGCGGATGAAGCGTCACCATTTTCTGTGGTGGTGGGTTCTTCAGCAGCAGGAGTATCAGCAGAAACTTCTTTCTTGCCAGCATCAACCTCCTCAGCGGCTACTTTCTCAACAACGGGTGTTTCTCTTCAATTAAGAGAGAAAACGATAATTAAAAACCATAAATTTAGTCTAACGTTTGCTTTTCAAGAATATTCTAATAACTTGCTCAAACAGATCTGTAGACGTTTAAGTTATGTATTATTTAGAGAAATAACGATAATCCTTTTTTTAAACAAAACTCAAGTAGGTAATTTTTTATACAGAATTACAATGTAAGAGATTTTTATTCACCCAGTAAACAAATTGGAACTAATTTTTAAGGAGCTACATTTTCATTTCTTCCAAAGGATATATTAAAACAATGCAGATAATTAGTAGAAAAGCACGTAAAAATTTATTTAAGTCCGGTATCGGTTAGGTTAGGTTGAACAGGCTGCCGGTTTCTAAAAACCGGCCCACTTGGGTCCTTTGGTCCCTTTGTGATGCCTGGGATGGATAGTAGGGAAATTTAAAAAGGTGCCCTGTCCATCCCAGAAGTTGGGTCGGTGTTAAACCAACCCGAGTATCGTATGAATGAATTTATTCCCCTAATGTCGCATTCCCTCAGGTCTGCTAGTTCGGGTAGTGACGGATTTCCCAAGTATGACGCCCTATTTCTAAATAGTGCTGGACATCGACAGAGGAGGTGCTTGACAGTATCTTCCTCCTCCTCGTTCTGACCTCTACAGAAATCGTTAAAAGGAAGATTAAATCTTCTGGCATGGACACCAATGAGACAGTGCCCTATTATGACCGCTACGAGTATACGCAGCTGTTGACGAGGAAGCCGCAGTATGGTTGCAGATCTTGCGAAGTTATACTGGGGCCAGATGGATCTGGAAACCTCACAAGTGATTTTATTTTTCCATCTGTTTTGCGCTTCTCCAAATAGTTGGTATCGGTTACATCCCTAGTATTATTCTTATTAAAATAATTAAAGTGTAACTACAAATAGTGGTCAAAACACTCGGAACTGATATAATACTCAAAATCCTCATCTGTTTTTATCTGAACTGAAAAACTGAATTTACTTTATTTATTCACCCTTATCGGGAATAAAAGTTCACGTGAAATGTGTTCCCTCCTTTCCCTAAAATTGCTATCGCCAATTTTGTGTTGTTGTGTTACTGTAATATTTAGCTCGTTTTGTTCGCAATTTTTTGTTCATGGGAAATATTTCACGTTAACAAAATGTTCGCATCTTATTCCCGAAAGGGTGATTTTTTTCGTAAAGTATTGATTCCGTTTAAAGCTGTTTTACACTGTCTCACAAGCCGTTTGACTCCTGTAGAAAATGTATGCCTGATCAAATGAGTTTATGAAAATTGAAAAAAAGCAATCATTTTGTTCAGAAGTCGAACAGCTTGTGCAATAATTTAAAACAGCTTAAGATTTAGTCGTTAATGTCACACACAAAAATCGTATGTGCTCAAAAAGTATGATGATAGGTAGTGTATTTAAAAAAAATTAAATTAATGCGACAAATTTTTTTGCAGGGTTTTCCGATTTACTAATGTTATGAAAAAATTCCCTTAAAAAATAATTTTCATGCGATGTTACAATTTTGAAAGCAGTTATAAAAACTAAAAATCTCGCTTTAGCTGAGGCCACATGGGCATTTCTGCTTTTTATATTAAATTTGTAGTTTTAAAAATGTGAGAACTTTCAAATTTAGTATAAAAAGCAGAAACGCCGCGTTTTAAAAACGCCCGTGTGGCTTCAGCCTTAGCCTTAGTAGCAAAAATTAGGTTACGATTTAAAATATTTTAAACTTGTAGAAAAATATTAAATACGTATAAAAAGAGGATAAAAGCTAGAAAAATAGTAACATCGCGAATATGGTAAAAGCACGCCAAAAATTGCAAAATTGGAAACAAGATCTAAAATAAATAAAAAAAAAAACAGCGCTAAAAATAATTTTAATCGTAAAAATAGCGAAAATTCGCGAAATTGCAAACAAGCCAAGCCCTAAAATGGCTTAAAAATATCTAAAATTGTAAGGAGTGCCAAAAACTTTTAACATTAAAATCTGATATTGATTAAAAATCACTAAACTGTAAAAAAGCGCTAGAACTGGAGAGAAAAATTATACGAAAAACGCGTCCGCACAAAAGTTCCACTATAGAACTCCCTGGACCTAAATATTTCATAAATGATTGTTGTATGTAAATACATACATACATTTTTAAATTGAAAAAATATTTCTTTTATTTTCGAGAAATAATTTCTATTCAAGAAATAACAGTTTGATTGAATTCATTTTTAAAATTTGTCTTAAATAAAATTCTGAGAAAAACTATTTGATTTTTTTTTATTTGAATAATATTGAAATGAATTTTATTCAAATTTAGGATACTTAAATACATTAAAATTTTGCTTTGTTTGGAAAATATGTACAAAATTTAAATTAGAATATGGTAAATTGATTTTATATTTCAAACACTTGCTTGAGTTATGTATAAATTTATAGAAATTTCAATCGTTTTAATATGAATAAACTATGTTGAATTTTCATGTAATAAATAATTATTTGAATTGCTATTATTTCTAACTGAAAATAAAAACTAGAACTGAAATAAAAATGTTTTTATTTTTCATTCTATTCACTTATTACAGTTATGGGTATAGTATGAATAAAAAAAATATTTGCTTTTTACTTAAAAATTTGTTTTAAAACCAAAAAAATTCTTAATTGAATAATTTCCGGAATTTTGTGTTTTAAAAAAATTAAGTAAAAAGCAAATACTTTTTTTATTCATACTATCCAATAACTTCAGTTGTTGGCATAAATTATGTGCTACGGCTGCACAGCTGACTCTTTTCTATCCATTAACAACAGAGAAATTATTGTCGTTAGTTAACCGACAGCGAATATCGTTACAAATGTTAATGGATAACAAGTTCGATCAATTTTCGTTACATTTATTTTAACGATACGATAATCGTAATAAGTTATAGAATCGTGATACTGATTGTTTTCAATATATATATATATGAGAACATCATCGACTTGATGACATTGTGGAACAGGCAGTAAATTTATAAAAATAGCTACACAACGAACGTATGGAATAAAATTATATGTTTTCAGTTTATTTGTACTTTATTCGCTACTTCCGTGGTGCAAAAACATATTTTTATGTACATATTATACGGAAGAGAGTATATCATGGCATTCTTATGCTTTGTGAAATAGGTATGTACCTATTGATGAAATGTCTGAAAACTTAGTACGACCTAGAAATTATGATAACATTTCGACCTGTTTAAAAGAATGTGTATGCTATACCTTTCTATTGAGTAATAAAATACGTTCGTTTTATAGATATTCATTCTAATCAGCCATGCCATGCCGTTTTCTGCATTGCACGCGCCATTGACTTTAGAGCATAAATAAAAGCAATTATTATGTATGTATTATGAAATTTAATATATGTCTGAATGTGTAAACTAAGAACTAAGAAGTTTCAATAATTAACCAACTTTCACATTTGGTTACGACTTTTCACTTGTTATCTTGTGCGACAAACGTAGAACTTGATTACTAGCTGAGTTGTACCAACGGTCGCAACGTGTATGCCTTACATAATGATAACACACTACATACATTGTTGACAAAGCATTGTACATACAAGAATTTAACTACTAAAATGTGGTCGCAAAATTTAACAACAAAAATACACATAGCTAATATTAGAAACAAATACAACACACATCTGCCAATTTGTAGATACGTATTTCTACACAGCACCACTTTTCTAAACGACACTTTTTTTAAAGCACACACATGTTTTTAATCCAAAAAAAAAAAAAACAAATTATGCATATGAAAAAACATTACTGAACTACTGAATCCTACCCATAGATATCGATACCTGAAACGCCCTAACACTTTAATGAATTTTACAGTAGAAACCAAAAACATGCTAAAATGAAAAATTATAGCGTTTTCATCACGAATTTCTCTAATAACATGTATATAAAAAATCCTCACGAATCCATTCTATAAAAATTTTGTATGTACATACATATTCCCAATATTTTAAGAACTGTTAATTAGGTCTTTTTGTTTCAGTTTTCTGAAACCAAAAGCCATATCTTCATTGAAAGGTTAATGTTTTAAGGAAAGTGTTAGTAGTTATACACTGCTTATACAGTGTCTATCACAAATTTTCATTATGATTACAGCCGTTAGTGGATATGAAAACTCAAAGGAATAGCGTATTTGAAGCTTTTAGGTCGAATAGAACGGGTGAAAATTGGCAAACCTATTGCAGATTTAGAAACAAGGTCAATCTTATTCGAAAATTTAAGAGACAGTATTACATGGGATTGTTTGATGGTGCTGGAAGTCATCAAAACTGGGGGTTACTTCGTAAGGGCAGTTCTGTAAGCAGTGCACAGGGTCATCTAAAGTTGATGTGAATAATCTTAATACAGTAATTTTGACTTAGCCGCACAATAACTTTTCAAGATTTTTAGCGCAAATAAGACAAAAATGTTGTTAGCTTAAATGCACTTACCTGCTTTAATGTGCACGTAAACACAATTATTTAGTGTTAGCAATTAACTTTGATTTTTTTATATAAAAATAAGTGTCCGACCGCACGCACTTTTTTCAGACCGAACCCAAACTTCGTTTGATTTTTAGAACCGAAGCCGATCCCGAAACCGAACTTTTTTATTGAAGAGAAGAATTTCAACTTAACTTTTTTTAATTATAACTCATTTATTTAATAAATACAAAATGAACAAATTCGTAGTAAGTTGCTTTTTCCGCACCTGCATTTTTGTGTGTTTGATGATTATAAATATGTATATAAAAAAAATTATACAAAGTTCGGTGTTCCGTGAAAATTTTACTGACCGCCGAATATCAACCGAACACAGCTTTTTGCCGAGCTCCGACACCGAACCCCAACGTTCGGTCGGAACTAGAAAATAATTTAAAGCTCCAAAAATTATGTTAAATGAGCGATATGAGCGATACGCATATCATGAAAGAGGCGAATATTCGGCGATTCGAATACGAATATTCGTAACATCACTGCTACGTACTTTCATGTTTTCCTGTACTGTTTTCAAGAAGGTTTCCTTATATCCAAGGTAGATTAATATTAATATGCCTTGCTCTTATCTTGCTAATAATAATACCATGATACAAAAATTGTATCATGAATAATACTATGTATTTTTTGTGATAACCAATTCTCTTTACTTTATTTCTTTTCTTTCTCGCTGATATGGACTTAAATCGGAACAGTTTATCATCCGCATTCAGTAGGTGTACAATTTAATACAATTTAACTTAATTTCATTTGACTTATTAATTTAAATTTTTTTCAAACTTTTGTTTTAGTAAAACTAATTATCAGGGTTGGAAAAAAACCCGGGTTTTTAAATAAAACCTAGCCCGGCGGGTTTTATCAAATGTTTTATTGGGCTTTATTGGGTTTATTTGGTTTTTTATGATCTAAGCGATGTTGTCAAATTATCCCTTTTCGGTAAACAATGTTTTTCGTGCACTTTTTGTTGAAAAAATTAAGAAAAAAATTTGTTTTAATTTTTTCAGAATAACTTACTTTTTTGAAAAATATAGGAAACAATTACATATTTTATTCACTTTTTTAGCATAACTTACATCGACTCCACATTTTTCACTAACTCTGCAGTTACACGTTCAAGAAATAGCTTTCAAGTTGATCACATGTATTACTTGTTAAAACTACTTTAAATTGACGCTATGACGTAGGCTGTAAGCAACTTGATAGTCAATTTTGTTTTCAAGATGCCGTCGTCAAGGAATCAACAACGAAACAGTAAAACCCGGTTATAACGAATTCTCGGTTGTAACGATCTAAGTCTAAAGTGCCGACGTTTCGGTTGCCATTTTCATACAAAAATAATTCGTAATAGCGAATTCGTAGTTAACGAGTCCTCGTTTGTATCGAACTACGCTTATTACGAACTTGTCATAGAGCGGTTTTTTTTGCTGTTTGTACAAAGTTCGCTATAGCCGAGTCTTTCTGTAATTTACTATATACAATATAGAGATCAGCTGTTTAAATTGAACGAAAAATTGAAACAAATCTTGAAAGCAAAATTGAAATCAAGTTGGTAGTCAATTTCCAAATTATGTGTGTGTGTTAGTAAAAAAGTGTGAGCGTATTGAAACTTGAAACAAAAATTGAAACAAAACTTGAACGTGTAACCTCCAAGTAACAATATTTGGCAAAACAACAACAAACAAAAAAAATAGTAAATACTAAAATCAACAAGATAAGAAGTGGAACAATAACAAAGAAAGTAAAAAAAATTCAATAAAAATATAGCCTAGCCGGTAAAAAAACAAAAATTTTTAAGGTACAAATTAGTTTTTTTGGGCGATTTAGGGTAGCCTAGACTGTAATTTGTTGAACAATGTTATACTACTGTCAAAACAGGATTTTGTTAAAAAGCGTGCATTCCAAATATATGGGCAAAGTATTTACTAAAGAAAGCGAAAAGATAGCAGAAGAATGCGCAAGTCAAAAGCACCCCATTTTTAGCACCTTTTTTTTTGGAATTTAAAATTAAAGATGCAAAACACTTTCCACAAAAAAAAATATGGTTGAAGATATGTATTAAAAGACAAAAATTAATAATGTTTACCTGCAAACTTTTGCGATTATTTCAATTCAGTAATGAATTGCCTGCCACCATCAATAGAAAGAATGTTCTCTTCTTATGGTTTAATATAACCTTTGAAATCGCCTTAGATTGGAAAAAGCATTAGCTCTCTTACGCCCCTTTTTACAATGTGCGATAAAAAGTTAACGTGGACTTTAATGGCAAGTTGCTGTTAAAGTCCGCGTTAACTTTTAATATTACATTATGAAAAGGGCCGTCAAAAACATTTAAAATCTGAGCCACCAGACTGGTAACTGATTAAAATTTTAATTAAAATGTTTTCGATATAATACGAGTATACTATATTTAAAATAAAAGTACTGATAAACCCACTAGGGTTAAATGTACATACACACAAATGTGCATATAAATACATGTGTATGTACTTGGGTTATTCGGTTATGAGTTTTATAATGATTTTATTTTATTGTTCTGTAAATGAAACTTCAAAACTATCTTTACAACACTGCAAATCAAATGCATTGTCAAAAAAAAGCATTGCCAATTTAAATAGTCCGCTAGTTGCTTTTATTTGCATTTCAGCTGCAAAACAGATGACTTTAGGAATGCAATACTTTGTCATTTAATACACCCAGTAAGAAACAGGCAAAATTGATTCGTCTGGCTCCCGCTTTAGACGTCTTTCGTTTCAGGTAACGATATGTAAGTACAATATAAAACATTACGAAAAAGCGGTAAGAGCATAAGGGGTGGTAATTACAAACACTAGATACAGAAATACTAGTTTTGATGAATGCGAAAAAAGAAATATTGAAACAAAAATTTGTAATTGTGTTGTTGCTTTCATTCTGGGAACAACAATGAAGAATAAGGTGAAAGGAGAACATAATTAGGTAGACGAAGTTTTAGCGCGCAAAAAAAACGAAATTGAAAGAGTAATCAAAATTAACGGAATTTTTGGCACTAAAAATGTAAATATTCGAATATGTATTAGAAAAACAGATGAATGAAAAAATTTATTAAAGTTGTTACCGCAATTCCAACAGACAAATACATATATGTTGTAAATTTTCTCAAAATCCTTACCAACAATTTTTACTTTTCAGACAACAGTGCGACCGAAAAGTACATAATATATATCCATTCGATAAAATTCCCCACACGTTGGCACATACATACATATGTATTTCTTATCAAAAGAAACCATTTCACAATCTATGTACATTGACTTTTTAAAATGGGAACGTGTTTGCCGTCTGCTCTTTAACCGGCATCAAAATTTAGCCAGTAATGAGTCTATCCATCTGTATAACAAAATCGAAAACTACACAACACCACCACACTTTACCATTTATATTACCCTAGCACAAACCACACGAACTTTTTAAACCAAATTCATTCTGTACAACCATTTCCTACCATTATTGATACAAATACCGAGAACATCATGCACAACCACCACAAACAAATACAGCTCTTCGCGTCTTTTTTATTCTTCCATCATTTTACCATCTTTCTTTTTTTTATAATCGTTGATTTCGAAGAAAATAATTTTATGGCAGTACATACTATATTTGAAAATGCCGCTTTACTGCTTCATATATTATATAGTATATATGTATAACAGAAAATAGGAAACACATCATGAAACAAGGAGAGCAAAAAGTACAAACGAAACAAGCACACTTAACGAAAATTAAAAATAAAGACTTACTTTAACTACAATAAGCGTAACAAAGACAACTAGAGTTAACAAATAGACGCCGCAAGTTTTTTTTTCGCAAATGCCGCTGTTTTGTGATACAGACAAAATTTTTTCAGATTTTTACACACCAGACTAGAATATTCCATTATTTAAATTTTATTAATTTTTTCTAACAAGAAACCACTAGTTTCGAATAAATTAGGAAAATTAGGTTGTTACTCACTTTTTTTCTACTGCAACATCGGCCATTTTGTTTAATTCTTTCAAACTCGTTTAAAATTTATATAAAAGCGATAGTAAAGGTGATTTTATTGTAAGTAAAACACAGATGCAACAACAATTTGTTAATTTTACAAAATTACTTTAGAAGAGTTGAGTACTAAAGATATTTTTCAAAATATTAATTGTACTTTATCAAATGCCGTACTGACCACTGCACACGTCTACACTGCTTTGCTGATTAACGCCGAATGATGGTCGAATTTTTGTTCGAATTTATTGGCGTCGTTGAGTTTAGCCAACAATGTAGAAATACCGCGTGCAAGCGCCACAAACATGTGTGTGAAAGAGATGTAAGAATGTTTAAATTAATTTAAGGTAAATTCATGCATTATTCATAAAGGTAAAAACGGCAAAAGTATTGTTTTTCGCATTCGAAGCGACATCTTTATGTCGAAAGAAATACTAACTTAGCGTTTACACATGACACTGGGAGTTCGAAAAACTCAATACATTCACTATATTTTACTATTCCATCTACATATTTTCTAGTGGCAGCTGCAGTGGCAGCTAATTTTGCATGCGAGTAGAATTTGGCAATTGCATGCCACAAAGTCGCAGTCCATACGAATCAATTTTTGCTGCTGTTACTTTTTTGTGTGAGAGTGATGAAATAAAAATATATATGTAATGTATTCTCCTCTCGCTTCTCACTAGAAAATAAAAGTTGCAGCAGCAAAAGTTTATACTTATGGACTGGGACTAACTTAGCGTTTACACGTGCAGGTGCAAGTTCGAAAAACTCAATACAGTCTTACCTGGCCTTTACCCTGCGTTTACCCTGCGTTTAGACATGTAAGTACTTGCATGCAAGTTCTGTGTACGTATTATCAACGAAAAAGCAATTTGTATTCGTTTCTCTGTCTTTCTCATAGCTGAACCAAAAGTGTGTTAGTAGAAAAGTTTGAGTGTATTGAGTTTTTCGAACTTGCACTTGCATGTGTAAAGGCCAGGTTAGACATGTAAGTACTTGCATGCAAGTTCTGTGTACGTATTATCAACGAAAAAGCAATTTGTATTCGTTACACATGCAAGTGCAAGTTCGAAAAACTCAATGCACTCAAACTTTTCTACTAACACACTTTTGGTTCAGCTATGAGAAAGACAGAGAAACGAATACAAATTGCTTTTTCGTTGATAATACGTACACAGAACTTGCATGCAAGTACTTACATGTCTAAACGCAGGGCTACCTGGCTTTTACACATGCAAGTGCAAGTTCGAAAATACCATGTTTACAGAATATTTTATGGAACCAAAATGCACTCAAAACAGTGCTAAACTAATTAATTTAGTTAATTTCAACATGATAGAATAATATAACAGGTAGCTGCATAACTAATACAAATGTACATTTTGGGATAGAAAATGTCAAACATGAATAGAGAGGGTATGTGTGTGTTTGTATACAGTAGCAGCAAACGTGCGCGTGGTATTGTGTGTGCAACGTAGTTATATCACATATACACAAAATTTGACAGTTCGTACCATAAAAAATCAAATAAAAAATAATCAGCTGACGTTCCAGAGCTACCTTGTATATTATTCTACCATGATTTCAACTATGTCTTTAGTGCCTGTTTTTAATGATTTACATTTATCAGCTGTTCATATTGCAGCTGATCATAAGCTGTTTCTAAGACGTAATGTTGTATTTGTTTCCCTTATTCAGCCACCTGTATACTTATTACACCATGATACCATGCTTCTAATTTCTGCTTGTCAAAAATGTATCTTGTATATTTTATATTCGATATGAATCCATTTTGTTTTTCTACACCTGTATACAATTAGAAATCTATTGGATAACAATAAAAGTATTATAAGGCAACAAATTTCTTAAATGTTTAATTTGGTTTTTATTTTTCATTTTGGGTTTTGTATAAGTTTCTAAGCCTACTACACATATTTTATTCTTTTGTGATTTTCAAAAATATTATCGTTTGTAAATTCTCAAATGGTTTTTGAAAGTCTGTGCATAAAATAAGAGGTTTGTAACTGTTCAAAGTTGTGGTTGAAGTCTACTGACGATTTGGTAAAAGCGCCAATGAAATACATATAGACAATTGCTTAATAACCATCAACAAATAAATTTCATTTAAAATATAATTGTGACAATATGTCAAATAATAAATTTCTTAAAGATTGCATATTAAACAAATATTGCGGAAATAAAGAAAACGGAAAATTCCAAGAATCCACTAAAACTTTAAGGGCCATTATTACAACTCAGCAGTAAAGTGGAAGATAGTTACTGGCATGATTAGCAGAAGTGATCGGTAAACTGACCTGCAACAATTTTTCATTATTACAATTTGCCTGTAAAATATAAATTATCTTTTTCAAAGTATGGCTATACCAGAGTACAAGTGGCAACGTCATACATGTGTATTTACAAAGGCACAGATAACAGGTACATACAAGTCTACAACAAGTATACATTTGTTGTAGAAACTACAATACAGTTCTCAAAAAATGTTGAAAGTTTGGAGGAATTATCAGCGCAGGTAGCTCTATAATAAAATGTCCAGTACCGTAAAAAGTGAAGCTCCAGATAGTGACGAAATTGTGATAATTTCATCACTCCACTAACTTTTCCGAGTAAGGTCATGTGCTCTAGTGAGTTCACCTGTTAGATACGTCTTGGTGTTTACTTGATAAAGAAGCAAGTATGGCAACCTATGAATTTGTGTGCCGATAAAAGTTAGCAGAAGAATGAACTTCCCAGTAAGTTATCATACACTTTTAGGTTAAATTAAAGTTGTAATAATGAAAAACTGTTTATCCGTCTGATAAAATGCTAATTATAACTAAAGCCGAGTTGTAATAATGGCCCTAAAAAGTGCAAAACTTGTAATAATCATGCCTACAAAGAAATATTCGAAAATTCGCAAAAAATCGCAATATTGCCAACAAGTATTCGCTAAAACTTGCTAAATTTTTAAAAACGTAATAAAAACGTTAGAAAGAAAAATTTGGAAAAATTACGCTTGTGAAAATAGCGAAAATTTGCGAAAAATTGCAAATATTTTAACAAGCCATAATTTTGACTTAATATCGCTAAAACCGTAAAGAACACAAAAAATTCGGTAAAAATCGGGAAAATGGCGAAAATTCGCAAAAAATTGCTAGCAGCGACATAATACAAAATTCGAATATTGTTTAAAACTCGCAAAAACTGCAAAAAAGATGAAAAGTTTAAAATTCTCTTTTATCGCGAACATTGCGAAACTTCGCAACAAATTGCGAAATCGGAAACAAGCCTTAAAATATATTAGAGTGCCAAAACTGTTAAAAATAAAAAATAGTCCGAAAGAACGCGAAAAATTGCAATTTTGGGAAAATTTGCTAAATGTATTGAAAAAATTACTAAAACTGTAAAGAACAACATAATCTCGTCAAATCAGAGAGATCGCGAAAATGGCGAAAATTCCTCAGAAATATTTTTAAGCAAAAAAACGGCAAAAATGCCGTTAAATCGGGAAATAATACAGGCCTGGGTAAACTGTCTCATGTTAATGCAACTTTCTTTTTTCTCCTCGGTAATATTAAGCAACAACAAATTCAATGGAAAAAACAAAAACTGCACAACAAGAATTTCATTATATAGACACGAATGCAGCTTTAAAAAAATTTAAGAAAGTTGCATAACCAAACTTGACTCTTATGGGCGAGGACTATGGACTATAAATTTTTTTGTGTTAAAAAAAAGTAGCCAAAATAGAAAAAAAGTACACAAGTACACATTGGGAAAAAACCAGCAAACAATTTTTGCCGATTTCGGTCCGAAGTCGGTCAGAAAGTATGCACAAGATGCCGAATTCGTCTCCGATGTCGGTCAGAAAACGTACCGAAAATCATATGAGGGGTTGACAAGAAACCGGATCTCTTTGTCTGAGGAAATTCTAAAAACTATACCGAAAGGTCTGACAGAATTCTGTACGAATTCCGACGAATTTCCTAGGGAAATTCTAATGGAATTTTCGACATGTCTTATAAATGTCGGAAAAATGTCTAACAAAACATCAGAAAATTTTCCGATTTATCTGATACGTTTTACGTCCTGGCGTATTAATATCAGAGAAAAGTCGGAGCTAAAATTAGAAATTTATCAAAAATGTCGTTTAAAATTGTCCATACATTGTTGTGCTGCTTATGGCAGCTCATCAGAAAACATTTACCCATATTTTATAAGTTTAAAAACTCAAATATTTGTGCGTATAAACTCAAGAGATAAATGAGAATTGTAACTAAAACTAAAATCAGATAATGTGCAGAAGTGACTGCTAAAAGTTGTAAGACATAGATCAGAAAATGTGCAGACTACTCTGTTAAATGCCTTAAAGGAAATTAAATTGCCTTCGGATAATGTGCAGACAATTCTGATATTAATCGGATAATATTTCAGACAATGTGTAGAAACGTCGTACCAGAAAACTGAGTAACTGCTCCGTCAAATGTCTGAGGGAAGTTTAGACAACTCGGCTGATTGTCTGGCAAAATTGTTTCCTGGGAAGGTTACCAATTTTGGTTAAAAGTAACCAAAACGGCAGGCCTGGATTTGAATATGAATTGGTCATATCCATTGTAGAATAATATACAAGGTAGCCGTGGAACGCCAGCTGATTATTTTTTTATTTGCTTTTTTCATGGTGCGAACTGTAAAATCTTGTGTATATGTGAAATAACTACGTTGCACACACAATACCACACGTCCCTGTTGGCCATGTCTTTCAAACATCTTGCAAGACCGATGCACGACAATGTTAAAGATCGATGACCTGTTGGTGACAACTCAAACAGATCAGTGAGGACATTCTCGAACAAATGGCCGCTAAGTTCATACATTACAACAAGAGCGATACTGTCACCCATCTTTTCATTAATGACAGAAATGTCCCCATTACATTTTTTCGTTTGTTTCTCTTTTACGCGTGTTCTGCAATAACAATTTGAGGAATTTATCGCTCAGAGAGTATTAAATACAAGAAGTTTTAATAGACATTGTAACACAACTTCTCATCAGCTTAATTTCGCTCCATTTTAGCAAGCAGGAATGTATTAAAATTATTCAAACTGGTGACAGACTGAGCGACATTGTCCAGAAGAAGCTCATTTGGCTAGTTGCCATGGTCAACTGAGTAGTTTTTCATATAAATTTTATACAAGCAGTGCTTGTGTGCATTGTGGAAACAACGCATTAAAAGAAACTGCACTCCTTAAGTTTCCTTAAGTAGTCGTAGATGAAAATGTCCTCTACGACGAGTTGGCCAACCGGGATATGTTTGCTGCTTATGTTCTACAAACACACACATACCCTGCCTATTAATGTTTGACATTTCCTACCACAAAATGTACATTTGTATTAGTTATGCGGCTACCTGTTATATTATTCTACCATGGTCATATCCTTAAATAAATAAATGTACACAAATATAATTTTCTTTAAGAGAGCTAAAAGCTTAAATTTAATGCAACTCTACATGTAAGAACTTTTTATCCTTAAAGCTATTCTTCGTAGCTGTTTTATAAACAGTCTGTGTACAAAGTTTTAGTCTTTTTCTGGTTATAGCTTAAACAATTAGGCATTAAAAAATACATAAAAACGGGCAACGAAAAAAAAAAACAATAAGCAAAAAGAAAAAATGTTTAAGTGAAATTCTTTTGGTTTAATTTACATAAATAAATACATGTATAAGCTGCAATAATTCATAAGTTAAATATAATAAAGTATCTATTAGAGTTCAAAAGAAAATTTAATAGGTATAAATAAAGTAGGATGTATATTATTAATACTATATACATACTTACATACATATGTATGTATGGATGTATGTACATGTGTATATACCTACATATGTATAATATATGTAATATTTATAATACCTAGGTATAAAAATAATATTCAAGGCATCTATGTGCACATGATGAGCTTAGAGTCCTTAAAATAAATAACAATTATAGCTATTTGTTGCAAAACTTATACCTAATAAAAATGTTAAGAACGTTTGAAATTGTTTCATAAAGGATATTACTTGTTGTTGTAAGCCATCTGGAGCTCGTTATTCTAGTGATAATTCATTTCCAGCTTCCTTGCTAAAAAAGGATGTATGTATGTATAACAACAGCAGCAATAGGAGTGTTAAAATGTAATTTTAGCTTTATAAAAGAATTTTTGTTTATACCTAATTCATCGTATATTTATTAGGTACATTAGCAAGCAGCATGACAGAGAATCTAATGAATCAAAAATGAAAACTAAACACATAGAAACATATGTACATACAGGCCGATCTTAGGGATTTTCGTGTGTATGCATTTCTTGTTCACAATTCCTTTTTCAGCAACGAATACCAACGACAGCACGCACAATTAACACTACACAGCAGCACATCTGATTATATTCAGAAATATACATACATATGTGTGTATGTACGTACGTATGTATGTATGTAAATCAGTGGTGGCCAAACATACACTATCGTATTCTTTGTTTGCATATGTGCTTCGCGGCTAAATAGATAGGCTGTATGTCTCACACACAGTATACGTGTGTTGATGATAAAAAGCTGCCTATACTCGCGAGTATACGAAATTGAGGGAATAGCCACCACTGATGTAAATGTATATGGATATATATTGTATACATTCATAGATTAATTGTACTCCTCATTATCCTTTTTGTTGATATTATCGAATATTTTGGTGCTTCTTTTATTCAGGTCCTTGAACAACATTAAATACTTTTATATACCTAAGTACATACATATGTATGTATGTTTGTATGATTTTGTGCCAAAGTCAAAGCTTTCTTTTTTGAAAGTTGGTGTTCATAAAGATTTACAACAGCCAACAAACAAATATGACATTTAAAATAAAAACAAAGAGGTAAGAAGTAGCTATTATAACAGTATGTAATAAAATACAGGCAGTGAGTTAGTTAATGGGAGAACAAGTTTACAAATTAAAAGAGAATATGAACTTTCGTTTGTAGACTAATGTTCCATATGTTCGCAAGAAAAGCTTAGAAATTAATACTTACAAGCACACCAACAAAAAGTGCGCCTTTACAAGTATGTATATTACAATTACTCAAATATAAAGTAACTTAAAATCGACAAACAAACAAACAAATTACTCAAATAATCAACAAACGTCAGTCGTTTAATTGTTTTTCGTCTAACCGGATATTAAAACTCTCTGTTATTGTTTGTAGACAATAAACAAGAAATTTTGCAAAAAAAACAATGCCGAAGGTTGTGATTTAAAAAGAAAATGTTTTACATACATATTTCCGGATATAAAAAAGTAACACCAAAATAACAAGAACGGTTAACGAATATACTGGCAGCAATTAATTATAAATATTTAATTGATACATAATAAACAAAACACGTTAAGTATGTCCGAAACAAAATTAAATAATTGCAATAACATTGAAAATGGGGTATCGTCATTAACATCAATTAACAAAACCAAAGATGAAAATAATGAGTCCTCGGAAGGGCCCACTGTAACGTTACCACATTCGGTTTTAAATAATTTATTTACACAATTTTATGTCAATCAAAGACGTGAAGCTCTCAAATGGTTCCTTCTCGCATATCTTTGCTTCAGTGCATACACCCTTGGCATACCATCCGAACAGGCGATTCAATACAGAAGTAAGTACATACATAGGAAATATTTTAAATTTTAATTGTAAATTTTTCTTTTCCCGAATTTTGAATACATACTCACTATTAAAACATAAAAAGTAATTTTCGGTGGTATATTTTGATATGAATATGATTTGTGTGAATAAAAATAAATAGGTATAAAAAAGAAGAGAATGAAGTGAGAAGAACTTTTGCTTTTTTATTTCTTGATTTTATAAATTACTTTTCTTCACTTTGGAATAAAAACCCATTTAGTTAAAAATAAGTAAAAGTGATATGCGGAATCTTAATACCCTTCAACAAAAACGATGAATTCAAATTCTTATGGCAAGTGAGAATTGTTTATTTTCCGAGTTTCAATAACAATCTATTTGATGCACTTCCTGACACACATACCAGTCGTTTTGCTTAAAGAATATTTTTGTCCGGACAAAATTCATTTTATATCTACATATATATTTTGACGCAAAGCGAATTAATATCAAGTGGCCACGCCAAACAAGTTGAAAAATCGCCACGTTTGGCTAGAAATCTTCATATCTGTTACTAGTTTTTTTATTTATACTTTTTTAAATATTAAAAAACATTTGTCTCAAACGGGGTATAAACACACAGTCCTCATATTTCAAGGCATGTACTCTATCCACTGAGCCCCTTTCTACTTATTATTTTTAGAGCTAAAATTTAGTTTTATGTATTTACACCTGAAAATATGTCAATTTATAAAAAAGCAATTTAAATTAGGGAAGTGCGATTAATCGATTAATAAAATTTTTAATTAATCAAATTTCTGATTAATCAATTAATTGATTAATCAAGAATCCTGATTAATAAAAAAATGATTAATCAAATAATTTTAATTTGGATTATTCAAATTTGAATAACTTTATTCAAAATAATAAAACAACATTATTTCAAACAAAAATTAATTTAACACATACATACAAATAGAAAACGAAAGAAATATAAAAACTAAAAAAAGCATAGTTTAAAAAAATACAAGACAAAAATTAAAAACAAAAATTATTCAATTGTTCAGAACATAAATTATTTAAAATCATCATTAATCAAATAATCCTCATTTTGAATAATCAAATTTAAAATTATTTTATTAATCAGCATTTCGATTAATCAGGATTCTCGATTAATTGATTAATAGATTAATCAAAATTTTGTTTAATACAAATGTGATAAATCGATTAATCGCACCCCTCTAATTTATATTACTAGTATCATTACAACTAGTGATATGACTGTCCCTAGGGTTGCCATTTCAATTTTGAGAAAAAGAGGACGACCAGAGAAACAAGCCGTCTTACAAAGTCGGCGGCGGCTTAGCAAAAAATACTCGGCGGCGGCTCATAGCCGGCTGACAGCGCCTGGTTTTGTATTTCGCGAATATTTCGCGATAAATTGTATATGAAAATATAATTTAAGTAAGTAGCACATAAGTTTTTAAAAAACAATTATTGAGGTATTATTGTATACAAAATAGTAATATAATCACAAATTAACTATTTTATCTGACAATTTGTTTTAAAGTTATTTAGATAACAAATTTGGAATTATTGCGTTTTGGTCCGAATCATAGTATTTATTTCATTTTGCTTTGAGCTGTATGAAAGTATTGAGTTTTGATCTGAGCTACGGCTGGAATTTCTGCGTTTTGCAATCAGTGTATTGAACAAAAGTGTACAATGAGCAGTTCTCGGAATTTTTGCCAATAAGCGAAAAAACAAAAAAAAGTTTGTTTTTCGCGAATATTGGGGAAACGCGCATTGAGAAAAATAAATGAATATAATTTTCGTGTTCAGCGACCTCAAATTAGCTTAGATAATGTTCTTTTTTTTTGCAAGAATGACAATGACTTAGAAATTCGAAAATTTGCTTCATTATTTCATCTTAATTTTGTCTGAAATCTGACTTTGTATGTATAAAAATAGTCGATATTTTCAGTGTAATGCGTTATAACAGCTACCCAGCGGGAAAAAGTAATGAATAGTAAACGAGAGAGTCATGGAGAGAATGTATAATATTTCATACCAGAATTCATTATTGTTACCACGGAACATGTCCTAGGAAAGTAATTAATTATTTTATTGTGTCCAGCGAATGAATTCTATAATCCATTTTTTAAATTCGTAATATAATAATATTCAAATATGTATGTAAGTACAAACGAGGAAAACACGAACAGTTGTTATGAGCAGAACAATACATTCCTTCCTTGTAAGATGTGGTAAAGTCCGTGGTAATGAATGTGTAATTTTTGTGTGTGATCAAATTACCTTATAGCTTCCAAAGGAATGCATTGTTTCGCTTTTTAAAATAATACGTTATATCTTTCATTATATATGTAATCAATGACTACTCCCGCTGGGAATAATTACAATATTTATTTTACCTCTTTATAAATAAATTACATGTTTTTATTTACAAAATAAATTGTAAATTGAATTAGTCAAGTAGGCTAAGGATAGTTCTATATCGCCACGGAAATTTTTATTTTTAAAGCTATTTTCGTAATCTGTGATCAATTACGCAAATTTTGGAGGGTATTGCGTTATAAAAACCGAAAACTAATTTTTTCGGGACTCGCGAATGCTCATATCTGTGCCGTTTTATCATAATATCTTAAGTTTACAAATCGTGTCTGGAGATACATAGGTACATACATATTAACGAATTAATGTAAAATCTGTTGTGTTGCTCTTCTAGAAAATTAAAAAATAAACCGTATTAACTTTTTCGGAAATTGTTGTATTTGAAAACAGAAAACAGAAAATGTTATTATAAAACGATATATATATATATATATATATATATATATATATATATATATATATATATATATATATATATATATATATATATATATATATATATATATATATATATATATATATATATATATATATATATATATATATATATATATATATATATATATATATATAAAAATTAAAATTTTTGGGAATGCAAAAGCGAATGTAATTACATTTGAGTTATTTCACGTCAAATTTGGATTACAACCGATTTAGGCTATGTCCCATTTTCAGTGTTTAAATTTGACGTGATACGACGTAAAATCAATCCAAATTCAAGCAAACGCTGTCGGAAGAAAAATATTTCCACTAAAATAAAGGCAAAACGTCAATACACGTACAGAATCAGTTGTTATAACAAAAGAATGCATTTTAAGTTTTATCCTAGTTAGATAAATTAAATAATTGTACTATAATTTTATAATTATTGCAATATGTGCATTATATTTTAACGTTTATTTTAGCATGTTACATTATATTCAATGTAATAGCAGTAAGTAGTTGGTTACTTATGTTTGCGGGCAGCAAATATGAAAGATTCAAATTGAAAATACCATATAATACATCCATACTTATAAGCAGTGCACCAATAGTTATTTGGACATGTTTTATAATACATTTTGTTACATATTCTTTCGTCCAGCAAGTAACAATATCCGCAAGGTTTGTTTTAAATTTTTTTCATTTAATTTTCTAATTTGTTAATTTTTTGTATTTCTATCGCATAGAGAGCTTTTGGGATGGGCAATTTTTTTCAATTTTCTAGTACCAGTCAGTTTACCTGTTCCATTATACTATACTGGGTGTTTTATGTGCTTTACAACATTTTTTGGTTACTATGCCCTCATCTATTTGTCGTCACGTGATGATCCAATGTTCAACGAAATGGTAAATTAAAGTTTTCCTATTTTCAAAAATGTCATGCTTTTTTCCACTAAAAATCACTATTTAAATTAATTTGAAGTTGATGGCAAACATGGTTTTGGTTTCGGCTGCATTAATTATTGGCTTGTTGTACTATGACATGAATGCAGCCAAACAACGAAGAGCCTTTTTAGAGGCCAAGCAGAGTCTAGAGATAAAAACGGTAATTGAAGATGAATCAGTGGAGCAAGAACGTTTGCTTTTGTCAGTATTGCCAAAACATCTTGCTGAGAGAATGAGACAGGATTTTGGTTCAACTTGTTCGGAGCCATTTAAAAAAATCTATATGAGTCGGCATGAAAACGTCAGGTAATTTTTCTTTTATTAATTTTAAAACTTTTCTTTGGGTAATTCCAAACTTTTACCTTTCAAGTATTTTATATGCAGATATAGTGGGCTTTACCGCTATTTCATCAACTTACAGTGCTCAGGATTTGGTTAAGATGCTAAATGAGCTATTTGCCCGTTTCGATAGATTAGCAGAGGTAAATGTATTTGATATGCAAGAATTTTATTAAAACTATATGTACTTATGTACATTGTTCCTGTTTTATTATCCTTACATACATACACACATGCATACATACATACATACATACATTCATATATAATACGTATTAATTTGATTTATGTATCTAGTTTATGTTGTTGATTTAATATTTATGTGGTTTACTGCCAAGTTTATTTTATTTCTTTCATTTTATTGTGATTTGATTAACCTTTACGTTTATTTTTTATATAAATATGTAAGTAAATTTGTATGTGTATGTACACAAATACATATGTATATAGCATATGTACGAAAATTTTTATTTACCAATATTCATGGTTATGATTAATGTGACCAACTGTAGTTTAAAAATATATAAAAACAAATGCAAGTCACCTTTCAAACAAAATTTACAAAATTCAACAGGATACATCTAGAAAATATGTGATAGCTTCTAAAATGTAACTTAATTGCCTTACCTAGTAAAAAGTTTCATATGTGTTAACTAGAATCGTTAAAATGCACTAGTGAATCTCTGGTGCCAATGCCACCTTGTCTATAGTGAGTCAATAGTTCCGAGGTCACTAGTGGAATCTCAATGACAAGCACATGCTATATGACTATACAGAATATTGCCTGGGGCACAATTAGTCAGTAGTACTGGGGACAAAGTCAATAGTGAATCAGTACAGTGTTACTATCGACATTTCCTGCAGGGAACTTATAACATCCCTCTTTTTTGGTCGTGGGCTAAAAATATAATTTAAATGAAAAATTAAATTAAAACCAAACTCAAGCCAAAATAATAAAATTTCTTTGGATATAAACCCATACAGTTCAACTAAAATTCATATCTTAATAAATGTGTTACTGCCCTTTTCTATAATCAGCAAATTGTATTGTCAACGGAAGTCGTCAACGTGTGCCCAAAGAGTTTCGAAAGAATTGGTGAATTGAAAGTAGTTGAAGAAAAGTATTTATTTTAAATCGGAGTGGATTGCCTACTTTTCTCATCATAATTTTATGTTTGTGGCGGGAATTCAATTTGTATGCAAAGTTTTATGAATATCGTTTAAGTAGAAGTATTATTACGTATGTATATTGTATTGTGAGTTCAAAGTATCACAAGAAAATGCTGTACCAAAAACGAAACAAGTAATTTATTAAACATTTAATTAAAGTAATGAAAGAGATTTTTTATTCAGTTCATTGCTCTTTAATTGCTGATTATATAGAAGAGCATTCCAAAGACGACTATCTTTTGCAAAAATGTGTCATTCAGCCATCGAAATTCGGGAATTAGATATATGTAATCTTGTAATGCCTTGAATAAGTTGAAGACGATTTCAGAAATTTTTTTTTACTTTTTTGCCACGACCCTGGATACAATCGACATAAAATTTTTGGCGCAACTTTATGCCATCTCGGATCCTTCCAACCTAATGTCCAATTTTCTGCACATGACAAGAAAGCCCTTCTAAAGCTTATTATCCATCGATGGAGGAAGACATGCTGATTCCAACAATATAAAAAAACCGAATTTTAACAAAAATGTGACTTGGTATAGTTTACCTCCCACCTACTGATTTGGTGGGCAGGTAACATTAGCTTTTCATAAAACTTGTCTAGCGAAGCAAAAAATTTTATATCCCTATAAATATGTGAGCACATCTATCTGCTGTTCTTCCATCATATCAAAATTTAAATTTTAGATTTTAAGCTAAGTATTTTAAGTCCATGGACATTTTTTCATTTTGAAAGTGAAATAACATTCATAAAAAATGGAAATGGATAGGAAGAAAATTGTTACTCAGCGAAGCCATTATTCGACATAACCAGAGGAAAACCCCCTTAAGCTCGGCCGAAGGCCTGCTAGGGAGAAATTCTTTACTCTCCGAAGGCAGACATTTTCTTCTTAAAAAAGAAATAGGGTGAATTTGTAAATGTAGTAAATGTGTGCAGCCTGTATGCAAACTATTGCAACACTAATAAAACTGCTGCCATAGTTGCAGCAATCTGCGGTAGCACCGTCACTTGCTAGCGTAAAGAAACTTTTTATGGAAAAACGTATTTCCAAATGATTGTTTTCGAGCGCAGGACTTTGATTATTGCACAATTACTGAATTTACGAATGTACCCATAATGTCCATGGACATTAAAATTCGGTCACATTATACATACATACACACATCCGTTAAACAATCCCTTAATAGGTATCATATTTTTATTTATTTATTGCTTTTTATTCAGTTCTTTTTTATTTTATATTTTGTGTTGTAACATTTAACACGCAACAATGACAAAGGCCATAATTGAATGGCCATTTAAGAAGCAGTTACCAGCACTTAGTTAACACTTTTTCATTTTATTTCTTTCTTGTATCAACTTCTTGTTATGCTCTTCTATTCCATTTGTTTTACCGCGCTCTACTATTTTTCTACTATTTGTAGAAATATCAACAACTACGTATAAAAATCCTAGGTGATTGTTATTATTGCATTAGCGGAGCACCAGACGAAAGACCAGATCATGCTGTGCTTTGTGTACACATGGGCTTGTCAATGGTTAAGGCTATAAAGTAAGTCTACTAGAGACGTCGACTAAAATAATGTTTAAATATTAGTGTTGATAGATGATGATGGTGGTAATGATGAGGCTACCAAAGAATCAATGAGGGGAGGAGTTGGACGAATGAATAGTGTAGACTTTTGTTATTAATGAATCAACGAACAATCTATACATTATGGTCATTCTTTTTTATATATTTTGTGCTTTTCTTTGTCAACAGATATGTACAGCAAAAGACAAACTCACCTGTTGACATGAGAGTTGGCATACATACAGGTGCTGTTTTAGCAGGAATATTAGGACAACGTCAATGGCAATTTGATGTCTATTCAAAGGATGTTGAATTGGCTAATAAAATGGAATCAAGCGGAAAAGCTGGGTAAGTTGGTTGTTGATTGGGTTACATCTTTGAAAATAAAACCTACATAGCTGTATGTATGTATGTAGGTGCTCAATAACACCGTGTGACAAAAATATGTATATACATTTTTTAAAAATGCATATGTTAAACATATTTTTTACACACTAAAATTAAATTTTTTCACCAATATTGGTACCAACTAAAAGGCAAGACTCTGTAAAAGTTTATAATAATATATCCTTCTATACTATATATAGCCTTAAAAGTTTTCATCAAAAAATCTTTTAGAGTTATATAGAGTTCTCAACCAGAGAAGCAAGCCGTCTTAAAAAGTCGGCGGCTTTATAGTTTTAAGTTTTTTTAAAAAAATTTTATATAAATTTTATATAAAATTTTTCAAACACCTTACGACTTTCACATAATTTGTAATATGAAGTACAAATTCGCAACTAAAAAATAATTAGCCGGCTGCAATTTTGAGCCGATGCTAGCCGCATGGATCGGCGGCGGCTTGAAGTTAGATTAAAAACCAGCGGCGGCTCTTAAGCCGATCGGCTTGTTTCTCTGTTCTCAACATACACTTTTCAAAATATCTTATAAAGAAATTTTTTAAGGATAGGTAGGATATATTATATTTAAAAGAATATAGTTTGTTCAGGAGGACTGAAGGAAATATTTTTATAAAATTTCACAGAGACTTCTATTTTATTTGGTACCATTATTGCTATAAAATATTACTTTTTAATATGGAAACAATTTTTTTTATAATAAGCATTCTTTACAAATTTAAAGTCCTTTAAAAAGGACAAAAGATGAGAAAATGATAAACCAAGCACGCAGTTTGACTATGTTTTTGTCTCTAGATTGATGTGTGTGTATACGGTAACTTTTGTGCCTAAAAAATGTCACGCGGTGTAGTTTTCAGAACGTTAAGTTCAATTGCTTATTACTCCTAAAGATAATTTATTACATATTTTCCACTGCAGAAAATGCAAATAACATTCGATCTTTACATATGAATTACATCCTTTTTTCTCATATCATTTAGTCGTGTTCATATATCTGACAAAACTTTGGCGTATCTTAGTGGTGAATTTGAAGTGGAACCAGCATATGGAGAAAAACATGAGGAAGCCTTACGTATAGCTGGCCTCAAAACTTATTTCATAAAAAAAGTTCTGAAGCCTGTAAGTGTCATACAAGTGAGAAATAGCATTTAAACACACATCACATTTATTTTACTTTACACACATAAAAAATTAATACACTTCGAAACCCAGTTGGTCTTGTCTCTTAACCAGTGTTACCATTGGAAGAATAAAAAAGTTACGCTTTTCTTGCAAAAAAGGTTAAGTTTTTCGTCAAAAGTTACATTTTGAAATATTCTTTGAATAAATAGTAAATTTATGTGATAATCTAGTATGTGTAATAATAGCCATACAGGTCATCTGTAAATGGCACGATAAAAAAAATTATCAATAAATTATCCTTCAGTAGAATTTGTTTTTCAAATCGCGCGATATGAAATCGATCGATTTCTATCACATACCAGAATAACAAGACAACAAATTCATTTATTGAACAACTTAAGCGGCCCATCCATTATACAATATTCGGCCATGTCACATAGTTCAATCCGCTCGGAAACGGAATTCAATCAACCCAATATGTCAAGCCCTAGCTGGAGCATACCGCACCATAATAGAGCCGCCAACAGCCTGGACACACCTGACAAATTTGCATATTTTAGTTTTCTTTTTTAAACACCAGCAGCTACAAAAATGGGGTAGGTTGTATTCCGTTTCCGAACGGAATTGAACTCTGTGACCGATTATTGCATATATTATTGTAGATATTATTGTCGTTATAGACCTATACTGTGCAATAAATGGCACAATACTTTCAAACAAAATAATGCCCATTTTCCTGTCAGTGAAAAAGTAAACATAACACTCAACAATGTTGCCAACACATAATTTCGTTGATTGTACATTAAAAATCAAAAGTCTTTTGATTATTGCTAATACATACACATACACATTGGCAATGTTATTGTACAATACGAAAAATTGCACAATTATATTGCATGTAATAAAAATAAAAATAGATAAACTTTTTAGTTTTTTTTACAGTTATCTATTTTTTCGTGTGTTATTCAAACCGAATTGATATTTTAAGAAAAAAATGCTTTCAGAGACGGATAGTTCTTATCATAATTAATGAATCAAGTACTTTTTCAAAAATATTACTTCGTTCTGTGACATGTACCAAAAGTTACGAAAATTTGGCCAAACATAGCATAATTGTACATGTTACGTTAGGCCTTTAAAATTTACGAAAAATGTAACAAATGTAACAAAACGGCAGCACTGTTCTTAACACACTATTTCTTAAATCGTACGACACTAGAAATCGTGTAAATGTAGAGGAAATATGGTAAATATTGTGGTTAAAAAATATTGGCGAAGCAATAATCCTGTCGCCAAACAATAATAAGCCCTTAATCTATTCTTCTATCGTTGCTGGAGTGTATCATCTGTAGAAGACTAGAAGGTTGTATTGAAGCTAACGTGAAACAACTTAGGGCACTGCTACACGTTCAATATATATTGTAATAGCTGTAATAGCTGTTAGCTGAAAACTTACGACATATCGTAAAAAATACTCGTATATGAACTTTTTTTTTTTGAGGTACATGAACACAACTTAGGATAAAAAAGAATTACCTTTTAACTGTTCGCATTTAAATATGAGAAATAAAAATAAAACTGATTATACATAAGAATTTTTTAGTTAAAATATCTGTAAATAGTAGAAATAAAGTTAATTTCAATGTAACTGGAATTTGTTTATTCATTTAGTTGAATTTGTTCTTTGCAGGAACTTGCCAGTTTTTTTTTTCTCATATTTGACTCACATAATATTTCGAGTGTAACAATATATGTGTTTGTGTGCGCTTGTTATGAAAATCAAAAGCATTTTGATGTTCTTCAATATTTCCCCTCCGTATATCTATGTGTATCTATTTTTTGTAAACAAACGCACACAAACACATATATTGAAGCTGAATATTGACCTGTCTAGCATTCGCTTTAAGGTGGAAAATTTTCTGCCACCCAATTCAAGCGTTTTAAAATCTTAACGGTCACTGCTGCTGTGAAATTAAAGACAAATATCGAATCTTACCCTATTTAATATTTTTAACTTTTTAAAAAGTAACAATTTCTTAATAATTCATTAAAATTAGAAAAAGTTAACTTCTTAATGAATTTTTCAAACATATATTTTGTAAACAAAAGATCAAAACAGCTGTTTGGCAAATTCCTGCTAGTACAAATTTTACCAGCAAAAACTTGCAACAAATTTTTTTTCTCTCAACTTTTAATGCTCTTTTTTCACTCTCTCGTTGCTAGTTTTTCGAGTACGTGAACACTTTCCAGTAACAACTAGTAACAATTAGTAACAACTTTCAGTTATTGAACAGACCTTTTCTTATTTGTTTAATTTTTTGTACTTCATATCGCTAATATTTTTATTTTATTTCTTTAATTTAATTTATTTTTATACATTTTACCAACGTATCGCGATTGTTATCGCGTGATTCACGATCCGTTATCTGGATTTCAAAATATTAGGCTTTTCTGCGATATGGATCGCGATCTATCAATACTGTGATACTGGAACGCGTTCAATATTTATTGAATGTTTAGCACTGCCCTTATGTTCATGGAGGCAACTCAACATTATATGAAATAATGTTGTGACAATTATACAGGAGTATTTTCGAAATAGACGGCTAGTCTTTCGAAGTTTACTTCTATTGAGTTATAGACCATAGCAAATGTAACTGGTGGTACGGAGGATTTCCGCTTACATAAGCTCGTTCCACAGATGGGTACCGAGATAATATGGTGACTTGAGCTCGTATTTACACCGTTGCGGATATGATAGTGTTTTGATTTGTCCAATTTGTAGAAACAATGCCCCTGCGTTACGGATTCAAAGGTCGTTGAAATTAATTTTAGCAGGACACCTTCATTAGTTATTCCAGATAAGAACTTTTGGGTTCGATCTGATGGGCTTTACAAACGTGTCAAAAATGGAATATCCACGGGCGGGAAGTCTGTTAGACTGCCGAATGAATAGCGTTTTTCAGGATAAGATCCTAGCGATCCCAAAGGCTACGGAATTGATGGTCAAAATTGTGACTGAAGGTGAGGAGGTAACCTTCTACGTTGACAATAATTTGCCTTCTGGGCATGAGGGCGTATATTTATGTATACATGGGTATTCTTCAGAAGATGATTACAATGGATCAAATTGTGTCTCCAAGTGGAAGTGTGTCACACTACCCTTCCCAACCTAACATTTCAGTAGAACTCCGTCATTTTGAAGAGATTTAGAAAAGTGTCGGTACAGCAGAGTTGATGCAGCAAATATTTTTTGGTTTTGATACCTTCTACCACCTTGCAACGGATGGATTTACGGTAGTCCTATAAATACAATTGCGGTATTTTAATTTAATTAATCAGTTACTGACAAGTTAACAAATAGCGTGCAGAATTCGTCAAAGATAATGTGTATGTGAGGTTTTGGCCAACTGGGAATCAGTATAACAAACATACAGACAGCAAGCTTTCAACGATTCCCCATTTGGCAGGAAAATAAACAAATAAATGAAAGACTGACAACTTTTCATATCATCCACTAGATATGCATGCATGTGCACACACTAGTATAAGTATATATGTATGTACATACATATGTACAAATTTATTAAATGCTATTTCTTTATAAATCTTTTATTTATTGTATGCATTTTTTATTATATCTGGTTGTTCCTTTAAAGTTTGCCTCCCCCAACGCAAAGAAAATCAACGAAATACAGAACGGCAACAACGATAACAATGACGATACTCTGGACGAAGAACTATTGGCTGAAAGTCAAGAACATAAAGTTAAAGATACGCAGAAGAATTCTGAAGTTTGTGATAAAGCAACCTTATTTAAAGAGGAACTATTAAATGTTTTACGAGATCGAGACAATTATGCGTAAGTTGAATTAATGAATTGAGCGTACATTTTAATCAGTGCATTATTTGATTTAGACATATTGATCAAGATACCAATTGCTTATTAAAATTCAAACTAAAAGAGTTTGAAGAAAATTACTCCGCCTACCGAGAACCATATTCTTCGCTACCACTTGTTTCTGCTTTGATAGTTCAATCTATCGATATTGTTTATTCATTTTTAATATTACCTCGGTGAATATCCAATAAACTTTTGCTGAATGCTGAAATCTTTACTTTATAATATTTTATATATTTCAGATCTCCTTTACATTTTGTTAATATAGCGGCACCTTTAGTACCAATTTTTATGTTAGTCTTCATAAGTGTGGCCGAAAGTTTTCCTAAATATTTACCGGATTTCTTTGTCAGTATTAGTAAACGCTATAATGATTTCACCTGTATACGAGAACTAACAGCTATAATCGTAGTCCTCACCATAGGCCTCAGCAATGTTATCGATGAGGTAAAATATTAATTTAAAATATAAATTTTGAGTCAAAAGTTTCTTATTAATTTTAAAAATTGTTTGTAAATATTTAAGTTTTTCTTTGTTACCTATATAAAGTCGGAACATGTTGTTAGTGAAAGCGTTTTTAACAAAACACAAAGTGAGGAAGACTTTTTGGTAGCCGAGCCAATGATTGATGCTACACCTGAACCCTTAGACAACGTCATGTATCCCTCCTATTTAAGCAATTTTTGTGTTTTAATACTAATTGCCACAACAGTCATAGCACAACTAACACATTTTGTAAAAATTCTATTACTGGGCCTGATAACAGGTAAGGTTAGTTGATGTCAGGATGCGCGCTACAAGAGATGCTTTGCCAGTAGCTTATTATAGCTTACGTACGCATTATAAAAGTAAAGGGCATAATACACAATCAATCAGCTTGATGTCAGATTTGTGTACGTGTGCTTGACGAAAAATCAAAACCAAGTAGATTTTCCATCATGCGTCGTCGGTGTCACTAATACTAACAAACACACCAAAAATGATGACAATCTTATCTGTATTTTGATTGATTTATAGCATGACTTATAGCCCGAACTCTGGCATCTTCCTAAATTTGCATGCATACACACATATGTATCGAAACGTATATTCCCATATATGAATATTTAATATTTTATGTGTAATCTTTGTACATTTTACAGGTATTCACTGGTATTTTAATATATTTGTCCTTGGTGATTTATATGCTCTGGAAGATGATTTGGCCTTCAATCCGTAAGTGTACATACATACTTAACTTAAAATTTCTCATTAACAATACAGTTTAGATACACATTCATTGTGTATTATGATTCTACAGGTAGCTAAATATTTTCTATATAAAATTGTTTGAATGCCTAACCTTGCTGATCGTTTGTTAAGATTTACATTTTATTTTGTAAAATTAGTTCAAACAGCTAGACATCTGTCTATTTATATTAGAAATGGGATACGGGCACGTGATTGTTGTGAATTCCTCATGAATAACATTTTCGTTCAGTCACGTGAACTTGCATGAGTATAATTTTTGGGCAATTTTTATATAATAAAAAAAAGTAAAAATGGTTTTAATTACCAAAATTATTGAAACAATCAAAACATTGTTCAATTTTGCACATATCACTAAAATTATGAAATTTGTTTTTCAATAAGTAGAAATTTTATTTTTGATTAATGTGCTGTTTCCACAATGCAAGCAAGCATTGTTTGTCTAAATTTATATGAAAAGCACAAAATTTTTTGAGCGAAACAGCACATAAGTAAATAATTAAATGTAAAATTAAACAAAGTATTTCATTAATTGAATAAAAAATTAATTGACTTTATATTAACATATTAATTGATTACATTACCTTACTTAATCAAAAATAATACGGAGATTAATTATTATAATAACTCAATAATAGAATTAATAATATAATTAATTGCAACTCAATAATAGAATTAATTGCTAATCAAATATAATTAAATTTTTTTATTGAATAATTTAACCAGCTGTTGTTTGCTATCTTGAACTTTTTTCTTTAAATACGCGGCACCAGTATTTCAGGAAGACCAGTATGTATAGAAAAGTTCTTTAGTAAAGAAAGCTATTATGCTTGGCAATATAATAAACTCATTAAAGCAATTTTTACTATTGTCTGGCTTGCGCGGTTAATGTACTTCAAAAGTCGAGATTTTAGTAGCTCTCCATGTTTTGAGATCCTAGGAATCTAATTCGACTATTTTTACGATGATGTTTGTATGGCTGTTTGTATTTGTGTGCGTATGTATGCTAACCTCTCATCACTTTCGAACGGCTGGACCGGACCGATCAAAACAAAATTTGCGGCACTTCAAAGATTTTGGCCTCACACGAAATTGAACAAGTCGTTCGCTAGTTATGATAAAATCGGTGGAGCAGCCTATTCAAAAATCTAAAATTTTATAATAAAATAAAAAAAACTTATCATTAGAAATTTACAGTTCAACTATTTTTAGAGGACAAACGTGATGTCTAAAACGGTATTTAAATATTTTCAGGGATTTAAAATAAGAATATTCGAGTTTCAGGAATATATGGATGCGTTTGATATTTCGCGAGATTTTAGAGAAAAGTGTGATATTAAAAAAAAGCTCATAATTTATTTATGTACTTATGTTAAGTTTGAAGTTACATATTTGTATCGTAGTTTATCCCAATACATACATTTATTGAATATAAGATTTTTTAATTTAGGAGGATACAAATTTCTTTCCATTTTTTTTTTCTTTAATTTGAATTATCAAATTTTCCAGAATTATTCCAACAAGCCATATTATGTCAGCAGCTTTGGTTTTTATTACAATTTCTCTAGCGTTTTGGGCACGACATGTAAGTAAAAATAAAAGAAATTGAACTTCGAAAAAGTGTACTTCTCAGCATATTTTTTAATGTAAAATAAGTACATATTTTATGCATATACATAAGTAGAATATTATGTAATAATAATTTTTAAACACTTTTCAGATGGATCGAGAAGATCGTGTTATATTTAAATGGAAACTATTGGCAACTGAGCAAAAGGAAAGAGCTGATGAAATGCGTCAACGAAATGAAGCATTAGTTTATAATGTTTTACCGGTACATGTAGCTGAACATTTCATGAAGAATACAAAGCGTTCCCACGATGATTTATATTCACAAAGTTATGCTGAAGTGGGAGTATTATTTGCCAGTATGCCAAATTTTTCCGGTAAATAACATTGTAAGCATATTCTGTACTTGCAAAGGTTTTACTAGTTTCTCTTATTTTTGCAGATTTTTATTCCGAAGAGACTGTTAATAATCAAGGATTAGAATGTTTACGATTCTTAAACGAAGTTATATCTGATTTTGATGCAGTAAGTTTTTAAAACTTATTTGAAGCAGATATAAAAAAAAACAATTGATTTTAACTATTTGTTTCTTCTTTTAGCTGTTAGAACTCCCCCAATTTCAAGATATTATAAAAATAAAAACAATAGGTTCTACTTATATGGTGGCGAGTGGCATAAATTTTAATCGCGACGTTAAGCCTGGTGATCCAATAACCAAAAGATGGGCTCATTTGGCTTCACTTGTAGGGTTTGCTTTAGAGTTAAAGAAAACTTTACAGGACATAAATGAACAATCGTTTAATCACTTTGTTTTAAAAATGGGTGTAAATCATGGGCCCATTACCGCAGGCGTCATAGGTGCAAGAAAGCCTCATTATGATATATGGGGAAATACTGTGAATGTAGCCTCTAGAATGGAAAGTACTGGCAAAGCAGGAGCAATACAAGTAATATTTACTTAATTTCACAATTAAATGTATAATATGATTAATAAGTATAACAACTGATATTAGGTCACAGAAGAAACGTGTAATATATTGCAGGAGTTTGGTTATTCCTTTTTGCAAAGAGGATTGGTCAGCGTTAAAGGCAAAGGGCAATTAATGACCTATTATTTAAGAGTAAGTAAACTATAAACTAAGTTTTGTACATAGTATGTATGTATGTACGCATTTATGTATTTACTCAACCGTTAATAGGGTAAGTCTGATAAGAAAACAACCGTATATAAAGTAGAGTTTATTGCTAACAATTATGAAATTACCACCATAACTGCTATCAACGAAGATGATGTACCCATACGGCAGGGTAGGACTGGTGATATTACAAATCCTATATTGGAAACTGAAATTCATTTTAAAATGGTCGATACAGAGGCTGATATTAAAACTCCACTATTAAATCTCAAAGCAAATGCCAACTCAAAGTCAGCCAGCGCAATGAAGGACAGTGCAAATGTAGACATGACCACTGAAGAAGATGCTTTAATAACTACCGAAGAAACCATGTAAAATCTGTGACAAATTTAAAATTTTAGCTCATTATTATGCGTAGAATTAATTATAAAGCCCTCATTAAAGGCAGTTAAAATTCAAACAAATAACAAAATTATTAGCCGCATTCAAATATCATAGTTAGTAGTAAATACATTTACTTTTTTATTTGCCCATTATTTTTCTTTTCTCTTTTATTGTAATATAAAGAAACCCCCCTACAGCACTTTTCACGATGTACGATTAAAAGTTAACGTGGATTTTAACGGCAAGTTTTGTATGCCGAACTTGTCGTTAAAGTTCACGTTAACTTTTAATCATACATTGTGAAAAGGGCCGTTAATATGTAGTATTGAACATTATTTTCTATACAGGGTTTTTATAAAAAAATAAACTTTTATTGTTACTTAGTTTCATTAAGACTTGGCTTAGGATATACATACATAAACTCACTTGTTGTTAAATGAACAAAAAATCTTTTAACTAAGTACCTAAGCATTTTAAGTAATTGAAAATTAGCTACATATATTATTAGTGACTTCATGAAAATACATATGTACATACCATACATGGGACTAATTCATTAAACTGAATAATTAATTCTCAATTTCAATAGCATTGAATAATAAGTAATTCTAATTAAATTTTTGGCACTACTATTATGTTAAACAATTATAGTGTTTTTTAATGAAACGATTGCATTACTAAATATTTAAAAAACAAAATCATTATTATCATATATATTGGAAATAAGCCTTAAAGTTGATTAAAAATCTCTTAACTTGTAAGAACTGCCAAAAAATCGGAAAAATTGCGATTTAGCAATTATTTTTGCGAATTTTGCCGAGATTTCGGCATTTCCTTAGTCGCAGTTCAGACGCTGCAAGTCTTATTGATCAGCTTCTTATTCCGCTGTGAGAAAGACAGAGAAATTTGTATTAATTTCTCTGTCTTTCTCACAGCTGAATAAGAAGCTGATCAATAAGACTTGCATCGTCTGAACGTTGACTTGTATTAGTGACTTTCAATGAATTTTAAATAATTTTCGGATACAGGAAAAAGCCGCTGATTTATTTTTGCATAATTTTGCATTATCATACCAAATATTATTTTACTTTTGTAATATTTGTAATCATTTGTTTTGCAACAGTTCATTTATTTTTCAAATAACACACTAACATATGAGGAATTGGTCCAAAATTCATATTTTTTGGTTATTCAACTTGTATACATATTTATTTGTATTTATATGAACAATTACTTTTTCTTCAATTATAATTCGTAGTTGATAGGTTTCATTGTTTTTTCATTACAAGTATTTAAAAAGTTATAATTAAAATAAAAGTATTGGCATTTATTGGTAGTTGAAACTTATGCATAACTACGTAAAATAATGCCAATGAAAAAGTCCCATGTATGATATTTAAATATGTTATCAAATGTAGAAATCAATATAATAGAAACTCTATCCTCTCTCCTAGTCCTTTTCTCATTGCAACTAATCATACAATGAAAAACACTTAATCCCACCTAAATTCATGATCAGTCCATACATACATATTATATGCAAATAAAGAAAATTATAAACAAACTTTTCTGAAGACACAGCGAACATTTGAAAATACATACATACATATACAATCGGCCAAGTCACAGTGTTCAATTCCGTTTGGAAACGGAATTCAATCCACCCTAATATGTCAAGCCCTAGCTGGAGCATAACGCAATATCGTAGCGGTGCCAACAGTCTGGACACACTTAACCAATTTGCGTGTTTTAGTTTCCTTTTTTAGATACCAGCTGCTACAAAAATGGGGTGGGTTGAATTCCGTTTCCGAACGGAATTGAACTCTGTAACATGGCCGAATATTTTAAATAACTCTTTTTTATTATAAGTGAAAGGTTAAAGCTTAATTAAACTTGTTATATGCATATCAGAGCATATTTGAGTAAAAATATTATAAGCTATAAAAATATGTAAAACGAAATCATGGTAGAATAATATAACAGGTAGCCGCATAACTAATACAAATGTACATTTTGGGATAGAAAATGTAAAAAATTAATAGAGAGGGTATGTGTGCATTTGTATATCAGAAGCTGCAAACATACGTGTAGTATTGTGTGTGTAACGTCATTATTTCACATATACACAATATTTGACAGTTCGTACCATGAAAAAAGCAAATAAAAAAATAATCAGCTGGCGTTCCAGAGCTACCTTGTCTATTATTCTACCATGAACGGAATTGTGTAGAATTACTCAAATAAGTAAGTCTTATCCAAGGTGGATTTATACAGGTGATATTATAAGCACAGATGTTCTACTTTTTTTCCGCAAATTAGATGCTCGTATGTCAAAATTTGTATACGTTGACATAGGGTCTGAGGTGTCAAATGTTATTGTAATGTTGTAGTTGTTTTAGAATCAACACCACCTGATAAAATGAATTCACCTTGGTCTTATCAATAATTATGTACTTTCTCAACGAATAAACTATTTACAATACACATAATAGCCTACACATGCATACATACATACTTATATCCAGCGAACATGTAGGCTTGGTCTGAAATTCGAAACGATTTGAAATCAGATTAAAATCAAATAACTATAGAAACATAGCTAGAAAAACGTAGCTAGACAAAGCTAGTTAAATCAAAACGAATTCCTTTACAAAGTGGAAGCTGCGTTACCGATGTGCGACTAAAGTGTTTTTTGCCAAATTTTCGACTGCCTTGCCACTTTTTGGCTATTTTCAAATAGTTCTCAAACGTTCGATTTGAAATCATTATTAATTTCAGATCAAAGTACACAAATCTATACATATATATCTACTACATGTATCTATAATAGATTGATTCATAAAGTGTAATCATTAATACATCAGTAGCAAAATAGCTCTGGGTGGCAGAACTCGAGCGGCATACAAATGTTCCTCTAATCAAATTACTGCTTTTTGCACATCAATATATTTGCATCGTGGTCGCTATCGTTTCTATTGTTACACGAACACATCATTTACATTTGCACATAATTCTTACCGATCCAGATATTACAAAATACGTAAATCATTAGTTTAGTTGATTGGCAAAACGTTAACATTTTTAAACGAAAAAGCTTTTCATACGTTTCCAATAATGAACATTCTAAGTAATCGAAAGAAAAAACTTTCACAAAGAAGCTTAGTAAGGCCAAATATGTTGCGCCAAAATATTTAAGATAAGTTTAGCTAATTTTGTATTTTTTTTATTATTTTAATATGTTAAAAGCTGCTTTAAGGCAAAGACAATCATCAGACATTTTTAAAGTTTTATTTGAAATAAGTTCAAAATTTCGTAATATATTACATTTGTCCATCTCATCAAGCAGAGTTGTCAGATATAGAGATTTCTAGCCAAACGTGGCAATTTTTAAACTTGTTTGGCGTTCCAATTTTTCATTTAGCAACAAGGTTATTTTTCATTCACTATATAAAACAGATGACGTTTTGGCCAAATGTTGATAGTTGCGGAAAATTACAGTTAGAAAGAATATTTTCAAAAAGATCTGACAACCCTGCCATCAAGCAACACCAACTCATTTGGAATACGGGCCGACAAGACCAATATTTTTCTATTACAGCTTAATTATAACAGAAAACGTCAAAAATTTTTACAAATCGCAGATTATATTTTAGCGTTATTTTAGCGTCCATTTTTCGCTTAATTTTTCATACATATGAATTAAAATCCACAGCGTTTTGACGAGACATAATTTTGTTCTAACATTTGTCAAACTTCATACATAAAAATATCAGAAAAATGTTAGTGCTATTTGTTCATATCGACTTTGACTTTTGTCAAGACAAATCAATCGCTCGTGAATACGTTATGTAACTAATGTGAGAGCTTCTCAAATCGAAAAAATTATTATAATTAAGATACCCAGGCAGTGATATGTTCTGGACCCAGACTAAAGGTATGTCTCCTGTGGTGGTTTCTTGGAAAAAAAAGTGGTAAAAAGTATGGAACTTCTAAACTGCTAAATGGATTTGCATAAAAATTTAATTGTTTGCAGAGGAGGAGCCAGACTTTCAGAATCGAGTCTCTTTAAGTTTTTAGCTGCACTAGGGGCGAAGCTACAAGGGCTGAAGTTTGGCTACCTCGGGTGTGAAAAACATTGTAAATATTAACTGATTTGTAAAATTAACGAAATAAAGAAAAAATGTGTAACAATTATTTTTGTATCTTTTATAGTTTAAGAGATATTTCACTTCGAAATTAAAATGTTTAATTTTTTGTTTCGACCTTTTTTGGTTGTAATATTTTTACTAAGCCTTTGATTTCAACTTGTAGTACACTACGAGTATTAAATTGCTGCTAAAATGCTGAAAGGCCATGCTTTAAAGATGAATTTTGTACCCAAAATGTTCGAAAATCATAAATTTTGAAAATAATTTTTGTGTTTAGCTGCCTGTAAGAAACTTTGCACAGGATGCTCAAAAAAGCCATGAGCAGGGTTTTATTAGGTAGGTAGTTAGCATTCTTTTTGCTTTAAAATAGCGTCGCTCATACTGGCACTAGTTTTCCGAACATTAATCGGCTCGCGTATAGCCGAATGAAAACAAAAGTACTCACTAAAGAGTAAAAAATAAACACCAACATTATTCAGTTGTATGAAAGCTTTTTGTTTTTCAAGTTGCTGTTTTTATTTTTAATAGGCACACAGTGGAATACTACTAACACATGCTCATAAACACCAATACTAAATTAAAAACTTATTCTCTCGATGGCTATCACTACTTTAAATGAAGACATCCTGGCTATGAATGTAGGTGCTAGGGCACAATTTGTAAAAAAAAACTCAAAATTCAAGAAGAAAATTTTTATATTATAAAAAAAATAACAAAAAATTTTAATTTTTTCTGAAATTTCTACTGTCAGCTCTAAATGCATTATTTAGGTTAGGTTATCAGGTTGCCGGTAAAGAATTGGAAGGAAAGGTTCCAGCCCACTTTATTCAAATAATAATGGTCCCTTTGTGATACCTGTGGGGAAAGAAAGAAAGAAAGGATAGAACAGAATAATGTATAGGGTGAGAGGAGAGAGGTTATGTAGAGATTAGGAGATAGTGGGAAGAAGAGAGGGAGGATTTAGGCGTACGGAATTCCGTACAGGAAGGGTCGTTTGTAAATAAAACGCCATTTGGGTAGTCAACGAGTGATGAAGGAACTAATGCTCTTGAGCTCCATTTCTGAGAAGTCTGAGAGGCTACCGACGAAACGTTTGCCCAGAAGGCAAAGCCGGTGGTCCTCCAGAGCTGGGCAAAGGCATAAAAGGTGCATTATATTTTCTTTTTCTTCTACGTCATTACAGCTTAAGCAGTAATCATTTTAGGGGAAATCCATGCGTCTAGCGTGGGCTCCAAAGGTGCAGTGCCCCGTGACCGTAGCCATGAGGTTCCGCAGGTGAAGCTTTGGGAAGTTTAGAAGTTGCTTAGTTCAGTTTGAGTCGAGGCGAGGCCAGATTGTGCAATAGAGCAGGTTGGTTCATTGTACCATCTGAAATGGCCCATTACCTCTCCAATTTCGAGTAAATCACGGATTCAGCGCGTCGAAATACATGTAGGAAGGTGGGCCTGATCAAGTAAAGAGCTCAACAATTTGTCTCTAGTTGAAAATCATACTTTTTCTGCTATTTTTGTCTTCTTTGCTACTTACAGTACGACTTCCGTATCTCGATATCGTAAAATGTACATAAATAACTTTTTAACACGTAGTTAAATAATGCATTTAAAGCTCACAGCAGAAATTTCAGAAAAAAATTTAAAATTTTAGTTAGTTTTTTTTATAATGGCCTCTATTCTGGAATACGCGTCGACTTAGTGAAAGTTACATGTAAAACAAAAACAAAATAGCATAAATCTAAAAAAATTGTTTTTGTTTATCATACAAAACTTACCGTTTTTAAAAGAGAGAGAGAGCAACGCGTTTAAATTCTCACGTTTATTTCCAACTACCTAATAAAACTCTGTTCATGGCTTTTTTGAGCACCCTCTGCAAAGTTTTTACAGGCACCTAAATTCAAATTTTTTTGAAAATTGATGATTTTCGACCACTGCCAAATGTAGGGTACATGTCCAAAATTAACAAAAATGTCCGCTAAATTAATCTTTAAAGCATGGCCTTTCAGCGTTTATAAAAATAAAATCAACATTTCTAATAAAACTTTGTACAATTTTAAAAATTATGAAAGCACTTTTTTTGGAAATCAACGATTTTTTTAGTTAAATTTCAAAGTTTTGAGTTTAGACCTTTGTTACGACTTAACGGCTCAAGATGTTTCAAAGCTTTGTTGGTGAGCTTACTTAGAATTTTATCAGTAGTGTACTACAATTTGAAATCTGAGGCTTAGTTAAAAACTTTCGACCAAAAAACCAAAAAAAGTCTAGGCCAAAAATTAAAATTTTTAATTTCGAAGTGAAATATCTCAAACTATAAAGGTACAAATATAATTGTTAACACATTTTTTCTTTATTTTGTCTAGCAAAATCCAACGCACCTCAGTTGGACTAAAAGTTCATAACTCAATTGTTAAAACTCTAAAGGCACTTAGATAAAACATGAATGTGTACTGTTCCAAAAACTTGGGAAAAATAAACATTCAAAAAATCCCAGCATTGAGAATATCGATAATATTCCACGCTGGCAAAACGGAAATGAAAAAAGCTTATAATAATTGAACATGCTAAGAAAAGAAAATTAGTGAAGTTCCGAACATTTAGAAAAAAGTTCATTAATAGGTACGACTCGCCGCGATATGGCGACAGACTGTTAATTGAGCTTACTAAAATTAGTAGGATTTTCGCTACAATGTTGTTGCTACTTTCACTGGTAGTGTAGGTAAAGTGCTCTGATGAGTAGACTTGGTAGTCTCGAAACAGCTGTTCGTTCAACCTTCCGTACATCCAAACTTTTCTTTGAATATTCAATATTTACATGCTTTAGAATTTCTTTCTTAAATAAAATACTATTTGATCGAAAGATTAAATTAAATATGAACTTAAGCCAAACTAATTAAATAACTTTGGATAAAGAAAACCATACAGTTCGACTAAAAATTCATAACTAAATCGGGTAATATTTACGAGAGTTACAAGTCGCACAATGTTTTTTACACACGCGGTAGCCAACTTTCAGCCCTTGTAGCTCCGCCCCTGGTACAGCTAAAAACTTAAAGATACATGATTCTGAAAGTCTGGCTCCTCCTCTGCAAGCATTAAATTTGTATGCAAATCCATTAATTAGCTTAGAAGTTCCATACTTATTACCACTTTTTTCTAATTTACACCACTGCACAGTGGGAGATTACGGCTTAAACCCCATAACTTTTTTTTTCTTGTTGTAAGGTCATCAATTTTAGCACGTGACTTAATCCGTATAAGGCCATTGTATTACCGTTTTCAAATTTTTGCCACGCCCATGAATAACGCCTCTTACGTTGTTATGCCCAATAGTCCGCCATTTCTTGCCCGATCTTAAAGATTAATATATCACAATAAATGGTTTTAAGGCAGCTAAGTTTCTCACTTTGACGACTTTAAAAGACGTCAAACTCTTTCTGCTTTTTATAATATAAATTTTTTATAAAATTTTATTACTTTTCTAAGTCCAGTGATAATTATGTTTAAATTTTTTTAAAGATATTTCTTAAACGACAATATGCATATTCTAAGTATCGTAAAGGTATTTTTATCAAACTATAATTTAAATTGGACGGTAACTTTTTAAGATTGGCCATTAAATTGAGGAGAAATACTCAAATAATCTTAGGGGGCGCTATTTATGGGCAGGTCAAAATTTTAAACAATGTAGTGCAAAGGCATTTAGCTACTTAGCCCATGTTCGGAATTTAATAACTTCCAAAAAAGAAATGACAAAGCTATGGGATTTTATTTGTATAATATGTAGTAGTTCAGCCACTTTCTTTCTAATCTAGAAATGAAAATAATTTTTTTTTATTTCATGGCTATAGAATTTTTTTTTAAACTTTTCTCGTTACATATATCGAATATTAATTATTACTATTTCATCAATACTTTTATTTTTGTGATCAAAATTAGTAATTGCCTGTTTTGAAGTGCTACCTCTAATTAGCACCAATATTTTTTTAAATAAAATAAACAGTTTTTGAGGTTTTGGCCGAAATATACTCTGTGCATTGTGGCCAGTGATGTTATATACTTTTTTGAAAAGTCTTTACGCAGCCCGAAAAAAATCCCTACTTTTCCCTACGCGCCCAAAAAATTATCTCTACAAAAATCCCAACAACTTTTAAATGATAATATATAAATGCAAATAAGCCCCTTTGTGTTTAATGTACATAGACGTACATATATGGCTTAATACGAAAAAAGCTTGTCTCGAATTTTCGATATTTTACAGCAGAAGGAAAAAAACTGACCTGCAACTTTCTTAGTTCTTTAAGAAGGATGTAATGACACGTTGACAACTAGAAAACGTTAAAAGCGCGATTTCGAAAAAATCGAGATACGCCTTTTTTAACCGACTGCAAAAAAGGAGAAAGGTTATCAATTCGTCATGTATTTTTTTTTATGTATGTTCCCTCAAAACTCCGCCATTTATGAACCGATTTCGGATTTTTTTCTCTATTCAAACGGATGTACTCCCAGATTGGTCCCGTTGAAAAGTGGGCGGGTTAGGCCCATAAAAAGTAAATACACTTTCGTTTTCAACTATTTCTACTCAATTGATTCTTATGAAACTTTACACCAACATTAAGCTTCTGCTTAAATACTATATGCGATTCAAAAAAATGGGCAGTTCCACGCCCATGAAAAGTAAATTAGCATTTTAATTACATCTACTTAGCCGATTCTTATCAAACTTTGCATAAATATTTAGTTATCGTTACTATACAACATTGCTGTTAGAAAAGTGGGCAGTGCCACGAAAAGTAAATATTGATTTTAGCTACTTCCTCTTATCCGATTCTTATGAAACTTCGCACACACAATAAGTTCTCGTAAAAGTACATGATGATAAAATATAGGGGCGGTGCCACGCCTATTTCGCAGTCGGTTTTTTTTGCAAGAATTATTATGTTAAGCCCTTATTGATATATATAATTTATTTAAAGTTGTTATACAAATTTTTAGAATTTTGATGTAAAAATATTGCACTATTTTCAGAATTTTATCTAGTTTTAGGAAATGTAGCTAACTTTCGACCTACGGAAGATAAATTCCCTTATCGGGATCATCACATATAAAGATATACACTTTTATATGAATTGCACTGTTTTACAAACTTTTATTTTTGGAATGTTTAAAATTTTCGCAAAGGCTTCTTCGAATAAAATGAGTTATACATATATATAATAAATCACGCGTCGAATATTGGCTTATTGGCTTTGATCGGATAAAAAATTACGGAATTATAACGGATCAAATTCAAAATTTTATAAAATTTTTAACGTTTTAAACCAATTTTTGTCTTTTTGGAAACTGTTATGTACCAAAAATAATAAAACAAATCCATAGTTTTATAATTTTATTGAATAGTTCATGCAATTACAAAAGTTGTAAGCCATAATGGACCGAAATCGGTCAAAATCTAAAAATCCTGTAATAAAATAACGAAAAAAATAGCATTTTTAAAAATCCCTACATTTTAATGATTTGAAAAAATCTGTCCTTTTTTCCCTACGGTATTTTTTTTAGACAAAAATCCCTACGAATAGGGACTTTTCCCTACATATAACATTACTGATTGTGGCTACGTAGTTAAATTACTGTATTTTAAACAAATATCTTTGATTAGCAAAAAAAAAATCTGCTTATACAGTGAGGGTATTTTGCTAATATTTTTGTACTAGTTTTGTAATATGTTCTCTTTTCACCGGTCACGAATCACGAACATTCTGTACCATTCCGATTTTCACCAGTCATAGGAGCAGAGCAGTACGTTTAAGATAATTGGTACATTTCCCGTCATGTTTGTGTCATCGGGTCAAATCTAATAATTGAAAATTTATCCCCGACCGATTGATCTGATATTCGGTAAGCGCCATTTAAAGTAGTATTAAGTTTTAGCCCCTTCCGGTTAACCGATTCATTTGAGATTTGGTAAACACTTTTACTTTTGATGACTATACAATTTTGTGATAAGAAAAGTTTGCTGTGCCACGCCCATAAAAAGAAATATTTAGTTTGCATTGTTTGTGTCTTGTCTGGGTCAATTCTAGTAATTTAAAATTTACCGATTTATCTGATGCCGATACGGTTATGAGTATTCAGTATTATGTAAATCAAAATGGCGAATGAGTTATTTGTTTGCAAACAGCTCAATATGGATACAAAATGAAAGGGTTTGACTAATAGAATACAGTAAGCAAGGAAAATTTCAAATTTAAATATTAAATGAAAGCGCTTGGCTACTAGAATTCAGCACACAATGAAAAAAGTGCAAATCCATGATAGAGTCGGATCATAGAGTTTAAACGGGACATCAAATAAAAAACAAAAAATCTTGGAAATAAAATAAGTAAAAAAAAAATTAAGTTAAACAGATTTATTTTAATGAAACATAATAATGATGCAGATAATGTAGTAAAAGCTAAAAAATAATTGGGTAGTACCAGGTACCAGTCACCACATCACTCTCCTCACCAATATAGGGCATTGATGAGACTAAAATAAAATTGTGGGGGGCGCCGAATTTATGTTATCTATAGTCAACAACGCCCCACGAGTTTCTTTTAGTCTTATCAAAGCCCTATATTGGTGAGAAGAGTAGTGACTCGTACCATAGAAAAGACCGGTGGCACGTTGCTCGAAACTATACGTTACACATCTACAAGTAAAATACACACAAAATAACAATAAAATTTGTAAAAGTGTTGTTGTTTTGTGTGTGTTTTACGTATAGATTTGTAACTTGTAGTTTTGAGAAACGGGCCCCTGGTATTACCTAATTATTTTTTAGCTTTTAGTACATTATCTGCATCATGCATTATGTTTCATTACAATAAAACCGTTTAACTTAAAAAATTTGTTTACTTAGTTTTCAGGATGTCTTGCAGACATCGTATGGGAGGCAAAAATTATCTCTTTTATCTACATGCAACTTGCAAGGATAAAACTAAGAAGAGAAAATTGCAAAAGAAAGATATTTTTAGGACCAGACCAAAAATTAAATATGAATTCAAGAATACAAACACAAATCTTTACAAAGTTCTTACAACAAGCACTGTGTCGGCCTGTGCAACAATTTAATGTTATACCTAATTTATTTTATTATTTTATCTACATATAAAACGAGTATTAATATAAAATACATGTGTGTATAATTTTTTTTGATCTGTTGTCCTAAAATTAAGTTTTATACAAATAAAAATGAAAGCTGTTCACAAATTATGTAACGTATTTTATGCCTTTTTTTAACCCCCCCCCCTTCCCATAATAACATATTTTCACAACTTTTCAGCATAAACTCCCAGTTTCGTAACATGTTTTCATTCCGCCTAGGGGCGTTACGTAATTTTTGAACAGCTTCTTTGTATGAATGTGTGTTTAAGTTAATACATATAGTATAACGGATAATAAATCATTTTATTTCTTAGTTTTACTCAAAGTAGATATAATTAAATGTAATTTAAATAAAATCGTAGTAAATGTACTCAAATATAAAACATAACAATAAAAGCAGATATGTATTTAATTAAGGATACCAGGGTTGTGGGACTAAAATCTTACTTACAGCCATACCTAAATGAGAGCGGCAAGCGTCGCTACGGATTTACAATACAATCTACGAAAATAATATACTCTGAGTGTACCGCAAATACGAACCCTGTTGCTAACGCGGCACTTGCCGCTCTCATTTAGGTATGGCTGTTAGATCATACCGATGCACTATGGCTCAGACGACCACTTTATTTGACCAAAACTATTTTAGGGCGAAGTTCTTTATCGATGTTTATGAAACGTTTTAGAAACATTTCCTTCCTGTGACAGCGCAATATAGTGCCACGCCCATTCAAAGCAAATATATTTTTAAAATACTTCTGCTTAACCTAATCCAATGAAACTGGGCTCCAGCATAAATACAATTTAATGATTATAAAAGTTGGCAGTGCCACGCCCATTTTAAGAAGTTATTACATTTCAGCTAGTTCTACTCAGCCGAATCTTATGAAACTTGACACAAACATTAAATGAAAGTCCAATAGCATAAAAAGAAAAGTGGGTAATGCCACGCCCATTCAAAGAAGTCTTACCATTACTTATTTCTTCCGTAATAAATTAATCTAATTTTCTTCAACAAGAACAATAAACAGTAATAATCGATATACAATAATAATCGATTTTTACCTACGATTAATCGGCTAATTAATCGGAATGGAAAATGGTTGATCGAAAAGTCGAAAATCGATTTCTTTTTTCGTTTACCATTCACTATCAGTTACGTATGAGCCCAAACATTTTTCACAGGATAATATTTGTCCGCCCCTGGATCCGGATATGGCTGTTTTATATAAGCGAAATCACTCAGAATTGCTCTCTGGATAGATTTTTTTCTATATATTACTTGAAAACCTTTTATTTCGATGTTTTAATTATTTCGTGGAAAATGTTTGAAAATTTTTAGCGGAACGACTTCTTTTAAAAAAGTTTTACTTTCTCGAAAACTGCAAAAAATAATCTCATAAAACGAAAATTGAATTAAAATCCCAATACTCCAATTCGACAACTTCTGAAAGTCTTATGGTTATAAATGGGACTCTACCCGGCATTTACCCGATGTATGGGTAAATATGTACTGGGTAAATTCCGTTTTGGGAATTTATTTGGGTATTCATAAAAAGCATTTAAAAAGAAACCTTCTGAATTTGTGGGAGAGTATTGAAATAGAAATATATATCATATATAATCCTCTCTCGCTCTTTCTCACTGAAAAATAAAGAACTGCAGCAACAAAAATTGCATGTGTGGACAGGGTTGTCAGATTTGGCGATTTCTCGCCAAACGTGGCGACTTTTCAACTTGTTTGGCGTCAAAATGTTTGATTTGGCGACATGGCGATTTTTCTGGCGATAAATAAAGTTGTTGGCGATTTTTATGGCTATTTTGAAACAAAATTGAATTTGAAAACTTTTATAATTCAGGAAAATTACTTTGTTGAAAGAGTATTTTCAAAAATAAACCCTGCCAAAACTCGTCTGGAAGAAATTAAAACAATAATTTTTCTTATATTAATTATAGTCATTAATTTATTTTATTGAATTTAGATGAGAAAAGTTTACAAGAACTAATTTTTGTTTGACTTTAAGTATGGGTGAATTAGTAAATGCAGTAAATTTGTGCAATCGGTATCCAAACTTTTGCAAGACTAATAAAAATGCTGCCATAGTTACAGAAATCTGCAGTAGCACTGTCAATTGTTTGAGTAAAAAAATTTTGTCGAAGAAAAGTATTGCTAAATGATGGGTTTTCAGCGAAGGACTTTGATTTTTGCATAATTACTGAATTTACGAATGTACCCTAATTGTTTTTTAGTCCTTATTTCGGATATCAAAAATATATAAAAATATAACAAAAAAATTGAAATGAACACACCTTTTTATAAGAAAAAATTAAGTATAAAATTTAATTGAATAGGATCTTTTTATGAGACCAACGAAAAAAATGACACCTTAACCTAATTATAAAAAATTTGTGTTTTTTACACCATTTTTATAATTTTACACAACACAACAAAATTGAGGCTTTTTAAATGGTGTTATTTAACTTACCCTGTTTGTGGAGTTTGTCGCGTTTGTGTCGTCGGGTCAAATCTAGTAATTGAAAATTTACCCCCTTCCTGTTGACCGATTGATCTGAAATTTTGTAAGCGGCTGTAGCTTTGCTGACAATTTAATATTGTGATTAGAAAAGTGGACGGCGCCACGGCCATAAAAAGAGGTACTTAGTTTTAGCCCTTTCCTGTTAACCGATTGATCTGAGATTTAGTAGACGCCTTTACTTACAATTACTCTACACTTTTGTATTTAAAAAAGTGGGCGGCGCCACGCCTATAAAAAGTAACATTTAGTTTTAGCCCTTTCCTGTTAACCAATTAATCTGAGATTGGGTGGACACCTTTACTTACAATGACTACACTTTTGTATTTAAAAAAGTGGGCGGCGCCACGCCCTTCAAAAGTAGTACTCAGCTATAGCCCTTTCCTGTTAACCAATTGATCTGAGATTTGCTGAACACCTTTACTTACAATGACTATACACTTTTATAATTAAAAAAGTGGCCCATAAAAGTAATACTTAATTTTAGCCCTTTCCTGTTAACCAATTGATCTGAGATTTAGTGGACACCTTTACTTACGATGACTATACAATTTAGTAATTACGAAAGCACGCGGCGCCACGCCTATGAAAAGTAATTCTTAGTTTTAACGCCTTCCTGTTAATCGATTGATCCAAAATTTGGTGTACGCCTTTACTTTTGATTACTACACAATCTTGAGATTAGAAAAGTGGGCTTGGCCACGCCACGCTTTACCCTTCACGTCAATACAATTTAGTGCTAAAAAATTTTTTGCCCTTTCCTGTTAACCGATTAATCTGAGATTTGCTGGACACCTTTCTTTACGGTGACTATTAAATTTTGTAATTAAAAAGGGGGCGGCGCCACGCCCATAAAAAGTAATATTTAGTCTTAGGTCTTTGCTGTTAACCGATTGATCTGAAATTTGGTGAGCACATTAAATTTTCCTGACCGATTGATCTGATGACGTTACTATTATGTATGTGTATTCAGTATTATTATAAATCACAGATGGTCGCCACCACAAAATGGTGAGTTTCGTTAACGATTACATAGCGACAATGTCACCTACTTAATTATTGACTATTTTTGCTTATCTGCTTTTCCGTTGCATTTAAATTATTGACTGAACTAGCTGAGATTCGAACTGAGGCTGCATGTTTATAAGTTTTCGCACTTACCACCCTGCTGCTGCACCACTTAAAACATAGACAACAAAAGGCCAACATTTTCATTTGCTTGATTAAAGACAAAATGTAAGACATTGTCGGTCATATTGTCCTCAACAAAGTTGGATTGAGGACAGCAATTAAGACACTGTCACTCATATTGTCCTCGACAATGTTAATGGGGACAAAATGTAAGACATTGTCGGTCATATTGTCCTCAACAAAGTTGGATTGAGGACAACTTACAGGAATTTGTCGGTCAGATTGTCGTGAACGACGATTTCCTTTACAATGTCGAGTAGAAAACCAATCGGCAGAGGACAGTTCGTGCAAGAATCGTAGATGACAATGTCGTGCTACAGTGCTACAGAAAACTTACTGCTGCTGGCTTAAAACTACCATTGTTTCATATTAATTTTAAATTAAAACTTATTAATCTAACCTTAAATCTCTTTGATTTTAAAATTTTCACTGTTAACACAACTTTGACATAAACGTTACATTTCATTTTAAATCAACATGACTATAACATGAATTTTAAATAGGTTTTATGTTAAATAATCATTTAAATCATGTTGAATTAAAATGAAATTCATTTTACATGCGATGGTATTTATTTAGAGTATAGGTAAAGTAAAGTTTGAAGTTGTTGTGGCTGCAGTGGTTAGCGCGTGGACTATCGTGCAGGTAGGTGGTACGAGCTCAAATCTTTGCTGGGGCAGCCAGCTACAACACAAAGTTTTCTTAAGCCTATCACGTAAGTAATATAATTAATAGAATAGCTACATTAAAGTCATGTTGTATCAGCTTGATATAACTATAATTCAACATGATTCTTAGTGTTGTTTCAATATTAAATTCACGTTGTTTAAACTTGAAATAACGTTGATTCAACATGATTCTTCGTGTTGTTCCAATATCAAATTCACGTTGTTTCGACTCGAAATAACTTTAATTCAACATGATTTTTCGTATTATTTCAGTATCAACTTCATTTTGATTTAACTGTACTGCAATATTAAATCAACATGAAATATAGTTAATTCAAAAGAATAATTTTTCCCATGACGGAAAATCGTTCCAAATTCAAATAAACCCAGTCGGAAGAAAAACACAACACTGAATAATATAAAATTTAAAACTGAAAATCAGAATGCAAATTATAAGACATAAAGATAACCTGTTTAAACATATAAATAAATTTCATTTAAAATAAAATTGTGACAACATGTCAAATAAATTTCATAAATGTTTAATTTGGATTTTATTTTTCATTTTGCCTTATAAATACTTTTATTTTTATCCGATGGATTTCTAATTGTATGAAGGTGTAGAAAAATAAAATAGATTCATATCGAGTAAAAAATTATTTGCTGGGCTTTTTATAATTTTCAAAGCCTACTTTGCTTAATTTTGAAAATCATTTACATATTTGTTAATTCTCAAATGGTTTTTAAATGTCTGTACATAAGATAATGGGTTTGTAAGTGTTCAAAATTGTGTTTGAAGTCTACTGACGATTTGGCAAAGCACCAATGAAATGTTGCATATAGACAATGCTTAAACACCAGCAAATATATTTCATTTAATTTATAATTGTGACAACATATGATGGTTTTGTTTTTCATACGTAGTTTGACACTTTGAAAATACAGCATAATTCTTCAACTGCCTATATACAAACTTCCTGCAGCTGTTGTTATGGGATTTCACAAATAATAGTTGTATTCACCCTGTTGCCAATATAATGACATTTTTAGTCGATTTTCGTCGAAGCATCTTTTTTGACAAAATAATCAGGTCAATGCAACTCGAGAGCTGTTTATTGTTTACTATCGTAAAGATGTCAGACTTCATATATAAAAAAACTAAACAAAATTTTTTATATGGAGTTTGTGTGACATCTTTACGATAATGGCATTTTTGTTGTAGAGATGCATAGACCTAATTATTTGATCATGAACAGAATGACAATTTGTTAATGAAAAGTTTCGACGAAAATTTGCAAAAATAATCTAAAAAATTTTCATTCTCTGCATATTAAAAATAAAATAATTTGTATAAATATCATATAAATGTAAGTGTTTAAACATAAATTGTGTCTTTCTCAAAAAAAATTGGATTTTCCTGGTTATATCAATCATTTTATAACTGTGACGCGAGTAGTTATCTCAGGGTTAATAGAGTGATTAGAATTATATTTGCTTTTATTTTGTTGGTTTTATAAATTTTGTGTGTTAAAATTTTTAAATATTCTAATATTTTCAGTTAAAGATGTCCTTAAAACCTAAAAAAGTGAATTTTAATGAAATATGGACTGATTTAAAAAGTACGGCTGAGGCCGTAATAAAATTGGATAAAGTGGAAAGAAACGTTTGGAATACTAGCTTTACGTGAGTATTCTTGCCTTATATTGTAACGCATTACAATAAAAATAAACAGACGTTATATGGTGAATGAAATTTCATTTTTTGACTTTGTAGAAATGTGTATAATTTATGTGTGGCCCATCCCGAACCCTTTGCAGATCTCTTGTACGAAGAAACCAAACAATTTCTTAAGCAACATGTAGAAAATATGCTAAATACAAGAGTTAATCCTACAGGATCAGATGTCAATGAAGGAGAACAGCCTGATTTGTTAAAACGTTACTTCGATGCCTGGAGAGAGTATAGTAAGGGTATTATGGATCTGCATTGTTTGTATTCTTATTTAAATATTCAGCACATCAAGAAACAAAAAATCTCTGATGCCGATGTGGTTTACGGCAATTTAACTACTGAATCGTACGAACAAATGGAAATTGGAGAGCTTGGTCTCGATATATGGCGCACAAAAATGATAGAATCTCTCAGTTTCGATTTAGTAAAACACATACTTGATGGCATTAAACAAGATCGTATGGGCAATCCAGGACTAGATGAAGAACGTGTTAGAATTATTAGTGGTGTTATGCACAGCTTTGTTGATGTTCAGGCCTACAATAAAGCTGGACCATTGAAAATTTATCAATGGTTATTTGAGTGTCCGCTTCTTCTGGCTAGTGGTGAATACTACTCTGCCGAAGCTTTAGCTTTGCTGGCTAGGTGTACTGTCAGTCAATATATAGAGGAAGTCATCAAGATTTTGGATGATGAAAATAAAAGGGCTCAAAAGTTTTTGCATTCGAGGTTAGTTAAATAGTTCTAAAGAAAAGCAACAGTTGGTGATAATTTATTTTTATTAAAAAAAATGGATTCAGGAGAAGTGTTTAACAGCTTTTCATATATTATTTTTATAGCTCCTTACCGAAACTTCTTAAGCAATGCGAAGAAAAGTTTATTAATGAACGTTTAGATTTCTTGTATTCAGAGTGCAAGCAAATGGTCTCAGAAGAAAATCGCAAAGATTTACGAAATATGTATATTATTTTGAAACCCATACCGGACCATTTAAAAGGTACTCTAATACAAACGTTTCTTGATCACATTAAAAATGAAGGCCTTGAAACGATTTCAACGCTTAAGGGCGAAAATATACACATACAATTCGTTGAAGACATGTTGAAAGTACATCAAAAATATACTCAATTAATTGGAGAAGTTTTCGAGAATGACCCATTGTTCTTAAGCGCTTTGGATAAAGCGTGTGCTAGTGTTATTAATCGTAGACCAAGTGATAAACTACCCTGCCGCAGTGCTGAATATGTGGCGAAGTATTGTGATACTCTGCTCAAAAAGTCAAAAACCTCCGAAGCGGAAATTGACCAAAAACTTACCAATAATATTACGATATTTAAATATATTGAGGACAAAGATGTATATCAAAAATTCTATAGTCGTTTATTGGCAAAACGTTTAATACATGAGCAATCACAAAGTATGGATGCTGAAGAGGCCATGATAAATCGTTTGAAGGTTTGTAGGGAAAATTGTGGAAAAGTTTTTTGTTAAACATTATTTAAATTACAGCAAGCTTGTGGCTACGAGTTTACCAACAAATTGCATCGTATGTTCACTGATATTTCACTATCTGCGGATTTGAACAACAAGTTCAATAATTACTTAAAGCAAGAGAATATAGATTTAGGTAAGAAAAAAAATTTTTTTTCTCAAACGAGTGCTCATATGAACATTTTAATACTATTATTTATTTGCAGGCATAAATCTGTCAATCAAAGTTTTACAAGCAGGAGCTTGGCCTTTAGGTCCCACACAGGTTGTTATCCCTTTTGCAGTTCCTCAAGAATTTGAAAAAGCTATAAGAATGGTAGTTACGCTTGAATTTATACTAAATATCATTTATGAAACATATCTTTTGTTCTTATTAGTTTGAAACCTTCTATCACAATTCATTTAGTGGTCGTAAACTTACCTGGTTGCATCACATGTGTCATGGCGAACTTAAACTGGGCTATTTGAAAAAGACCTATATTGTGACTATGCAAACCTATCAAATGGCCATGTTGCTGCTATTCGAAACTTGCGACTCAATGACCTGCAAAGAAATACAAACTACATTGCAACTCAACGCGGAAACCTTCCAAAAACATATGCAGTCATTACTGGAATCCAAAATTCTAAATGCTAGCAGTGAAAATCTAGACGACAATACAAAAATCGAGTTGAACTTGGATTATACAAATAAACGCACCAAATTCAAAATTACATCAGCTTTACAAAAAGAAACGCCACAAGAGGTAAGTGCACAAACAAATTTCTTGCACGCACTTTCCTTTATTTGCCAATAAAAATGATAAAGAAACAAGCGGCAAATAAAAATTCATCGTATAAATATAGTCTTACATATTGAAATAAAAAACAGTTTTACATTTTAAGTGAACAAATTTAACACATCTTTTTTATTTTATTTCAGGTTGAACATACGATAAGTGCTGTAGATGAAGATCGTAAATTATATTTACAAGCGGCCATAGTGCGCATTATGAAATCTCGGAAAGTTCTTAAACATAATGCTCTTATACAAGAGGTAAGTTTTATTGCAATTAAAATATGTATTAAATAACGTGTTTATTATTAATAAAATTATTTACCTTTAGATCTTATCGCAGCCTAATGTTAGTTTTACACCTAGCATCACAATTATTAAGAAATGTATTGAATCATTGATTGATAAACAGTATATAGAAAGAACTCCCAATTCAGGTGATGAATATAGTTACGTGGCATAATATTTTAAGGCGATACTTTTTATATTTTTAAACACAATATTTTTGCTGTTCTTCTTATTTTCTTCTGGTTTTCAGGAGAACTATATTAAAAAAAAACGATTGCGTAAAATGAAATTTTTGTTTTATCTATATATATTAAGATTAAAATGATAATTATTAGTTTAAAAAGTTATAAATTGTTTAGTTATTGCCCCTTTTAGCCCAGAATTGTCAATAAAACAAACCAGAATCTATGAGAATTGTGTTTATTTTTACGTGAATTTCTTTTTCTGTTTTCATTTCTTCTTTTTTAGTCATAATAATAATAATAATGTTTTTTATTATTTTTGGTTTTTCATGCTATAATTAATCAATCCATTATGGTATTATAAATCGTTTATTATTAAAATGGGTTTAGTAAAATGTGAAATAATCGTTCTCAAAAATCTATTTTATTTAAATCAAATAGCTTGGTTTAATTTTATTTTTATTTTTTTAATGCTGACTTCGTTTTTTTTTCTTTTTTCTTCTTCAAAATATCTATTAAAACTAAAAGAAACTACATACATATTAAATATGTTTATAAAATGGTGATTATCATCTGTTTTTGAAAAATATAATACTATAAATAAATATATGAACATTTTTTGTATAATTCATTTGTAATAATAAAAAGTTAAACTTAACTTTATTCTTGTCTTGAAATTATTTCCTAAGGTGGCACTAGTTTTTCCTTTCATGCTTACTTTATTTTAATTTTAAAAAATTGTTTAATGAATTAAAACAACTTTTTTTTGTTTGATTCTTTGAGAGATACATGAGAAAAAGTGAGCATTATGTCTAAATTGAATACTGTTTGTTTTTTTGTTAAATAAATTCCTTTCTTTTGTTCTTTAATCTATCAAATACAGTGTTAATTAAGGGTTTTTCATTATTATTTATATATTATAGTGTTATTTGTGATTTTTTTAATTGCTTTCAATAATTTGTTAAATGTGGTTTTGCGAAAGTGCTATTGAACTTAAACATAAGAGTGAAATTAATATAAATAAAAAAAATGTCTTATTGCACTACTCAATATGTTGGAACATTTATGGGTCGATTATGTATAGCAACCGGACTTCAGTTGCTGAAATTAACAGCTTATGAGTTATTTTTATCAACCTAATTCATAAAAAAATTTTTGATTAATAAGAGGCTTATAAAACAAATTATTTTATGAAAATTTGTTTTATTAATCTGTTATAAGTCAGAAATATTTTTTATGAATTAAGGCATATATATAGCCGTACAATTTATTAAACATCGCTAAAATTGCAAAAAATGCTAAAAACTCAGAAAAATCTCGAAAATTACGAAATTTCGCAAAAACTTGTTAACATTAAAAACATAGAAAAGTCTGATAACGATTAAAAATGGGTATAAATGTAATAAAGACAGGAACTGAATAAAAAAAATGTTTATCGCGAAAATATGCGAAAAATTGCAAATCTGCAAAAAAGCCTTAATTAAATTTGCTTAAAAATAGCTAAAATTGTAAGGAATGTAAATATTCGGAACAAAACGTGAAAATGTCGTAAATTTCCAATATTCGCGAAAAAATGTTTTATTTTATCAGTTTTCGGATTTTTTACAGTTTTACCGATTTTTTAATCAATATCAGACTTTGATATCTTTTTAATCTTACCATGTTTTTGCGAATTATCTTTATTCTCGCGAGTTTTTTTGCATGCCTTGCAATTTTAGCTTTTTTAAAGCAATTTTGCAGTTTTTCGCGAATTTTCTCTATTTTCGCAATAGAAGTGATTTTTTTTAGCCAGTTCCTGGCTTTATTACAGTTTTACAGATTTTTAATCACTATCAGACTTTTCTGAGTTTTTAAGGTCAACAAGTTTTTGCGAATTTTCACCATTTTCATGATTTTTTCTGAGTTTTTGGTATTCTTTGCAATTTTAGCGATGTTTAATTAATTTTACGGCTTGTTTGCAATTTTGAAAATTTTCGCGTATTTTCATGGTAAAAGTGATGTTTTGCGATTTTTTCTGCTGTTCGTCAACCTTGTGAATGTGCCATTTACCTTTTATTTGTATATATAGTATGTATGTATATGTAAAATTCCAAAAATAATTTTATTTCTGCTCGAAAAATATAAATTAGAAAATAATTGTTATTTCTGGCCCAACAAAATAAAAATCAGAAAATAATAATTATTTCTGCCCAAAAAAATACAAATCACAAAATAGTTATTATTTCTAGCCAAAATAAAAATAAATATGTAAATAAAAATAAAAAATTTAAAAAGCACGCAATTTTAGGCCTCTATTACCCTAGGTCTTCACGTAGAAATTTTTATTGCCGGCAATTGTCAAATTCCATATTGAAATTTAAATTACTTGTTTTTATGTTGCATTTTTTATATGAAGTTTGGCAATTGACGCAATAAATATTGCTACGTGGAGACGTATGGTTATGATCCACAACCAAATTGATTCGTAGTTGTCAAATTCTTATTATTGATTACAACTTTCATCAAAGTGAGACAGACAACTGCTTTTTATCAGTTGTATTTTGGTTTTTATTTCGACTATTTGGGCATGTTCTGAAAATCACGGTGTTTACAAATCGCGTGATTTCAAAAGTAAACTGTTAATAGCTGATTTGTTAGCGGGTTTTTATTGTATTTTAAGTTTTTGTCATTTACAATAGAACATTTTAATCGACCTTGCAATGCTGTAAATCGTCCCATTTGCGAAATCAATAATTTAGCCTTTATTATTTTTTTGAAATCACCGTGATTTGGCATCTCGTGATTTACAGAACAGGCCCGATTGTGTTACTTTTACTTGTTGCTTATTGTTGCCATATCCATAAAACATAAAAATATTTACAATATTTTGTGTTGGCTACTATGGTTTTAAAAAATAAGAACCCTTTTTCGAACATTATTTCAAAGACAACTAAAAGTGGTTGTGAATCATAATACAAAAAAAAAAAATGGTTGAGTTGGGTCGTAACATTGACAACTCAACCTAGTTGAGTGGTGAATCATAAAGAAAATCTAGCTCATTACCATTTTAATACTTTTCTTGATTCCGCGATATTTGCTTTTTTTCTTTGAAAGTTCGAAAATAATTATTATTTTTGTCGCTGGTACTGAATGAATACCCTATAAGCAATTCAGTTAACTTTTAAGATAATATTTCGCAGCTAATGGTGGTTGATGCCTGGATTACTTTTAATGGAGTCAACTGACTAGTCAATTTGTCCGACTCTGCATTACTTTCCAACTAGTGGATTCGTAGTTGTCAAATTCTTAAAGTTGACTTTATTTAAGTCAACTGGTAGTTAGTATGCAAAAAGATGATGCTGGGGTTCGAACTTTGTATCACATGTTTTTTAGTCAACACGCTGACCACCCAGCTAAGGTACCATTTAAAATAATGACAACAAAAAGTTAATATAGACCAAGGTGGATTTATACAGGTGATATCATAAGCACAGCTGTTCTACTTTTTTCCCGCAAATTAGATGCTCGGATGTCAAAATTTGTATACGTTGACATAGGGGCTGAGATGTCAAATGTTATTGTAATGTTGTAGTTGTTTTACCTGGCCTTTACACATGCAAGTACAAGTTCGAAAAACTCAATACACTCAAACTTTTCTACTAACACACTTTTGTTCAGCTATGAGAAAGACAGAGAAACGAATACAAATTGCTTTTTCGTTGATAACACGTACACAGAACTTGCATGCAAGTACTTACATGTCTAAACGCAGGGTTAGAATCAACACCACCTGATAAAATTAATTCACCTTGATATGGACTTGAAATGAGTTGCAAAGTCGCTGAGACTCCCATTATGCACTCAACTTAAGAATTAATTTTGGGTCAGTTCTGGATTACATTGTAGTTAGCTTTTAGTTAGTCTAAAAAAAGCTAACTATAAGTTGATTATTTTTGTAGTCGACTACAGATTTGCTGGTAGGATATGCAAGCACACATGCATATACACATACATACATATCGGCATACATACATACATACATACACTAAAAAGCACGAAAACAAAAAGGAACAGAAATTACTAGTAGAAGTCAAGGTAGATTAAACAAGTACCACTACGAGAACAGATGCTCTGTCGGAAACGTAGTTAACTTTAAATTAACTGTAAGCTAACTATTTCGCAACTAGTTCTGACTGGCACTTGGATTACTTTCCAATGGAAACTACTAACTATTTTAACATTGCAATGTCGTAGGCGGTAGTCATTTGTCGCACTCTGCAATACTTTTCAACTAACTTAAAGTTGACTTTATTTAAGTCAGCTGGTAGTTAGTACATTTGCAAAAAGATGTTGCTGGGGTTCGAACTATGTATCACACGTTTTATAGTCAAGGCGCTGCGCTGACCACCCATCTAAGGTACCATTTAAAATATTAGCAGCCCGTCCGCGGGCGCCCAATTTGGATGAACAGCGTTCATGTACCCGAAAATTGGGTAACTGAGAGCGCTTTTGAGAACATAACATTCTTCTTCTTCTTGCACGAAACAGCCTGGACTTTTTCTTCGGGTACATTGTGCTTTTGTACTTCCTGGTAAATAGAAAGCTCCGTTTTCTCTGGGTTGACTCCTACTCCCTTACTACTAGCCCAGGGGACAGTTCGCTAAGCGCCGATTGCATGACTTCACTGATAGTGGGAAGAAACTTTTTAGCTTTAATCTAAAGTAATTTTTATTAGGTTAAAGTTCATAACTACTCGTAGGGGTGTGCTTTACAACGAGCGTTTTGAAATCGTCTAGTTTCCAGCAAAAAGTTATACTAAAAAGCTGGCTTATTGCAGTTTTTTAATTGATTTTAGTGCCTTAGATTTTAATGATGTCTTATACGAATTTAACTTCGAATCCACTAAATCGTCCGATTAACAATTTCGTTTTGAAAAGTCGCACTATTTCAAAACACGCATTTTACAGCACAGCGCTGAACATTTTATTCAGAAAGAATTGGACATAGGACAATGTTCATAGGAGCAATAGAAAAATTAACTTGTTCCTTGGAATATTAGCTTCTCATGGCAACTATTTTTAGATAGAATGTTAAGAATTTTAGCCCAATAAAAATTACTTTGGGCTGAAAAAATCACAATAACGTCCATTTTCACAATATATGATTAAAAGTTAACGTGGACTTTGACGGCAAGTTCGGCATACAAAACTTGCCGTTGAAGCCCACATTAACTTCTAATCGTACATTATGAAAAGGGCCGTAAATCTTAACGTTAATATGATTAATTTTTCGAGCAAAAATCCTATTTTAAGTTTAGTTGTGTTTTTGGTATCACTGACAGTATACTATTAACTGCTCTATTAAATGCATTTGCAGATAAGCTCGAATAAGAATCTTAAGCTTCTGAGACGTAAATCAATAAAAAAGGAATAAGTATGATTTTTGGCGGAATTTGTTCCCCTCTCTGTTTACAGTACAGGGTTCATGTCTATTAAAGCGATTTCGATACATTTTCAAGAAGCCAATCATGTATTGAAATTGGACTAGAGTTTCGTAACCAATCAAATTCCATAATGGATTCTATTCACAGGCTTAGTATTAAACAATATGCAATATCATTTTGTATACATCAGTTCATAGCTTCTTATGAATATGGAACTATCAGGTATGTGATGGAAATCGATTTTTAAAAATCGTTTTCAAAATCGATTTTCATTACATACATAACTTTAAAATTTTGATTATACATATTTAAAAAATGGGTACAAAATTTTAAATAAATTTTGAATATCGCAAGAAGTACATAATTTCATTAATAATTTTGGTGTACTGAGCTTTTGTAATTGAAAAAAGTTCTCTTTGAAGTAAAAATTGCAAATTTTTTAATTAAATTTCTTTCGATTCTGCAATTGAGTAGCACTAGTTTTATGTTTAGTCATTTGATACATGCCATGCCGTCTAAATTAGATATGAAATGTTATTAAGACATGATGTTATGAAACTGTTGTTAGAACTAATGCTCTAACAACCATGTTAAAACATAAAGAAATTATTAACATGAGCGGTCTACACTTAACATTAACATGATGTTAGGTGTTAATATTATCCATTTCATGTCTACTGTAGACGTAGGGATAGTTGACAAAGACATTTGATTAAAGTTTTAATTTGTTTTTTTTTCCTATTTAATTTTTGGTATTAATGTTAACATTTTCATTTGTTATTTTATTTTATTATTTATATAAATGCATTGTTATTATCATCGTCTCTTACTGAGGTATGCTTTCTTAATTATTATTATGTTGAATATATTTTTGCTTTTGGATGAAAAATCTATTTTTTTATTTTGTTTTTATTTAAAAAAAAAATTATTTTAATTTTTTTTGTTTTTTGTTTTATAAAATTGCATTTTTACTTTGTTAAATCAACGACTAGTTTTTATTTTGTTTCCTTTAAAGCAATTTAATTTTTTTTTATTAAATTTTAGATTTTTTCTTCTAAAATTTATATTTCATTAATTTTTACTTTTAATTTTAACAAACTAATTTAAGATGTTATTGAGTGTGGAAAAACAAAAATTTGTATGCATGAACACGTTAATCATTACTTTTTTTACACAAAATTGTAATTTTAACAATATTTTTTTGTTGTATATTTAAATATTGAAACACTATTAATATAAAAAGTAATCATCTGCATAATCTACTTTTTTTTCTTTTGAAAGTGCCAATTTAAAATACATATATTGCACAAAAAATATATTTCACAAATTGGTAAAATAAATCGTTTTAAGCTACAAATATTTCCTTGGTATAAATAGTTTTTTTAAAGTTCCTGTATCTTTTCAAAATACTTGTATTATCATCTAATGACTCGTTTTTAATTTTTATTTTGTTAATTAAAATATTTTTTTTATTATTATACAAAATCAATTTAACCATTAACAGCATCTTCTAATCCAATAAGATCTTACAAGTATCAGTTTCCTAGCTTGAGGGAAAGCTATAAATAATAAGGGTCCTTATTGTTACTTTTATTTTTATTAAATCAATTTAAAGCAGAGACCAAAAATGCAATGTATTTTGAGGAATAATTTAAATAGAACAGGATCGAAAGTACGCCAAAAATTATTTTTTAATTTTCCGCTCCGGCTTTTGTAAATGATTTTAAAGTTTACCTAACAAACATATATCCAAAATTTGACTAGGACGAGAGCACAAATATTTGCAATTAAGTATTTATCAATTAAGTTCAAGGCAGATTTATTTACCAGGTACTCTGGATTCCACAGCTGTTTAATTTTTTTCTTTTTTATTTATGGCTGCCAATTTTGTAACAAAATACAAAAGTTATGTTGTGTATGTGTTTTAATAATTTGACATTTTCAAGAAACTGCGACTACCTACTAAGTAAATCTGTCTTGAATTAAGTTTTGAATTTTTAGTACTGTAGTGTATGGTTTTAGTCCAAAGGTATTTAAATATTTTGGCTTAAGATCGTTCAATTTTATTTTTCAATTACTTTTACTTAAAAATAAATTTTAAAGTATGTAACAATTGAAAAGACAAAAAATTTTTTAGGGATGAGGGTAATAACAAAAACCTTAATTTAACAAGACAAAGAAAATGCAAAAGAAAGCTGAAAAACTTTCAAGTAAAGGTAAAGGATAGTCAAATACTTGACTGCAGTTGTCGTGATTGGTAGAATTCTGACGATGCGATCATGGTTGTTGGTCTCGAAACATCAGTTCAACCTTCCGTGCAGCCAAAATTTTCTTTGTCTTTCCAGTTAAGGCCACCAGAGCAAAAGTGGTATAACCCAAATTTTTTGTTTGTTGCTATTCTGGTTTTACATACATTCCTTACATTTATGTAACACCAGAACAGCAATAAACAAAAAATGTGGGTTACACCACTTTTGCGTTGATAGCCTCAATTGTTACATGCTTTTGAATTTCTTTTTAAATAAAAATAGTTTAATTGAAAAATTAAATTTAACGAACTTATTTCGAAATAAATAAATATTTTTGGATTAAATATTTACATCAGTATTCCTATATGCATGTACATTGTACATGCATTAACTAAAAAATTTTATTTTTTCACTTTTTCCGAAAAAATCTGCATGTTACCTAGTGGAAATATTATTAGTCATACACATTAAAAATACCTGTGCATGATAGAAAAAACTGAGCACGGATCTCAATTTAGCGCTTTAAACTTTGTATATTCCACATATTTTAAATTAAAGCCTAAATTTTCTGCAGACCAGTACTATACAGGATTCATCTCTAGTTTAAATTCGTCACGTCAAAAATATTGTTCTCGTTATTAAAGGTTACGGCCACATTTCTTTAATAAAATACGGTTATAATGTTAAACATTTCTCCTCTTAACTTTTATACACCTTGTAAAACGATATATTAAATTTAATTTAATAAATAGTTTATATAAATTTTATGTTCTCAGTAAGTTGTATATTGAAACTCTCAACGGCTTAACTAACAGCAAAGCCAGGATTCTTTTTAGTATTTAGAATTTCATTACATCTACTTACTTTATCAAATGTAATCAATCTCACGTTCTGCATTCCATTCGCGATTATTAGGTGTGTTCCAGATGACTTCGGGCAAGTTCGGACTAATGAGAGTAAACTCAATATTTACTCTCTCAAATTATAAAGTATCCCCAAAACATCTGGTAAACATACAGTGTGTTCTTATGGCGAACAAATTATGTGCATCACTGGCAAAATATATATAAGCAAATGCTTTTCTATATTCGAAATAAGAAATAACAATCCAGCTACTTACATTTGCAAATAAGTTAGAACTATTTTTCATTTCAATGTTTTAAAAATAATTGTTTCATAATGGACAGCTTACTTTACTGTTTTATGCATTTGCTAAATTTCAATTATTATTTATTTAAACAGAAAACAGTTGATCATTTCATTCTTGTTCGAACTTACCCAAAGAAAAGGTTCGTACAACTTTGGACAGAAAATTAAATAAGAGTACTCTCTTATGAGCTCTTTCACTTGCTCAATTTTCATCATCTGGAACGCTTTTCGGGCAAGTTTGTGTAACTTTGGGTAAGTTCAGACGACTTCGTTAGCCATCTGGAACACACCTATTATCATATTGTTGTTATAAATATTTTTTGTAACAATAACTAAATAGTGCTGACAGTTTTGATTCCACTCGGAATACAGAACCGGGAGAATGTTTTATAAAGTACATTATGTTTATAAAGTACAGCATGTTTATTAATTTTTCTTTTAATCGTTAAGTGTGAGTATATTTTTAAAAGTTTAGTTGACAAATTGCATATAATTTCAGTCTTTGAGATTGCCGCCTTTGTGCATTTTAAAGATTAAAAAAGAGTTAAGATAATTTTTTTTCTTTTTCTTGTTAGAATTTATAGCTATAGCTATGTATATATGTGTGTGTATGTGTGTATGTATGTGTCTAAATAAATTTACATATGTATGTAAGTATATATGAATCGTATGCAATTGGTTATGTGAAATAAACTTACGTTAAGTGAATAGGGGGAGGAGGATGTGCTAAGACTTTGTTGGAGGGCATTTGGTTAAAAATTTCGTATAAAAAATCTAATATAGGTTTGTATGCAATAGATAAGATTAATAGTATTTACTGATCCAATGAAAAGTGTTTCGTACGTTTCCATAATGTTTTAAATATTCCTTTTTTCTTCGGCTTTTCGGTTGTATTGCTTTGACCACGTTTTGATTCCTTGGTCGTATTAGCAGCGATGCCTAAAAAAAACACTGTTAAGCCCACAAAAGTTTATCTCAAGCAGTTTTTACTCACTTTTCTCTATATCCTGATAATAATGAGCCTCTAATGCATGATCACCAGTATATGAGGATTTACTCCTTTTGTCTTTGTGGGGTTCTGCGAGGAACAAGTGATAATATCAACATAAAATATGAAGAGATTTTGGTTAGCTTACTTTTTTTGGTAATTAACAAACTAGTAACACGACGTAAAGCTTCTCTTGGCGATTTATTTAAGAATGACGGCGTAAGGTTTGGTGGAAGTGTAAGTGGCTTTCTAGCTTGACCAGTACCCGTCATACCAGTTCCGTCCCACATTCTCATAGTAGAAATACGATCTATATTTTCAGTAGATGCTGGCCGCATTGAACGCTGTTTAGGATACCATCCACGTTGTGGAGCTCCTGCCAGTCTAAGCATTTCGTTAGATGCCAGAGCATGATTTATGGAACGCTGACGACACATAGCACCACCAAATGTGCTATTTCCTCCCGAAATGCCAACAATTGAATTGCCCATATTAATATTATTGGAAGTGCTAGATCTTGGAGCAGTTCGAGATCCACTGGGTGCATTATTATCATTTTGACGTCGGTATGGAGTACGGGGAATGTCACAGCTAAATAAAAAGTGTAATTTAAATGTATGAAAATTAGAGCAACGAACGGTTACTCTATAGCTCGATTCTGAAAGAAAACTGTTCGAATTTGTATGTTATTTACATTCCGCTTCGAAAGCATTTTCTTCCGATTCGAATTACACGCAAGTAGCAACCAGACTTAAAACTCGCTAATTCAATTTCTTACCCTCGAGCAAATATTGGAGTTTCGGGTAGACTACATGATGTCTGTAAGCGATGTTCTTCTCTAGGCGACTGTTTTAAGCTTCGTTTAGTTCCGTAGGATACATAGCGCCTGGTGCCATAACCTCCACCTCCGCTACCTTCGTATGATGGACCGTGGGAGCTAGTGGGTGTTGTAACGCCGCTGCCATAACCTCCCATCATGCGAGGTGATTTTCTTTTATAATTTGAATCAATTGACCAAGATTTCATAGTATTTGATGAATGGCCGTGACGATGAGGCGGTACGGCTGGTGGCAAGTGTTCAAATGCTGCAGGTGGAGGTGGCGGCGGCGGTAGAGGCAATTCGTCGGACATATGTCGATGTACTGGTCTAGATTTTTCACGTTCTTTTGAGCGCTGTGGTCGTAATTCTTCTCGAGATACTGACTGCGTATGAACTTCTGCTGATGTCTTAACAAGCGCTTTGGCAGGTGTTTTGATATCCTCCTCACCAACAGAGGTATCGTCCGAAGGCGAGGGAGGTAAAGGCAAATCATTATAATCCTTTAAAAAAATAAAAAGATATACCATACATATATAAATTTGTATTAATCAAATATGAATTTATCTTACAAAAGTATCTGGATTTGAAGAGGGCGGAGATGGTGGCAAAGGACCAAACACATTTTGTGACAATTTCATTTCTTTGGCGCTTTCCGATTTATGGACTCCAGGACGAAATTCTAAAGGACGTTTTGCTGCATTTTGGCCGGCTATATTAGACATACGAGCAACTGCGATTTCACCTCGTAAAAGTGCGCTTATATTACTTTCTATTTGTTTTAATGGTGCACAACTATAGCTCAAATCACTTAGTTGTTCCTCATCCTCTTCGAGGGTAGGAGCTAGATCTGTATGAGGTGTTGTAGATGTAGAACGAAGTTCTAAAATACAGATCCGATGCACAAAATATAACTTACTTTTAGACTGTTTAAAATTGAGGGGAAAAAATATCCTTTCGACTTACCGTTAAAATCAGTACCTTTTATGGCTGCATTGGATGATTGCTTATAAAGATACATGTTTGTTGGATCTGGGACACTTCCACCAGAAGAATTTATATCGAAACTACTGACCTCATCACGACAAGGTGTTCTAAGATTAATAGATTCGGAACTAGTACGTCCATCTAAAGATTTCAAACTTCCTTTTTTGGACGCTATAAAGTCATTTATTTGTGTGGGAATATATGTACATATGTATGTGTATATATATTTAACTCTTAAGCAATTGTACTTACTCTCTATATTCGATTTACTAAGATGTTGTATAGGAGAGAGATCTTTTTTCAAAGAACTATTAGGATGATGCGGCTCCAAGTTTAATGACAACCGATCTCTAGGTGATGTTAAGGATTTCCCCATATCAAAACTGAGTCGCGTATTTGTCTCTTTCATAATATCACATGGCAGAAGATCACTTCTTACATCAATATGCGAATATTTTGAGTTTTCTGATTCTGACTCTATGTCCGGTTCACTTTCACTTAAACCATCTTTCGAAGTGTCATAGTTGGAGAAAATATCCACAGCACGTGGAGGTCTTTTAGCTGAACCACGTCTAATGATAAATGTGCCTTTACCCAACATACTTGTTTGACGAAAAACGCAGGAATTTAGAATTTCAGGACTTTCTTCCAAACAATGAAAATCTTCTTCATTGCTAGCAATATTTTGTAAGCAACTGAAATCATCTACAGATGACTTGGGATTACCCTGTTTTGAATTGACCGATGATTTCTAAACAATATAGTAGTAACATTGATGATTTCAAGTTTTAGTCACAAATCCCTAAACAATTTTCGACAAACCTTTTTAATTTCACGTTGATGTTGTTTCGTTTTCTTTTTGAAATCCTTAAAATGAATTTCCCAAGCAATGCCCCTCGGTGTAAGTAGCGTTGCCTCCGACGATACGGTTATACCTGAGGGTTCTTCATCAGAGTCTTCAGACAAATCTTCCTCTTCGTCATCATCGTCAATATTATTTTTGAAAAATTTCTCCAATGTATTATTCGAAGTTTTGGAACGTGTTTTATGATTTTGATTATCGGAAGATGTTCCAGTACTAGCTGGTGAACTCGAAGAGGATGAAGATGAAACGGACGTGTTACCCGGATTTAGAATATGACACATTTCTTTGTGCTTCTCAACAGAAGCTTGCAAACGTTTAGGACGATTATTTCGAGCTCCAACGGGACCATCTTTTGGTCCCGGATATATAGTAACAGGATGTTCATTTAAAATAGGTTCTAGATCCATGTGAATCTCTACTCAATATTCCGTTTATAATTTAAAAATAGTTATCTTTAGATTTTACTCACCTGGAAGTTTGGCGACTCTGCCTTTTAAAACCGCTTTATGGACAGCACTGATATCAATGCCAAGAGCATTCCTATCACCATTACAGCTTCCAACTCGTATTTTTAAGTCACCAACTGTGTTGGCTGTCCGTTGTCCACAGCATGGAAGACTAGAGTAATTGGAATTATGAGTTGCTCTCGTTGATGTTACTGTACGTGTTTTAGGCTGAAAGAACCAATTATTACATTGTTCACTTTTTAAGATGTACAATAAACGTTTTACTACTCACTAAAGTTGTTTGCACTAAATTACTGGTATCTGTTGTATTGGCATTGTTAGTGGGTGTTATGTCCGATGTTCTTTTCGAGTTTAATAAGTCTTTAATACTACGGTTCCCATTGGTCTCAAAACGAGCCAAATCAACAGCATCAAAACTATCGTTAGGCGTCACTGTTGGAGCACAACTCGAACTCGTTTGAGACATTTCCTCCGAATCACGTTTCTCTTTCATGCTGAAAAAAATTAGATAGTTTTAAAGCAGTAATAATACAGGCCGCCACTGAAACTGAGGCATCAGATGGTCAGTTTTTTCATAATTATGGTCGACTGAATACGAAAAAAATATTAAACAGATATCGATGGCTTAATATAGAAAAGCCGTATCTCGAATTTTCTTTATTTTATAGGAGAAGGAAAAAACTGAATAAAAGCTAAAGTCGCTCTTACATTCCAAAAAAAATTTTCAAATCGACAGAAGTGGTTATTTCCAGCCGTACCCTTCCTTAGTTCTTTAAGGAGTGGAACGCCACAAGTTGTATAAAAATATCAATTAACCCCATCTTAGGTCATCTCAGTGTAAAAGTAGCTGGTCCGCTTCATAGGAAGTACTAGATCTCAAAACGGTCCCTACCACCTGGAGACCGGCATGCCATTAGTTTTATGTCAGCTCGATTCCTCCTAGGGGCAATAACGTGCATGGAGACTATTCCCACGTCGAAAAAGAAATAACGTCCCGGATGTCATTATTTCCTTTTCATTTTCTTTCTGCATATGTCGAATAAAGGCTTCGCTGAGTAAAGATGTTCAACCTAGCTTGCCTTTAACCTCTAATGAAGCAAATCCTTATGCCAGGCCGAGGAGAAAACCTTTCAACCCGGTGGAGGGCAGCTAGGCAGAAAGTTTTTACTGAGCGAAGCCACTATTCGATGTGGAAAATACTTAAGCTCTGCCTGAGGCTAATAAAGCAAAATATCTTAGTCAGCGAAGCCACTATTTGATATACCCAGAGGAGAAAATCGTTAAGCCCGTACGCAAAAAATTTTTATCCTCCAAAACTGTTTTTCAAAAGAAGTAAGTTCATATTTCCATATTGTAAAAAATTCTTAAGATTTATAAATAAAGACAAAATTTTAAAGAAATAAAATATTTACTTGTTTCTTAAAAGGAAATAATCTGCCTGTTCACAGGATCCGTTACGGAATTTGATTGGAAACGTAATTCCAATCCAATTCCAATTGTGAATGCGTTCATGAAAACGTAACGAATGGGTCAATTATCGATGGCAACCAAACTTCAGTTGGGTTGCCAGTTGCCAAAAATCATATTACGGATAGCAACTGGTAACTGAGAGCTGTCAACCAAAAATTTTCAGTTGCCGGCTGGCAACGCAACTGAAGTTCGGTTGCCATCATTTATCGACCCAGAAATTTCTACATTATAATACATACTACCAAATATGAAAAAATTTGTTACGTCGGTTAATCGACTGAAATTATCCGGTTTAGCCGTTAATTCAAAATAGCCAATTTTAAATTAACCGATCAGCTATTCGGGTAGTAATTAACCGGTTAACCGATTAACGGTTAACCGAATGAATACCCTATAGTATACACATGCAGCACAAAAAGCTACTTTTTAAAAATAAATTTAAAAAAAGTGGCTAATGCAGCACAAAACTTCTAACTGCATTCATGAGTCCATAAAAATTTACATTTTCTTCCAAACATATGCCGGAAGCAGTGGTGAAAATACAAAAAATCATATCGGGTATATTTTGAGAAAATTTCATGTAAATCTTCTTTATCGTTTTTCTCCATTCCGAATTTTTGGCATATGCGCTAAACCAATAATGAGATGACAATATGTTTCTTGATTTATAGATTTTCTGGTTTAAACATCTTTAAACCAAAAAGAGAGATTATTTATCTTGCACTGATTTATTAAGAGTTTGAAGGTAGTTTTATCATGCATTTTTTGGAGTTTTGTTGATCGAAATCGGACATACTATTCTCAAGTTAAGTCGTTATGGAAGTATTAGATATGCCCATGAAAAATCTATAGATGATCAAAAAAACTGAGGACACACTATTTTTTAGTGCATCAAACATATTAGAAAGGTTAGACTTTTGTTAAAAAATTAGCAAAAAAGTTGAAATTTTTAATTCTGTACAATCAAAAATAAATCAAAGTCAAAGAAAGTATGGGTTTAAAAATATTGCGATAAGGTAAACATGTTATCTAATACAATCGCACAGTGTTGTGAATTTAAAAAACTGGTATTGTCTAAAAATTTCATATTTCACTTCGAAATTAAAATATTTTTTTTTGCTTCTACTTTTTTTTTTGGTTGTTACTTTTTTATTACGCATCTGATTTTAACTTAAAGTACACCATTAAATTGCTGATCAAATTCTAAGTAAACACACCTAACAAAGCTTTCAAATATCTAGAGCCGTAAAAAACTCAAAACTTTGAATATTAACTAAAAAATCGTAAATTTTTAGTGCTTTCATAATTTTTGAAATTGTTAAGAACGTTGTTAGATATATTAATTTTATGTTTTCACACGGTGAAAGGCCATACTTTAAGGATGTGTTTAGCGGATTTTTTTTTCATTTTGGACATCTACCCTACATTTGGCAGTGGTCGAAAATCTTCGATTTTCAAAATAATGTTTCAGTTAAGGAGCCTGTAAGAAACTTTGCATAGGGTGCCTTAAAAATTCAAGAACAACGTTTCATTAGATGGATAGTTAGCCATTATCTTGCTTTAAATGAAGACATCCTGGCTATAAATGTAGCTGCCAGGGCAAAATTAGTAAAAAAACTCAAATGTCAGGAAGAAAATTTTTATATTATAAATAAAATTTTATTTCTGAAATTTCTAACGTGAGCTCTAAATGCATTATTTAGCTACGAGTTAAAAAATGAATGATGTACATTTTATCGATCTCGAGATATTGAAGTTTTAATGTAAATAGAAAAGAAGAAAAAAATAGAGGGAAAAACATGATTTTCATGCAGACACAAAATATAAAAAAAAGTGGGCTGTTTATTTGACCAGACCAACCTGCCTGCAAATTGCAAATTTGAGGGGTAACGAGCCTAACGAACCTCAGATTCGGATTAGCGCGTCGAAATATATGTACCTAGCTGGGTCTGGTCAAATAAACAGCCCACTTTTTTGTTATATTTTGTGTCTGTGTCTATTTTTGTCTTCCCTGCTATTTACATTACATCTGAACTCACACCGAATAAGGCAAAACTGTGTTTTGTGACTTATACGATAACAGAACATTAGTTCTTATGAGACAACACACACCAAATTTTTTTTGGTGTGGGTTATAATCATACAAGTGTGTTTGACTTAAAAGACAAAACCGTTTTGTCTTATTTGGTGTGTTTTCAGGCTTACATTCAAAGCTTTGTTCCGTGTATTTACTTAGAATTTTAACAGCAATTTAATGCTGCGCTTTAATTGAAAATCAAATGGTTAATAAAAAGCCAACAATAACAAAAATCGAAGCAAAAAATAAAAAAATTTTAATTTCGAAGTGAAATATCTCTTAAACTATAAGATACAAAAAGAATTGTAAGCACGTTTTTTTTCTTTGTCTCATCTAGCAAAATCCAATGCGCTTAAAATTTTACAAATCGGTCATTATTTACGAAAGTTACAAGCTGCACAATGTTTTTCACACTCGAGGTTGCTCCGCCCCTGGTACAGCTAAACACTTCGAAATACATGATTCTAAAAGCTTGGCTACTCCTCTACAACCATTTCAATTTTTAGACAAATCCATTCCGTAGTTTAGAAGGTCCGTACTTATTAACACTTTTTTTATTTACACCACTGTCCATCTGCAAGAGAATTGACGTAATAGTCTTGCAAGATTCTGGCGGAATTTGTTTGAATAAGTCGTCGACGATTCGGTAGGAAAGTTCTATACATAAATAATGTAAATTGATAGCATTAAATTGTTCAAAAGAATAGTGAATTTATTTAATACATACAAGTACACAAATGTATATTTGTGAAATTTAAGGCGAGCTTGCTTATTGTGCTATCCCGTATTTTGTATTTAAATAGTACTTGATACTTTGAACAGCTTATGTCTCAGAACATTACTAATTTGTTTATTTTTCCCGAAAAGTTCATTTTAAAATCGGAACGTATTAAATTGCGATGTCTTTTACACTTTTATTTTTCACAAAAACTTTTGTTTATTTATTTTATGCATTTTATTTTGATTTATTTTATTTTAAACATCAAAACTTGAAAGAAAATTATAGAATATGAAATGCAATTTTTTTAAAACACATGCTATTCATGTGTAAAATTTTATGAATTTTTTGTTTGAAAATGTTTTAAATAAAATAGGACTGATATGACACTACTTTGAATTGCCCAATTCTATTTATTATTTAAATCTAATCAAAATAACTTCATTATTAAAGCAATTGACTTACTTTTTGCGACTGAGACTCATATAACCATCATCTTCTGATTGATTTTCTCCATTATTTTGAAATTGTGGCCTCAGTGATAAATCCTCAAACTCGGATATAATATCATCTAGTACTTTAATGGGTTCCGGTATATCGTCAATAGGAAATGTAACAGCATCCAGCATTTCCTCCTCTTCGATTTCCCTATTTCAATTTAAACATAAAGTATACACGTTTAAACAACAAAAATGATAACATACATTTGTGGTTCTGCTTGGAACTTTGAGACGAATTCGAAAATAAGCTGCTTCTTCTACTGCTGCTGCTACTGCAGATGATGGATGATATTATGTTTGCTGTTTCTTTTCAAATGCTTGCTATAATTCAAAGTCCGTTTTTTAAGGATTCCAATAACAAGGAATTGTAGCCTTAGAATGTTTCCTCTTTATTATGAATGCCGAAGAAATATTGCTGCCGGATACATTTGCCATTCGTTTTGAAAGACGTGTTGTCTATTTAATATTTATTTGTCTAATATAAATTCTGATTTAAAATATTTCTTATCGCAAGATATATACGCATTGTATGTGTATCCATTTTTTGTAGTATAATGCTTCTTAATAAGAGGAAGAAGGTATGTACATATGCATGTAATTCGTTTAACACTTTACTAAACAATTGGATATTCTTTGTCGTTGTTGTTGTGCGGCTATTGTTAAATATTTCTTTTAGAAGTTTGTTTAATTTTTTAATTATAATCTTCACTTTGTTTTGTTTTTTCCCAATTTATTTTAATTATTGAAGTCATAGCAAAACATCAGCACATTGACAAAGACAGGCCGCTTTGAAGTTACAGAGTCTGGCATCGATTTTTCATACTTCCCTACATATGTATGTACATATATACATAAATATATATACTCACGTATGTAAGTACTTAGGTTTTTTCTATTGCGGAATAGTATCTGATGGATGAGTATTTCAACAGCGGATGTTTCAATATTGTATATGTACCTACATAAGTATGTATGTATATGTATGTACATAATATGTACTTGTATATATGTATATTCACATTGTATACATATCTATCTATATACAAAACTTTAGTTTTCCATAATTACGTACTTGGAAGTAAAATATATACATACATATGTTCTTATATACATATCCATATATAAATAATTTAGAAAATGTTTAATTTATTTTTATTTTGTGGTAATTTGTTTTATATTTTCTTCAAGTTTCTCTTAATTTTACTCATTTTCATAGAATCGGTCTCTATTCTATGGTTATAGACAGCAATCGCACTTACATATATCATTTGCATTTTTTGTTTAAATTATGAGCTTTCATTTTCAATTACGTTCACTCACTAACTCGCTCACTCACTTTGCTGCTACCGATGAAGATTTTTTTTTCGTTTTTAATTTTTTTCAACAGACTTTTCTCTTCAAAAAGTTGTTTAAAATTAAAAAGAATTAAACATTTTCAATTGGTTATTTCAGTGTATATACATATTTTTAAATATGTACATACATTCATACATATAATTTTTTGTAGGTTGATTTTAAAAAGATTTTTATTTAAATTTTCATTGCAATAAAAATTTATAATGTGGGCTTGTTAATATTTTTTAGTTGATCTCACGCACAGACACTTTTTTTTGTGTATTTAATGTCGTTGTCACATCGTCGTCATATAATAATCCGCTTATTTATCGTCGGCAAACTTACTTAGATGGAGGTATTATTAGACTGAGTGAAGTGTGTTTTAAAGCTGAATCAGAATGCAAAATAAAGTCACAAATTCAAGCAACCAACCAACCAACCAAGCGACATTAGTCGATAGAAACATTAGCACCATACAATAAGCACTCACCAACTGACAATGTGTGAGCAAAACTATGAGCTGTAAGCACTTTAATGCGGAGATTTTACTTATTTTTTGTATTTTTGATTCATTTTCATTCTTTCCTTATGAAGTAACAATTCTCCCTTTGGGACTGTTGGGATCAGCGTTGCCATTTGTCAAATTTTCCCTTTTTCGCAAGTTTTTTGAGATGACAAAAAGTTTTAATTTTATATAAAGTTTTTTAAGTTTTTTATAAATATGTACATAATTTAAAATTTGCATTATAGTATATCCGGTGAAAATATTAAGTGATTGTTTATGTAATGATACGATCAAATATTTTCTCGCTCCCTTATTACTGCAACAGTGTTTAATTGTGTTTACTCCCTCTACAAAAATGAGTTCCAAATACACTTTTTTGTGTTTTCTTTTAAAATTTTGGCACTTTTGTAGAAAAAAAGGTTTTTTGGGCAAAAAAGTTTTTTTTTCAGAAATAAGTTTTTTTTAAATATATGGCAATGCTGGTTGGGATAGCAAATACCCAACAAATACAAAAGCAAAGGTAAAGCAAAAAAAAAACAATATTTAGTGAAAGCGATACATTTGATGTGTGAATACCTTACACACCAGCCATACGGACACGTGAACACAGGCTAAAACGTGAACGGTAAATCAATAACTTCCAACCCATCCTTATTTAAGAAAATATCAATAGCTCAGTCATGTTTAAAATCTTTATCTTTTAAAAAATTATAAACAAAAAATATGTTCCATAATAAAGTTCATAGCTACTTTTCAAATATTGATTTTGACAACATAAAATAAAGAAAGGCGGCTTCCGAAAACAACGTTGTTATCTTCTGCTGTGTAGGCTGAATATTAAATTGATGTTGATTTTTTCTTGTTCCTTGGAATATTGATCATGCCTGATTCTTTCGGAATATGTATAAGAATAAAAAAATTCTCCTTTAAGCCTGGGGGTTATTATGTATTTCGATTTGAAAAGGAAATCTCTCGTATTTGTATACCTTATACATTGTGATTCGAAAATGTTTTCTTTCGAACCGAAATACATAGTAACCCCCTGGTATTCTGTTCAATATTTCACGCGGGATGTTGTTAAAATACTTTTAAAAAAATTGGCATGAATTGTTCATGAAAATATGTTGTAGAAGTAGTACTCTGTTCATTTGTCGGAAAACATATGAAATGTATCTTCCACATTTTAAGTATTCGTGCAAAATAATATGAGTGGCATTTCTTACGCGTTGAATTTACGAGAAACACATTGGGTTTTTCAAGGGTTAAATAATATTGGTTCAAGGGCTAACTAATATTGGTTACATGTCAAATTTTTCGTATGAAATAATCAATGTTGCCCCCACATTTTTCGCAAATTTGAACAGAGTACTAGGTTTTACATCGGACTAACTCAAAAACAACTCTATGTAACTAATCCAGCAACTAAAGGGCATTCCTTTTGAAATGACTATGTCATTCATTACTCCTTGCATTCTCAGTTTTTGTTTTACATTCTTTAGTTTCCCTTATTTTGTATTTCAGTTTTACAGTGTTAAAAGTTTTAATACCTCAAAGAGTCACTTTAAACCAGTGGTGACCATTCTCTCAATTTCCCATACTCGCGAGTAAAGGCTGTTTTTTTATCATCAACACACGTACACTGTGCGTGAGACACACACAGCCTATCAATTTAGCCGCGAAGCACATATACAAAATAAGAATAAGATAGTGTATGTATGGCCAACACTGCTTTAAACTGTTTCTACATGCAAAAACATTCATAAACAAATTGCAATAAGAAGCATTCATCAAAAACTAAAATTGCTTTCAACTAATTTCGTAATTGAATCAATAACTGAGACCAGGGCCGAGTTACCGCATACGTGAACGATTAAAACTGTTCGAAATTTTTCTTTTTGGGATTACAGCTTCGACTGCTTAAGTTCCACTCGTTAGCACTACAGCGATCGAAAACAATAAGAGGTTTCACGATGGATAGTGCAAAGTATGCAAAGGATGCATATATGTGCAAAAATGCACACATTTGCACAACACAACAACAAAATATACGTATTTGCAATTTGTTTCATTTTACTTCGTTTACATTAAAAAAACCTTGAGCAAAAATTGTTGTGCATATTTGCTTAATTGCAAATAACATCAGTCGCCATATTGTTTTTTTAGTAGGGAAACTATATATTTATGCAATAATTTTAAAATTTTATTTAGCAATTTGCATTTAATAGTTTTTTGTACATAATTTATTTTAGCTAACACAATTAGCCGGTTAACTGGCCAGCTTATGTAATTTAACTGGCTTAACTGAATTAGTAGTCTTAATCGGCTTAGCTGGCATAACCGGCTAAGCTGGCTTAGCCGGATTAGCTGGTTTAGCCAATCCAAGCTGGTTTAGCCAAGCCAAGCTAGTTTAGCCAAGCCAAGCCAAGGCTCGTTTCCGCAGACAACGTAATGTCGACGAGAACGAAATTCCATACATTAGGTAACGAAAAAAAGCTCTGAAACGAACTTCTTTTCGTTGCTAATGGAGTTTCCTTTTCGTCGACTATTTCGTTGTCTGTGGAAACGCACCTTTAGCTGGTTTAGCCGGCTTGATCGGCTTAACAAGTTATACGGCTAATTAACGATTTATAATAACAAACATAACATAAGATATTATGTCATGTTATGTTATGTTATTGTAAATCGTCAAACATCAGAAACAAAATTAGCCGTTAGGAAATTTAGCCGGTTAAGACGACTAAGCCAGCTTAGTTGGCATAACCAGCTAAGCCAGCAAATCAGCTAAACCGGCTAAATCAGCTGATTCGGTTAAGCCAGCTAAGCCGGTTAGCCGGCTAAATTTTTTAGCTAACCTTTTTAGCTGGCTTGGTCGCCTAAATTGTACAGTCCTACTAATTACTCTAAAAAAAGCATTAGAAAATTTAAGCTTTCCAAATCTAAAATTTGTTAAGCAGTGTTATGAATGATTTAAAATCAATTTGTTTTTCATTTTCTTGTTTTTGTTGGCTTTATAACTCCAAAAAGGTTGGTCTGATGTAAAAATTATTAGAAACATTTTTTTGGGAAATTTGTAAGCTTTAACTCGTTTATGGACAATTTTTTTTTGATAAAAGTTATAGTTTCAGACATATGAGCAAAAAACTAAAAAAATTCCACTTTAAGGGGGCCCTCCTCCCTCTGGTTCGCCCACCAAACACCAGGACTTTAGTTTATTTAAATGTATGTAGCAAGGACCAACTACGCCCAACTTTCAAATTTCCGAAAATTATTTGCTTTGATTGGCCTTATTATGTCTTATTTGACTGGGCTAAAAAACTAAATTTTATGACTAGAATTTGTCGTAAATTTGCGTAGATTGCAAATATATGTATAGTATCCAGCACTAAAATGAACACATAAGACCATTTTTCCAAATCTTATGGCCGACACTGCACTAGTCGTCTTATTTATTCAATAATTCAATAATTTTGTTTTGTGGTTTACCTGGGAGATTACTTTGTAATTCAAATCGAAAAGAGATTGCAATGTAAATAACATATATTTGATAACATATAACTGAGATAGTTTTCGATTCGAGTTACAGAGTAACCCCCTTGTATATTGCACTAGGTCTTTCAATTGTACTTTTTTGATGTGCAAAGCCACTTATTTTGCTTTTATTGCACGTTTTATCAAACAGGTCTTCTAATGTTTGATCCCACATATCGTCGTTGCTCTGACAAAATCAGCTATGTGTTTTTTACAATGTTTTCAGGAGTGCGAGAAACCCAATTTATGTGGTACCCTTGCGATATTTTTTTATAGTCAAGCGCTTTATTGAAGCAATTTTCGCACTATTTACAAGTATATTGCAAAAAAAAAACAATTTTTAGTGGCTTTAATAAAAATTGTCAAAAGTGAATTTAAAGTAAACAAAATGTAAAGCGCCACACCCACTTGCAATATAATTGTGCAGTTTTTCATCTTGATTTTTATTGCACAATCAAGACAATTGTGTAATGTGTTGGCAGCATTATTCAGTGTTATATAGAATTTATCACTGTCAGGGAAACTGGGCAATATGTACATACTTTGTTTGCAATCATAGTTTAGGTCAGAATAACAATAATATCTACAATAACATGTGCAATGATATTGTATAATGGATGGGCCGCTTAATATAGAATGTAAACCAAATATACAATGTAAACATATCGATTGTTTATATTAAGTAGTGTAGGGTCAACAGAAAAACGGTGTTAGTCGTTTCGAAGTAAATACGAACGTAAATTATTTTATTGCAAATCGCTTTGTAAGTGTACAAACATAAATATAGACAAAATAATGTACATCCATACATAAATAAATACATATCGTCACCTAAAATGCAAAACAACGTATCATAAAAAAGTTTAAAATCGACTTTTTTATATGTCTCTAAAAAATTTTATGCATCTGAGTTGAATAATAACAATTTTATAACAAAAATTCAAAATAAGGTATCATTAAAGACCGTTTCAGACTATAATGCAAGTACGAGTATTAATACTTTTGAGGAAAATGAAACTATGACATGATAATTTGTTATTGGTTTTTGAAAATTTTCAAACAACAATTATATCAGGGAGGCATTTGCTTCGAAAGTATTAATACTTGTATTATAGTCTGAAACGGCCTAATTACATGATTTTCATAAACCAAATAAAAAACGTATAATCGCACTTTTGTAATGGTTTTTTATTATTTTTTAACAAAGTAAGTAAGCCTAGATTTTTCTCATTGTCTGTAGCGGTTCATTTGGTTAGTGTGTAAAACAAAGTCAATATGGCTAATAGTTGCGTTCGATTATTTCCAATTTTTTACTGTAAAAAATTTTCCAGTAAAACTCAGTAAGCATGAACATGTGATTTAAAAGGTAAATAAACAAAGAAAAGCAAAAAAGGGGCGAAATATTCGCATTTAAAATTTTTAAATTTACTTAGACACACTAAGTAAAGCTATTATATATAGAAGAAGCTAATAATAATTATGTACATATATCTCATTGAACCATAAAAGACTTTATTTTTCCAGTAGAATCGAATGTTCCATTATGAAGCGGACTTACGTAGTAGAAATAAAATGGAATTATCCCTGTGTTCGTAAATGCAGTACCTCATGCTCTGCATCAATCAGAATAGCAAACTTCTTTAACCATGTCGATGTAAACCTAATGATTCTATTTATTGTGTGATTATTATTTTAATTGATGCATTTAAATTCACTGTTGCAACGCAGTGCTGCGTTTATGAGCGTGTGTGTCTCTTAATATTTTATTGAACCTGTAATTTGACAAAAAAAATTAATTATTTTATATTTGAAACGTTTGTTTCACTTAATACTATCATACTTTCATTGATGATACGTCTTTTTGTTTAAGAAATTTACAATTCAAACACACAACCTAAAATATAGTAATGAAAATAATATTTTTTTCTTCAAAAATAGATAGCACACTTTTAAGCTCATATATAAAAAATTTCTTTCATATCAAGTATTTTCCATTTTACAAAGATTTTTGCTTCTGTAAACTTACGAAAAGTGATGTTACGTTATTTTGCATTTTAGGTGACAATATGTATGTATGTAGGTACATACATATATTTACACAAAGCAAAATGTTTTTGTTTGCTGCCTTTATACGCGTGCGCATTAATTAGCTCCAATTCCAATAGCTTAATATAGAATAAAAACTACATTCGTAAGAAAAATGAAACACAGGCTTATAATCGTATAAATATGTAGCTACTAGTTATGAACCTAATTATTTAAATAAACAACATATATTGTTAAAGGTTTCTTTTACTATTAATAATAGTTTAATTATGAAAATAATTTAGTTAAAGTTCCACCCTGCCTGATGTTATACGAGCATTATGGAGCTTTGAAGTGCTCTCTATTTAGTCGCTTACATGCAAATTTTAGCTAAGAAACATTTTCAAGTCTTGTCAAACGAATAAACAGATGTCGAATGAACGAACAAACCAAGAAATCTGGAAACAGTTTGAGTACAATTTGTTAATAGGAGTGTGAGAACAAGGATTCATTATATTATACATATGGATGTATGTACATACAAACATTTATACATATATTGATACGTGCGTAACCCAGCAAAAAATTTCTAGAATCTAGAACAGTGGTGGCTATACATACAATATCTTATTCTTTTTACATACATACAATATCTTATTCTTTGTTTGTGTATGTGCTAGGAAGGGGCAAAATATATCGATAAATCGATATTTTCTCAAAAATATATCGATACATATTGTCGATATTTTTAGTTGCAATATATCGATATATCGATATTTTTTTCAAAATATATCGACAGTATTAATTTCGGTATCTTTTTTAGCTTTGCTTTTGTTTTTCGTTCAGTTATTTAATAAATTCGACACAATCTTCATTAAATAGAATATTCTTAAAAAATCTTTTGTTTTATTTATGATCTATTGTGTATTCGAAAAAATTTCTTTCTTTGAGCATAATTCTCTTGATGTACGTTCTTTCGGTTTAATTATTTAGAAGAGAAGTACTTTTTGTGCTTAATTTTTAAAAAATTATGGTATTATATATGAATAATCATGTTTGAAAAAATATCGATATATATCGAAATATCGATATTTTTATTCGATATACATCGATGCCGATCGATATATAAAAATATATCGATGTATTTTTATCACTTACCCATCCCTAGTATGTGCTTCGCAGCTAAATAGATAGGCGGTGTCTCACAAACATTGTACGTGTGTTGGTGGTACAAAAACAGCCTATAGTCGCGAGTATAGGAAATTAGGAGAATGGCCAGCACTGACCTAGAAACAAATTTGTTCAATATGTACATTAGACTGTCCCATATTTTTGGAGGTTTAAATGCGCTCGTAATGCATTGCTTATCATTTCGTAATTCCAGAGCTATTATTTATTTAAGAAACAAACTACACCGTCTTAATAACAAAGAAAACCATACGAAAGATACAACTAAAACAAGTTTCATAATGTCGTGTAGCAGTACTAGCGCAATTTGTATGAACTTGATTTAAACGCAAGTCGGCACGGGTAACGTTTCTAAAAAGGGTAAATATAATTTTTTTTTAAAGTACATATCATCGACACGAAAGTATTTGGAGGGTATGCGCCAAAAATAAAAATCGAAGTCCAAAAATAATGGTAAGTACGTGAATATATGTATGTATATGTATCATATATTCACAAATTGGCCTGTCTCTTATATTTCGAAATGGATTGGCAGACTTCCAAATCGTATCAATACAAAGTTTGTATTCAGTTCTGCTGCGGTTCTAGATCGTGTATGTATGCGAAGTTGCTAAACATTGCATCAACTTTGAAACGGATACTCTCATTACTCTTTTGCGGCGTTTCTGATACTTGTCAATGACGTTTTGAAAATGTATGCATTGTCAATATTTTGCACTGCGACGATATGAAACACTATACCTTGTTCGAATACAAAGCAACTGACGTTTTGGAAGTCAGCCATAATGTACTTCAGAAAAAAAATTTGGTGAACGTTAACCCGTGCCGACTTGCGTTTTAGTCAAGTTCATACAAATTGCGCTAGTACTGCGATACAACATGATGCAACTTGTTTAATTTGTAACTTTTGTTGGGTTTCTTTGTTATTAATGTGCTGTTTCCACAATCCAAACAATCGACTTAAGTAAAAAATTGATATGGAAATTGCTCAAGAAAACTGAGTGCTTTTCATATAAATTTTAGACAAACCATGCTTGTTTGCATTGTGGAAACAATACATAAGACGATGCAATTTGGTGCTTAAATAATAGCTATAGAGCTACGGAGTGCTAAGCAATGAATTACAAACGCATTTAAAACTTCAAAAAATATGGGACAGTCTAATGTACATTTGCAACAGTTTTTTCAGCCTCTTCATAAAATTACTTACGGAATTTTGCTGGAAACGGAACTCCAATCAAATTCCAATTATGAATGAGCACTTGGAACGAGCAAAGCTGTTAAGGAATCACCGGATACGGAAGAAAGTATTCTAGCTGTCGAAACAAAACATTAGGTGGTCCAGATTTCCTTGACATATTTTTGAGTGCATTTTTTGACAATCAAAATGGGTATTTTCTAAAGCGAAGTGAGGCGAGTCTACCTGTTATGAATTTACCTTTATTGTTTACCAAGAGCGCTAAAGCAATAAATACAATGAAGAATCGCCAATTTTGGTGCCGGTAGCTGCCAAACTCCATATGGATTTTGACAGTCAGTGTCACAAAAGGGAGAGCCAAAAAATGCAGGTGGTGTGACGCTGCCAACTGGTTAAATACGCATTGTAATCTTCATTGGCTATAAACACACGAGCACAATTTTTGTTCTGTTCGAAGAACACGCGATGAATATTCATCTGGCAGAAATGTATACGTACACACAGCTTTGTGTTTATTAGTGTCTTTTGCCTTCATTTGTTTTTGGAAAGTGTAAATGTATTTGTTTCGTGCTGCTAATGCGGGGTTGAACTCGGTTGAAACTTTACGCCACCAAGAAACCATTCTATTCCCCATGATGAAATAATATAGGTGGCCAGATGACAATTTTTTGCTCGAGCATTGTTTGTCGAGATCTCTGTCAAAGTCTTGTTTATGTTTATAAAAAGTCCACGTGTTGTCTTCTTTGTTAAAATTGTGATTAGTTTATTTTACTAAAATTTTTAATAATTTTAATTTAAATATTATAAGAAATAACTCCGATGGTAAACGCGTATGTGTGTGTGTGTTTTTTAATTCAATAATTTATATAATTCATCACTTGCAGCGCGTCCTTTTGATTTTTGTTTACAATAATTTTTGACTTATACGACGACATTACACAAACAAAAATTCCTTTTTTTGTTGTAATGTTGTATTTGTTGCCCTAGTAGTGCCACCTATATTATTTCATCATGCTATTCCCCTCTCTTGCCTATAAGCTATCATTTTATGCCAGCACAATTGTTCTCGTGTGTTTATAGCCATTCAAATTCGAAAAACATGGACTTTCGATTGAATCATAATTTTTTACTGGGATATATTTATGTATGTATGGATTTATACATGCATGTATGCATACATACATATTTCGTATATGTACATCGACATATAATACTTACAACCCCTCCACATTAAATTACAACACTACAATAAAATGTAAATATACAAAAATAAATTGCGAATTGCGCAAAGCGGTTGTTTAAAAACAAAAGCAAAATTTCATTCTTTTTTTTCAAAATTTTGTCAGACACATGACACACAGCCATACACACTCTATATTTCATGGAGTGACAAATACACAGAATACTTTATTATTGTTATTCGTATGTAGGTTGGTTGTATCTTGTTTTCTTTGACTTTATGGTGGGATTGTGATATTTCATATTTTATTGAATGAAATCAAATATATGTATATTTCTTTATACATGCCGTCATATGATTTCAAAAAAGCCCTAAGTTACAAAAAATTCAAAACCGACTTTTTGATTGATTGTGATGCACCGTATCAAAATAAATGTTATTACCGTTCTCTTCCCAAGCTTTACTCATCTATTCGTCCATGCAAAATTAGTATTATAAAATCTGTAACTTAGGGCTTTTATGTATTCATATGACCATACATTTGTACATGAAATGCTACAAACATGTACATATGTAGGTAGTACATATACATTCACGTCTCAGTTGGCCACGGCTTTAAGACATCATCAATGACGGGTACACGACAATGTTAAATCCTCGACGACATATGTCGGACAGCCGGAACAAATCATCGATGAGCTTTTCGAACAAGTGTTGCGAAAATCGTGTACGATTCAATGAGCGACAATATTGCTCAGATTGTCGCCAATGATTATATGAGTGAAAATGTCGCCTGTCTTGTCGTCAATGACTAAAAAAGCGACAATGTCGCCTACGACTATATAATCTACAATCTACGATTACATAGCGACAATATCACCTACTTAATTATTTAATATTTTTGCTTGCTTGCTTGTTTTTTCTGTTTCATTTAAATTATTAACTGACTTAGCTGCGATTCGAACTGAGACTGTATGTTTGTAAGTTTTCGCGCTGGCTACCCTGCTGCTGCAGCATCTAAAACATAGACAACAAGAGGCCAACATATTCATTTGCTTGATTGAAGACAAAATGTAGGACATTGTCGCTCATATTGTCCTCAACAAAGTTGGATTGAGGGTAGCATTGAAGACATTGTCGCTCATCTTGTCCTCCACAATGTTAAAGGAGACAAAATTTAAGACATTGTCGCTCATATTGTCCTCCACAAAGTGGATTGAGGACAGCAATTAAGACAATGTCGTGCAAGGCAGTCTGGCCAACTGGGGTATGAGCATACCAAGTTGGAAAATGTTTATCAGACATGTGGCGTCTTTTTCGATTGAACTCTAATTATTACTTCGAAAGCCGGTTATACATATTTTCGAATAATAGGACTAGTTGGTTCTTTCCTGTAGCGTAACCGCACAAAAAATTACTTCGCAGGCCATCTCTGGAACTTCCCGCTAAGCTCAACCTTAAAGCGGTCGAAAAATTACTATTAGGTTTATAATTTGTGAACAAAGTATTCAAAAATGTTTTTTTCCCCGAAAACCGATTATTTTAACCGATTTATATCAAATTTGCGGCAGAAAGTATCCAAGTCCTGAAAATCAATTTGACAAGATGTTTTAGAGTAATAGAAATAAATCCTTTTTTCGACAGAGATATCTCTGGAACCGATTTAGGTCAAGTTTGCGGCATTCGAAACAGTTTTTTAAGTCCAAAAAGAAAGAAAATTTTGAAAATTAATTTGACAAGAACTCTTTGTTATTAAAATAAATCACTTTTTTGAAAAATTTCTTCAACGATATTACCTGAACTAATCAATAGATTTTAATAAAATTTTTGGAGTCGACATTGTTTTTCGAGTTTAAGAGCTGTTTAGATTTTGAGTATTTATGTATTTTTATTTGAAATGAAATTATTCCTGTCCTTGTACAAACGTTTGTTTACGAACTTTTAGCGAATGTATATTCATTCTTACACTCAAATTTCATTAAAAATATAAAATAAAAATCGATGAGTAAGTTATCAACTTAGTTATCATCTACCGATTTTTAATATGTATAGTCTTTAACCGACTTCAAAGAAATAGGCTATCATATCAATTCAATATAATTGTTTTATGTTTGTTCCCAAGGCGAATCCATACCAAGTAGCGATTTCTTGTCATTTTGGTGGCTTTTTTTCATTTTGGCGTTTTATGGTTTTGATTTTTTATTTTGGCGATATTTTCCAGTTGGGTTTTTTGTTTGTTTTTGAGATTTTTTTGGTTTTGGATTTTTTTTTCGTTTTGTAGCTTTTTTCCCTTTTGGCGTATTTAAGTATTGTGGTTTTTTCGCTTTGTTGTTGTTGTAGCTTTAGAATAGGGTTTTGAATACGAGATTAGAGACTAAATTAAATATTATACCTGTATTTACTCTTTGAGTTGACTTTTTATAATTTTTTGCGAGTTTAAGCGGCCAATGTTGCTGGTTTAATATAAGATAGCAAAAAATATACATATAGAAAAAAAGTCAATTGAAAGACTAAATACAGATATTAAATTCAATTTAATCTCTAATCTCGTATTCAAAGACCACTCTTAGTGACTTTTTTTCGTCATGCTCGTTGCATTACTTGAAGGGATACCCTTTTATTATTATTTTGATTATTTGTTTGATGTTGTGCATAATTCTTATAATATTACACTAATTGTGAAAATTTTAAGGCCCTAATTGTGTAAATCACGACACCAAAGTGAAATTTATGCAGAGAACAAGAAAAAAATTTCAAATATTTTTTAAATTTGTTTTATTTTTCATACAAATTTTAGAATTTTTGAATTTCTAAGCGTTTGTTTGATGAAAAATTTGTATGGAAAACAAAAACAAATTTTTAAAATTCTTTCAAATTTGTTTTTGCTTTAATATAAATTTCACTTCGGTGATGTGATTTACACAATTAGGGTCTAAGTTTCTACGATACAGCTTAATTTCAAAATTACATTACTTAAAGGGATACTCTATCGCATTTAGCTTTGTTTGATTTTTAGTAGTATTCGCTATTGGTGCTTTTAAAAAGCTGCACTAGCTGTGAAAATTTCAAGTGTTTGGCTCTTACAGTTTCCAAGATACAGCCAAAATTACATAGCCTGATAGAGGCCCTTATTATGAGTTGCATTCGAGGTTCGCTCTTCGCTGGCTATCGAACGTCCAGTATCGCATGTCAAATTCATATTATGAGCTGGCAGCACTGTCGAAAATTTCGTTGTACAACGAATTTTCAATCGAATACAATTTTGCTTTCGATGCGGTATGGCAGTTTGTAAAACTTATTGAAAATGTAAATATTTGTAAATTTTTTTTGTTGGTTTTTTTTATTTATAGTGCCAGGTGATAAATATGTATTATCAATTAAGTGAAATTCACAATAGCGCTATTTTTATCGAATGTGCGCCATAATTCGTTCTATCAATTAATTTGATCACAGTCGAAAATCGAATGCTGCTCATAATAGGCCCCAGAATATCCTTTAATTTTTATTTTGTTTAAATTTTAGTATTTATTCGGCCATGTCACAGAGTTCAATTCCGCTGGGAAATGGAATTCAGTCCACATCCCAAGATGTCAACCCCTAACCGGAGCATACCCCAGCATACTAGCGCCACCAACAGTCAGGGCACACTTGACAAATTTGCGTATTTTAGTATTCTTTTTTAGACACCAGCTGCTACAAAAATGGGGTGAATTGAATTCTGTTTCCGAACGGAATTGAACTCTGTGGCATGGCCGATTTTTGTGTGTAGTCTGTATAATAATACACTAAGTGTGAAAATGTCTAGGAGCTATAATTGCGGATAACAATATTTAATGCAATTTCAACATGTTACCTTGCTCGCTTTAGCACACCCTTTGGTTTTTTAGCTTTCGTTTCACATGTTCTGTGAAAGTTTCCGCCTGTAAGTCTCTCTTACAGTTCTCGAGATAGAAGCCGGTTACAGAAAGACGGACAGCGCACCGAAAACAATAGGGTTTCTATGTCGCCTTTGGTGTACGGAACCCTAAGCAACGACTCCAAAACAAAGAGACGTTAAGACGGTCATCTAAAGAAAAAAAAAATTGATTAATTAAACTTTTAAATAACCATACAAGTTTGATGAAAGGTCTACTGATGAGTTCGCATTTTGATACATACTGTCTTCAACAGTAAATTTCTAATTGGGTATAATTCGTACGTACCCGGTCATAATGTCTATCTGTTAGATATTTTGTCATATTTCTGTCTGTGCTTATGTGAAAAATTACTAGTATTTCTCTGTATGGTCACGCAAAAGATTTTGATTGTTTTATTAATACTACTACTGTACTATATGTATATATGTACATAATTGTTTGTTTATGAATATATGTACATTAATGAATAAATATGTATTCAAGTCGCGTGCTAGCTACAGATTTAAGCAATACAAAAAATTTGCTTGCATTTTTATAACAAAAAATAAATAAAAATTAAAGTTCATATACAATATTTTGTGGGATAATTTCTTAGAAAATTAATTCTTGTGCCGATAACATGAATCTTGATAATTTACTATTTTAATAAAATTATTTCCCAAAATCTTTTAATGTTGTTTTAATGCACGGCATTGTTGCATAAATAAAAAAGTGTATGTTTGTAAGTTTTCATATTTTCGAGAAAATATTTATTCGACTAATTTACGTCGATTAATCGAACAATTTGAGCTAAAGGTTGCTATGTGCCATGAACCTTGGAGGTTGTATTTTTGCGGTGATCGCGATTTCTGTGGTCGTATAGCACTGTATGAAGATAATATGCCGTAACTTGCTTTGAAGCCTGACGGTGATTATTCTCTCGGATAAGGGGTTCCATTCAATTAATGCTCTGCTAGTTGCGTGTGATAAAAGTATACCTACACCAACAAAAAAAAAGTATGTATACGAATCCAGAAAAATATAAATAAGACGATGATTTGAATGAAGACACAGCCAACATAACACCAGCTACAGAGTTGTTTTAAATTGAAATTTACTGTGATATTAGATTAAAATGTGTTTGAATGTCAGATACTATTTACTTAATTTTTAATTTAAAAATGTTAATGTAAAATTAAATTATAAATAATTTTTCGTTTTACATACAGGGTGTCCCATTTTTTACTTAAAAATAATAGAAAGATTTGCTGGAAAAAATATTTTTTTCGCAGTTTGAAAAACAAATCGACCAAGTATTATACCATTTTCGAATTCGGGCTAAACGCGCCAACATTTGATGTCACTTGCCAAAAGTACCTAGTAAATTTTTTTTCTACACTGCCGGTTAAAGTTGAGAGTAGTAAAAATTATAAGTACATCATTAAGATTTTCTTTAAAAATCAGGCCACTGCAGTATGCATTTTTAACTGGCATTTACAGAAGGATATCTCATAATAATATAGGAGGAAAAAAAATAAGAAAAGTGAAGATTTGTAGTCACAGCAATAGAAAGATCATCACAGGGTATTTTTTTTTATTTCAACAACTTTTAAAATAAGTGACATAGATTTTTTTCTCACTTTTTTCGAAGCAGTCACTACTTGCCCTATCATCCGCTTGCGACTTGACGTTGATTTATGGGACATCCTGTGTATTGGCAATTTTTCAAAATGTATTGTTTTTGTTAATTAAATAGACGATCCCCTGAAGAAGTAGACACGTAGAGTAGAAACGTCGGGAAAATTATAATAAAAAAAGTTTTTATTTACAAAAACTTTTCAGGCCTAATTAGCTAAACAAGGTAAACACCTACACCATTTTTAACATTGTAATAATCAGCTTTACCGCTGTATAGAAGTTTGTAGTTCTTTGAACTAAACTTGGCTTTGCCATTCCATCTATATTCGCTTAACACAAGGATCTGTAGGATTAGCAAGGAAGTGGGACCAGCTAGCTGATCTGCGAGTCGACTTCCAACTAAATACATATGGCCGTTTCCAGCGAAAACTAACGTAACGTCATATTAGAATTTAACTTCTATTTCAGAACCATTGGTTCGATTTTTCCTAAGATTTTACTAAATGTAGAGCTACTTACGACCTACACAAATTGTACAAAGAAGTAAAAAAAAGTTGAGTTTTCTTTGAAATACAGGTTAATTACTTGTTGGCGTTACGTTACGAAAAGTGGACTTTTCCCTGGAAATGCCCATATACGATATTTTTATTTTTGAACTTACCTTCAACACCTGATGTCCTTCTCCAACAATTGAATCTATATCCGTCTAGTCAAATATTCCTTATTCGCTAAGAAAAAACTTTCAAAAATTATATATTCTCAAGAATAGCAATTAGCAATAAACGATTATTTTTTGGTAATTTTGTATTAATAATCATATATTTGTTCATTTATTATTGTTTTTGTATTAAATATTTTTATAGCGTCTTACTTAAGAAAAAAAAAATCCAAACATTTCTTAAGTTCATCGGGATTGGTAATTTATTCAGTTTTAACCGTTTTTATTACTTAATATTTGTTAAATATATATATTTTTTATTTTATTTTGTTGCTTATACATCAGTTTTTATTATTATTATTTTTACATAAATAAACCTAACAAGGCTTAATTTTTGTTTTTCTTTTCTTTGTTTATCTTTTTTTATATTCACTTTAAATTAATTCACACTATATTTTATTTGCTTTTTAATTTTATGTACATACGAATGTCTTCTATATAATTTTGTATATAATATATGTATATGTTATATAATAGATAATAATTATAATCATAATAGTTAATATATGAGTTAATTTTTTTTAGTAATGTTATACTATACTTATATTAGCATTTTATTTAGTAATTAGTTTAGGAAATGTGTTAAGGAGTTTGCAGGAGGAGGGGGGATGTTGTTAAATAGTTTTATAAACAATATTAATAAATATTAACAAACAAAAAAAGTTAATAGCCTTAAATAGATACATGTTAGAAAATATAATACAAAAAGTTAAAAACAACGAAATATATGTAATTATGTGTTGAAGTAAGGCCAAGCAAATTAGATTTGATAAAATAAGAAATAAATAAAAAATTAATATCGATTGTCATAAGTCGACAATACACTTGTAGCTGACAATTTCATTACAACTTGAGACAGCAGCAAAGAAGTGTAACACTCCCAGCACAAGCTGAATGAAATATAAATGTCAGTTCAAAATGTCAGTTTATGACTAACGATATTGTATAACTGTTAAATAACTTATTACTTAACTAATTCAATATTAATAACAAAACAATAAAAAACAATAATGGATATGATTTCTTTGCAAGTATTGCAATTACTAAAAATAAAAATTGTTAAGGAAAAACTGCCCTTATTGCAATATCTAGAGAAAACTAAAACTGATGTTACTAAGATTTCAATATCAAATGTAAAATGCCCCGTGAATTGTAGTTATTGTATTTAATTTCGAAAAATAATCTTTTGATCAGTAAAAAAAAGAGTCAAAGTAGTTACACAATCGATAGTGTAACCATGAAATCTTTAAAAAAAATATGCGAAATTATTTACTTTCCGAAAGTAATATTTATTACAAAAATAGTACATGTGTATACGAGTATAAAATTAAAGTTTTGGAAAATATATTTGTAGGACACATTAAATACAACCATTAGGATAACAAAGTAGTTTAAATTTCTTAGCAGTTTAATTTTAAATTAGAAATTTTATTCACAATCATAATAGCTTGCACATAATGTAAAATTCAAGCACTTGCATACTTAAATAAACACTTTATTGTATAAAATATTATATGGCTTGGAGTTTTGCATTAAATTAGTCAATTAAAAATAATAAAAGGTACACAACTAGATATAAAAGTTGGAGTCATGATTAGAATTAGTAAAGTTAGCTTAGAAAAATATGCAACAAATTGATGAAACCTAATAAGACGTGGAGGTAAGAAGTGATATATAAATTTTTCACTGACACAATCTCATGTCTAAAGTTTTTAAAAATAAATTTCGGCTCATATATCCTGTTATTGTCTAAGTGTATGTGTAAAATTCGATTAAAATATTTGTTCAATGCACAACATTGTGTAGGAGTGTAGTATTTTATTATTTCTTTATCAACATTCAACAAAACATGTTTAGAAACATGTTTACATGCTTGTGAGGATATTAGCAACAAAGTTTATAAGCATACCACTCCTAAAATATGTTGAAAATTGAACAATTGATTTGTATTTGATGCGATCTTTTAAATAAAGATTAGTTTTTTCTAACAAATATTACACATTGGGCAGTTAGGGTAAAAAAAAATCTTTTTCTAAGGTTTTTATGTTTTTGTTGTTGTTTAATTTGTCTATTTGTTAAATTTATTTGTTACTTCTACAAAACGACTAAAAAGTGTTTTGCTTTTCTCAAGTTAAACCACATAAAAAATGTAAAACATAGAAATGTGTGCATGAAATTTTGTAATTTTTTCTTTTTTTTATAAATTAAACTTATATTTAGTTATGTTCTTTATATGTATGTATATCTTTGTTTCCTTTTTTTAAATGTACGAAACTACAAGTATTGCGGTTAAATTTTGTTTGTTCTTTACCTTTTTTTAGTTATTTATCAACGGCGTTTAATGTAGAGTTTAGAAATCGAAATAATTATTATTTTGTTTTAATAATATAATTATTGTTAAATATTCATATATTTGTATGTATGAAATGGTTTGTTTTGTAGTAAAAAGATGCCTTTTAAAGCTGTAATTTCTTTTTTAGTTTTGTATATTATTTATAAATTTGTTTGTTTTTTTTTTTTGCTTCTTTGTTTGTTTAATACTTGTTGTTTCAAAACATCATATCGAGAGTTGAGTATCGACTGATCGATGAATGCTATTGATATTTTAGTTAAATGTTTTTGTTTAGTTTAGATTTAGCTATTAAGTATTTGAGAATTTGTTGAATGGTTTGCATTGGTTTCGTTTGTCTATTCTTGTGAAAAAGGAAATTGATAGAGAGATAGAGGTTCTTAAGCATAAATAGTATTGTATTATATACGTTAATATGTGTTGTATGGTTTAATGAATACACATTTCTTGTGCTGTTTGTTCTTTGCTAGGAAGAAATCATTGGGAACAGGATGTATATATCCAATTAGCACATGTATAAGTATGAAAGGTGAAAGTCAAAAGTTTATTGATGAAAATCATCTCTTTTTAAGAAATATCTGAAGAAAAATACTGTCAATGTTATGCTGATGTTAGTTTTTTTTTCTTTTGAAGTACATACGTTTCTATGTAGTTTAGTTTAAGTTCTAGTGAATACTAGGGGATTTTATATATATTAATAAAGAAGCAAGGCTTAACTATGTATATGCATGATAATCGAATTTTCAAAGTGATTATGTAGGCATTTGTTGTCTGCTTTGTTTAGTTTTTTTGTTTTAGATTTGTTATGAATATAATAATGACATACTTAACAAAAATAAGTATGTGTTCTTTGTTTTTGTTTTGTTTGTATGTATAACAACAGAGTAGTAAAAGTAGTAGTATTGCAGTAAATATTTTTTCACATTTGCGTTACACTTTAAATTTTGGTTTAAACATGAACACACTTAGATGACTTTATAAAGGCTTCAAAGGCTTAGTGTCAATTACATTTGCTTGTCATACAATGTGATTTTTTCTAAGCTATTAATAGCCTAAGGATCGCTGGGGGCATATAACTGTAGATGGTTATTGGGTGGAGAATAAGATCAAGACTTATTAAGCTGTTCATTATCGGGCCTACGATCTGTGGCGATTTGCAAAAGATTATTAAATTCCGTATCTAAAATTTGGCGAGCCTTAAATAATTTTTTTTTTAATATGAAAATACAGAAAATATAATTAAACATGTGTATACCTGAGCATTTTGTGTTGGTATTTGTAAAGCCAAAGCCATAGCTTGCGCATCAAAACCTTCATCCAAAGCTATTAAAGCTCCATGTACTCCTGATTCTAATAAATTATTTGCGTATTCCTAAAATTATAAATAAAACAAGCATGCAAATTGCAAATGTAATAAAGTTTCTTATTTTTTTATAAAAACTGTTTTTTAGCTCCCGAACAAAATTAAGCAAGTTTTGTTTTGTATGTATATCGTCATATAAAACGTAAAAGCATGTAAGTGGCAAAAATTTCAAAACCGCGGTTTTAATAAATTATTGTATGTTATATCGGAGCCTATGTCCCTAAACAATTTTTAGGCTTCTACTGCCATGCTCGGCGACATTATAATAAAAAAGAAAACAACGTAGCCACTATAACTTGTACTATTTCATAAACTGTTTTCCCTGTCCTGTAAAATTTAAAAAATTGTAGTTACATGGTTTTACGTTTTATATGACGATATGTAGTAGCATTGCTATATTTTTCAAAACAATTATAATTAATTTCATAAAAATTATGAAAATTGGCCTAAAAGTGTATTACAAAGAAAAGGACTTTTAAAACGGCTTCGTCTTCAAAATCGATTTCCATCACATACCTGCATGTACATATTTTATTTAATTTTAAATAAATATTAAAGAAAATAAATTTTGTACAATCGAACTGAAAATATTAAATTTTTCTTAAAAATTAGTACAATTTGTAAAATACAATTTTACATCCCTCTTTCCGAATATCATCATTTTGTTTAGTAAAACATTTCCCCAACACTATAATTTTGTTAAGAAAAATATTTTCGCAGTACCTCGCTGTACAATACTACATGTGTATCAAGATAAATATGCCGAGTTAAGAATGTCTTACGTAAGAGCTTACGTCAAACATATTTAACTCAAATGTTAAATATATTTTGATGGCACATTACAAATAAAGTGTTTTATTTATAAATTTTCTTCTAATTTCTTTGATATTTTTAATTGATTCAGTCTGATTTATTCAAGCTTAAGATCCACTTCTTTTATAAAAGGCAATAATAGTAGAAATCCAACATTTCGCTAACAACAATAATTAGCTTCTTTAGGGATATACGGGGGCGAATCAATAAGTCTGTGACGTTTTTAATTTCCCGCCTTTTAATTGTAAGGGCAACACTGCTCCTGCCCACAGGCATCTGTCAGTTGACTCCTGTCAAAATTTGAAAACGTAAATTTTTCATCTAGGACGAGGGGGCTAGGGTGCGCCTTATTTGTATGGGGCACTTATTGTACAAAATAAAAGCTTAGAAAAAAGAACTGAGATCCGCACTAAAACATAAATGTGAAAATAAGGCCAAGTTCCAATCCAAAAATTTCGGCCGTAAAAAGTGCTGAGATCAAAATTAGGACCGAGTTCTTAATAGGTACAATACCATCTCATTTCTAGTACTCACATCAGAGACTAATTATAAAAAGAGATATACACTGGAAATGCTACATATAATAAATGTACCAGCTGACAAGAGGCTAAATTATAAGAGCGATGTAGAAAAATGCGCGCAGATATATAGGAGCACGATAAACAAATATAGAAAAAATAGTGTTTGTTTGGATATTGATAGGGGCTGATTAAAGTAAAGCCTATACAACGCTTTTTACTTAAAAGTTTATTTATTTATTTTTCAAAAATGTAAATTTACAATACAATTAATTCCAACTTACCTTTTTGTAATTATATTTTATTATATTTTGTGTTGTTTTTTTTCACTTGTGTTTTTTTATATATATTTTTAGATTCCCCTGAAGATGATCAACGAAGTTGATCGAAATATCGAGAAAATAAAATTAAAATAAATAATATTAAAATACAGGAGTTTTTTCAATTTATTAAACGGACCTCAAGCTGAACTAAAATCTTTTCTAAAAATTAATTTTATTTTTTCTAAACAATTATTAGCTGTTATTTGAATATTATATATCACTGAAGAAGCTAACCATTGTTAGCGAAATATTGGATTTAATAAAACTATTATTGGTTTTTATAAAGGAAGTGGATCTTAAGCTTGTATAAATCAGACTGAAGGTATTTTATTTATACTCAATTATCATGATTTTAAAAAATAAAATGCAAAACAGTATTAAAAAAGTACAAAAATAAAAACAAACTTTTAATTACATTAGGCGAAAAATTTAAATTTTGGAAATTCAACTTGGACTGTTTTCTATCATTTTTGAACATATTTGGGCACATCTTTCCTTGTCGTTCATTTGGACCATACGCAAATTGTAGCTAAGGGTCCTCACTAGTCAAAGATATAGGTCTCATTGGCAAACCATTTTTCAGATTGTAAGCCGTAACGTTGGCAAACCGTTTTGTTTTTTATGTTTAAAAGAGCTTTGCCAGTATGCACTACAATTTTTGTAATATTGGCAACTTCTGCCTGGGTTGTCTTACAAATGTTCTCTTTTGATTCAACAGAGTTCTTGTGTAAGAATCGTCTGAGCTATCATCAGATAATTTATGATAAGCAGCATCTATAACGGCTAAGGCCATTAGCTTTATATAACATAAATACATAAAAGATGCGTATCGTTCAAACTGTCTATGACAGATACTGTAAAATATCAAGTATATATCGAGCCTCTGCTGCAATAATAATTACTCAAAAAACGTGACTTTTGAGCTAATATTGCATAATCAATCTTCATATAATCCTTCATTGTGTAAAAGCTATCGGTCCTGTTCTGTGTTTCACAAAAAATAAAATAAAGTGTATTCTCAAGGCATTGTTGTTATAAAAAATATGCCATGAGAATTCACACAATATTATATTTTGTGAGACACAGAACATACCCGATATTCAAAATAGTAGAGAGTTCGCATGAAAATCAATGCGTTAACAGAAAAAGACTGTCTATAATCTCTCGAAAACTATAAAAATTAGTTCTAGTCAAATAAAATAATTAAAAATCAATAATACCGATGTAATTTATCAATCCTTCGACTCACACTAACCCGAAAATCTTTGTGAAGTTGAAGCAAAAAATATATGTATAGTGAAAGTCGAGGTATATGTGTACTGTCTCAGTGTTCAACTTCTTTTTACTTTTATTTTAAAATCTTTTTGAAAGGCATTTCAACTAATGCGGTAAAGGTAAAATTTTTAAAAATCTTTCTTTTTGGTATATTTATAGTACAATGAATGCTCTATTGACTGCCTTAGCAATTATTTGTTGTAGTGTTAAAAAAATGTTCTATAAGATCAACAACATTAGGTGGTCTGCTAGAACACTTTACACCCTAAATTATAAATCGCTAATACATTGTTTTAAATGTTACCTTCAAGCCAATACTGGATACCCAACGTATTACTCTTTCATTGCTCCATACTATAACATCACATAAACCATTTTCGCACATTTTTCTTCTGTGCTCCAGTTCATTGCGATCGTAGTTGAGGCGTTTTAGACACGATATGCCATATTGTAGACTTGTACGATGAAAGCTATCAACCATTTTGAGTTGTCCTCTTAGATCTTTTTTCGTTAAATGATCTAGCATACGAGCATCTACTAGACACTCCATAAATGTTGTGCGATATTGGGGTAAGCCTAAGCCGTGCAGCCAATAATTTCCAATCCATTCGTGATTCATGTCACCTTTATTAATGAAAAAGAATAAAAGAATAATAATAAAGCATAAATATGAATAAATTTTTGTAAATTTCGGCAATATTTGAACTCTTTTTAAAGTTATACTATTCAGATCTTTTTTTTTTTAAAGACAATTAATGCCTAAAATTTATGTTGCTAGTTTAAGCGGCTAATGTTGGTGGTTTAGTCAAAACTAGCAAAAAAAATATAAAAAAGTCCACCGAAAGAGTAAATACAGGTATTAAATTTAATTTAATCTCTAATCTCGTATTCAAAACCTCACTCTTGCTTTAGAAAAATGCTAGTGCAGGGAGAGAATATATGATGAACTGATATAAGAAATTTTAGTTCTTTTAGAACTCTGGTTTGGTTTCACGTGCATATGTGTGTTAACTTTTGTTCTGTATTCCCATTTTATTAAAAAGATGTGCCTTCTTCGAGCTCTTAATTAGAGATGTGCGCGTGAGTGAATTTTCGCTCACGATCACAAAAATAATATTTTTTCACGCACGCTCACGCACAGCAAATTTTAACTCTCTCGATCACGCACGCTCACAATCAAAATTGATTTTACCATGCACGCTCACGCACGAAAAAAGCTTAAGCTTTCACGATACCTATTTTTTATATCCCGGAACACATAAAACCGAACGTTTAAAGTTATAAGAATTTTTTTGTGTTCATATGAAAACGAGATTTTGGCCCTGTTCCGAAAATCATGTGATTTTAAATCACATGCAATCACACATGTGATTTGTTCCTGTTCTGTAAATCACAAAATCTGGTGTGATTTCAATCACAAGAAAACATTTCATTTCATTGTATTTCTCATTTTGTCTCAAATAGTTTTTTTAAAAAAAAGTTGCAGTTAATTAGTTTTATGGAAAAAATTGTATGCTTTGCAAAAACTAGTTGCTAAAATCGGAAAAAATAAAAATTGGTTAAAAAGTGCCGAAACTGCAAAAATGTCGAAAACTTGTCAATCTGAAGTTGGCTGTAGGTGTATTTGACGTTTTATTTTATTTTGCATAAGAAGTACAAAAATTATAAAACTAGAATTTCATAATGTTGACACTAATGCAATTTTACAGTAGAATTTAAAAAAAATTGCAGCAACAAATATTGCAAGTCTGAACGTGTTTTCTTTTACCCAATTCGCCGTTATAACAAAAAAATCGAATGATTTTTCTATAAAATTCTGGAAGAAGCTGAGGATGAGAGGAACTTGATGTAAAAAAAGTTGTTTGGCGGTCATTCAGTGCAGATTCGTGGTAGAGAAAAGTTGAGTTTGAAGAATAGCAGATGTTATTATACACTTCAAAGATACATGACACATAAATAAAATTTACGAAATAAATGCAGCTAGTACGACTTTGAATCGCACACGAAGGGTTCCGTACGAATACAAATATACATATGTATCGCTTTTCGTTTTTCCCTTTATTTCATTTTGTACATTTTTCCGTTTTGCTTTTTTATTTATTTTTTAAGTTTTTTTTCGTTATTTTGGCTCTTTTTTCATTTTGGTTATTTTTTTGTTTGTTTTTTCTTTGGTGATTTTTCGTTTTTTGCAATTTTTTGTTTGTTTTTTTGCCGATTTGTTTAGTTTTGCCAATTTTTAGGTTTTTGGCGTTTTTTTTTGCTTTTTGGCGATACTTTTACTTTAACGATTTATTTAACTTTTGTCGCTTTTTTCAGTTTTTACGCTTTTATCGGTTTTGGGATTTTTTCGGTTTTTGGTGGTTTTTTTAGTTTTAGCGATTTTTTATTGTTTTGACACTTTTTTTCGTTTTGGTGATTTTTTCGGTTTTTGGCGATTTGTTTAGTTTTGGTATTTTTTTAGGTTTTAGTGCTTTTTTTCGTTTTTGGCGATTCTTAGTGTTCAGACGATCTTTTTGTTTTCGCGATTTTTTTTAATTTTGGTGCTTTTTTACTTCAAGCGCTTTTTTCATTTTGACGATTTTTCGAATTTCGAATCGAATTTCTAATGCAAACAATAAAAAGCTTTGTTCCCATTGGATAATAGTTACGTGTATTATACACAACATCTTAGTTTGTGATAATGATAATACATTACCTTCAACTGAGTTAGTTTCTTCCAATGATCTTGGCGCAGAAGATTTCGGATACATCAATAGAAGAAGTAGAGCAAACCCATTATGATATAAAACGTCAAGCTAATCATCAAATTATGTTTTCCTAGTATACTTTTAAATAAAGCAACAAAAATTAAACAAAAATAGTTTCATTAAGTTTAAAAATATCTTTATTAATTGGAATGAACGTTATTTTATTTGTATTTTAAATCCAATTCGTATATTGCTACTCGTTCATATTTTTCCAATTCAAGAATTTTTATTTTCTCGTCTTTTTCTACTTCAATTTTTTTTCGGTCCAGCTCCTGTTTTTTCAGTTCTAGTTCGGCTTCAAATTTTTTTTCTTTTGAAATTCAAACTCTCTTTTAAATATATCCTCCTCAAATTGGATTCTTAAACGATGAGTTTCATTGCGTTCAGCTCGAAATTTTGCCAACTGCGACATGTAGTCTTTTGTAGTTGTAGTTCATTTTCGACTCTTTGTTCCTCAATTATTTCAACTTGATTCCCAGATGTTGCAGCAATCTCAGGAATAGAGTCGTCCAATTGTTCTTCGAACTCCTCTGTGTCCATAAAACCTAAAAGTCTGGGTTTATTTCGGAATCAACCATATCCAATTCAAAGGGCCTTTTATCTGCCAATATATCCTGAAGACGATCATAATACCTGCACACCTTGCGCAATTTATCAAGAAATAATATTTTAAGTTGAACTATTTATATTAAAGATATCCTTTTTACCATTCACTGTGTTTATTCCATTTTCATTATCTTCTGCAAGTATACCAGCACCGGTATTGTTTCTCCAACTCTCATCCTTTCCGAAACAAGTCTTCACGTACCGCACTTTATACTTAACTATCTCCCATGTAGCATCCACTTGAGCTGTGGGTTTCTGAAAAGCAGAGAGTGGGTATTATTTTCATCATATAAATCTTCTACAAAAAGTTACCTTAAAATTGCGATTATCTGCCAAAAAGTCCAATATTTTATTAACTTCATCAGCGCCTGTCAACTTTTTGGATCGCATTTCTTTTTAGTTTTTGAATTCTTTTTTAATAACTTTTTTCACTGAACTTATTTTTAATATTTTTTTCTTCGACAGATTGAACGAGAAATAAATTATATTTGAAATGTTGTAAATATAACAAATGATTTTTAAAATCAGAGTTGTACAATTCAAGAGTTTATAAAATGAGATGTAATTTTTCGTACTTTGTATTGAAAATTAAAAAATTTTTTTTAGGAGTGCCAACATCATTTCGTTTGACGCATATAGCGGAATATTACATCTTTTTATCCTGATTTTTTACACATGGTTATAGTTTGCTAAAAATTAAACTTTTGGTGAAATTTTTTTCTTTTTGTTGTAAAAAAAATTAATTTTTCCAAAAAAAAAAAAAAACTGAAACGAATACCTTAATTTTAATTTTGTAACGTGCTTTTTCCCAAATTAATATTTTACTTTTTAAGTAAAATATTAAAGTTTTATTAAAATACATTGAAATTGATTATGGATGGGTATTAGATAGTTCTTATGCGCATTTCATTGGGGCTAATGCAAATCGTCAGGGAACCTTTACCCAAAAATCTCATAGAAAAACTAAAGATATTATATTAAATTCCTAATCATACGAATAAGAAGTTTATAATATCAAAGTTAAAACAGGAACTCCATAATCAATCATGTTTTTTATTTTTTATTTTACTTGCGTACCTTTGAATACCTTAAATAAAATCAAAGAAAATTGAAAAAAGAGAAGAACATTTAAAATACTAGTTAAAGAATAATTGAAAAAAAAACTATAACAAAACTAGTAATGATATAATATTACGTTAGTGTTAAGTGTAGAGTGCGTTTGTGTGCATATTGTAAGAATGATGTTGATTGTTAGTTTGTGTTTAGTCCTTGATATTAAATACACCTAAGCCTCGGTAGCCGACTATTAATTAAAAATCTTATTTAATAAATAATGGATAATTATGGCATGACAGAAAAATTTATGTTCGGTTAATTGGTTGAATGAAATAGCAATGATGGAGAGGTAAGTGGAGTAGAAGCGCGCATAGTGGGTCGTGAACTCAAAATATATATATATATGGATTTGTTTTCACGACAAGGAGACAAACACCATACTCAGACTTTATTGTATTGTATAGTGTGTGTGTGTGTGTGTGTGGTTTCCGTTATTTTGTTTGTTTTGACAGCTGCCTGAGGATGCCAGAGCTAGACGGAAACCTCGCCAGTCCAACCGGTCCGTAGCAACTGTTTCCACAGAACACCCTGCAAATCCCCTATCAACTAAATATCTTTGCCAGTATAAGTTGCGCAAAGTTCTACGACACTACTTCTAGCCCTGCTCTCATCATTAACCGAACTCGAACTCTTTCAGAATTGTGCAAGACATCCTATTCTTTAACACTTTGGTCTACTCAGCCCTAACTAGCCCTTCGGCCTAGAGGAAGATCTATCATCTATCTGTGTAACTGTCGTCAGTTCAAATATCAATCATGTTTTGTATAGAGTGGTCAAGTTAAAAACAAAAAATTCTTTTTTACATTGTAATAAAAGAAAAAAGGAAACAACATTCGAAAAGAAAGTTTGAGTTAAATAAAAAAAACATTAAAAGAAACCTAAAAGTTTACTAAAATTTTAAAATGTTTAAAAATTTTCCGTAGCCGGTACATTAGTTGCCATAAATTTTACAGCAAGTTTGCTTTTTTTGATTGATTGATTGATTGATTTATTTAGTAGTATTTGTAATACTTTATAAAAACATTTCTTACAACAAATTATTTACAATAAAATAAAAATTTTTAAAATCATTAATAACTTTGGTATACATTATTTTTTACAGCAGTTACACAATTTCTTCCAAAAACATTTATATTTCTTTCAGTCTTTATATAACTTGGCAGCATGTTGAATAACTGTAATCCTTTGTAATATAGGCATCTTTTCATCGTGTTGCTAGTAGCTTTGTGGATCCTAAAATCGTTGGCATTTCGCAGATGGTAGGGTTGTATATCACTGACGTATCTTAAATGCTCCGATAAATATTCTGGTGTTAATCCCATTTTCATTTTATGAATAAATATAAGGGTGTTAAGTTGAAGCCTTTGTCTGATATCGAGCCATTTAAGCATATGAAGCATGAGTTGTATTGAAGTAAATCTATTGCATCTAATTATTGATCTCATCGCTTTGTTCTGGAGTTTCTGCATTCTATTTAATTGTGAATTTGTGCAGCACGTATATAATATAGTTGAACAAAATTCAAAATGCGGTTTAATCATGGTATTATATATATTTATTGCTGTTATTGTTGACACTTTATTTCTTATTCTTTAAAAAATAAAAATTTTTTCCAATTTTTTTGCATATGTATTCTAAATGGTCTTTGAAATCTAAATTGTTATCTATTATACAGCCGAGGTATTTTATTTTGCTCACTTTTTCTATGATTTTGTTATTAATTTCAAAATCAGTACTATTTGTCATATTGATTTCCATAATTTTTGTTTTGTTTTCATTAAGCTTTAGTTTATTCATTTTTAACCATGTATTAGTATTTATCATATCTTCCATTAAGTTCATTCTACATTGTTCATCCGTTTCTGATTCGTTAAATATCAGAGTATCATCCGCGTACAACACTATCTCATTTCTTCTCAACACATTTGGCATATCATTTATGTAAATTATAAACAATAAAGCTCCCAAGATTGAACCTTGGGGAACTCCATGATCATTATTGATTTTGTTAGACTTTTTATTGTTTACTTTTGTTATTTGTGTTCTATTTGATAGATATGATTCAAACCACTTTAACTCAACGTTTTGTATACCGTAATTATATAACTTTTGTATTAATATGTCTCTGTCTATGGTTTCAAATGCTCTTTTAAAGTCAAGAAATATTGCTATAATTCTTTTATTTTTATCAATATTCTTCCATCTGTTTATAACATAAATGACGGCTGTTTCATATGAAAATCCTTTTCTAAAACCAGATTGGTATTTCGATAAAATGTTGCTTGTTTCTAAGTATTCTTCGAGTTGTATTTTCACTATTTTCTCAAGGATTTTTTCACATAACTTAAGTGTATTTATTGGGCGAAAGTCTTCACATTTCTTTGCTTTAGTCAGTTTTTTAATCGGCGTTACCATTGATGTTTTCCAGCTTTCTGGAAAAATTCCACTTTCTAAAGATTTATTAATAATATTTAGCATAATATTGCCTGTAAGATTCCAATTATCCATTATAATGTTAATATTTACTTTATTATAGTCGGCTTTTTTTTAAGACCTTTACATATGTTTTTAGTTCTATAATTGTTATTATGCGGAATTTAAATTTTGTATTCACCATATTAACTTTATTGACATATTGCACATATTCTATATTGCTTCTAATTTCTTTAATACTATTCACGAAAAAATTATTAAATTGTATGGCTATTTCATAGCTATTTCTATATTCTCTATTATTAAATATCACAGTTTGAATATCACATGGTTTTTTCTTTAGTACTAGGTCTTTGATAGTATTCCACATTTGTTTTTGGTCTTTCGTATAACTTGTTTTATTATTTATGTATTTATTTTTTTCTCTCTCAAGTTTACTTAGATTTATTAAAACAAAAAAACAAGTCTATAATACAACAAAGGTTTTACTGTGAATTATGGAGATTGTTTCAATGTGGACCGAAGTCCCCACGCCGACTGTTAGCTAGTCAATAAATTTTATTATTGACTCCCGCAGTCCCGTGTTTGTACGTGTTTATTCGTGTTCATTACAGTAAATTAGAAATATATAATATCCCAGCAAAAACTTTTGTCATTTTTGTAATCGGTAGTATTTTATTAATGGGTTACAAAGTAATGAGTGCTACTTATTATAAAAGCTACAAAAATAGCGTTACGTAATATGTGAATAACCTCTAATTGATAACACTCCAGCAAATTTTAATGAGGGTACAGACTGTCGAATTTGAAGGATTTGAAAATTTAACAGGTTTGAAATATACTTTTGACATGTTGGACATTCAAATTTTACTAGAAAACAGGAAAGTAAGATAATTAGAGGCGCTTTGTTGATAATGAATTTTTTTACAGTAGATTTTTATATATTTTTTTGCAACTACCCAGTAAAAAACTTGCTTCCAATAAGCAGCAGGTTTCTACTATTATAGAATAAAAGTAGCGCTGACAAACCTGCTGATATCGCTGCTGATTTTTGTATGGCGAGTTCCCAGATTGGAGTACTACATTTTTGCTCACAAAAGCGCTGAAAATCATCAACATTTTCAGCACTAGAACTAATAATATATGAAAAAAATGGTTCGATGTGGATTGGCGTCGTTAACGCCGTTTTCAATTTTTCTTATTTCGTTACTTTATTTATTTTTATTAATTTCATATTTTTACTCAATGTTCGTTATTTTAAACTTCGGCAGAATAACAGGAAAAACTTAAAAATAGCTACATAGTATTTTTAATTGATTACTGTCTACGTAACAATCATCATTTGCTTTTTAGTCAACGTGCTGCTAACTGCTTCCGATTTTAAAAGTTTGTTCACGTTTCTTAATTGGGAAATCTCTCAAGCAAAATTGAAAATATTGGTCTAAAACTCTACTAAATAATAGGATATAATATAATACTAATATAATACGATTTTTCATGTGCACATTGAAAATTATTTTCTGAAATTAAATACAGCCTTCATAGGCTTATCTTATATCGTGTGTAAATCATACTTACCAAATGCTAAAGTCGTTCTTGATGTTTGCGGCGCCGAAGGTGAAGTTAATGAAACCATTTCCTGTATTGCAAGACGTAGTTTAAGTCTATGCAAAGGATTGCTTATGCCTGAAAAAGATTTTAAGCATAAATTCTATAATTATCAATAATGATATTTTTTAAGCTGCCATTACACTGTCTGAGTTTACATCTGATATCAATATGTACAAGTGAAATATTGTGCTTAATATACAATTTTTAATTTTTCGTCTGAGCTCAGTTAAAAATAGAACATATTTCATTTTCATCTAATATACAATATTAGTATTAAATGTCATATTCTTAAAGTTAACTTTTGAAATCAAACGAAAACTCAGACTGTGTAAAAACGATTTTAGTACGAACCAATTTCTCTCTGAATTTCAGTGTCACTTAGGGCACTCATAATGGCCCCACTTTTAACATTAGCTCTACAAGCGGCAACATACCAAGCTGGCATGCCCACCCACAGCTCCAGCCAAGCCACAATTGTGGGTCCATTCCACAAAGCAAATGGTGTGCCCGCTTTCATTGCCTCTCCCAGCAAATCATTGCGGTAATCGTGCTCTCTATAAAAACAATTAAATTAATTAAGATATTGTTCAACGTAAAAAAATTATACCGAAATTTTTTCATACTTTTTCTGTCTTCCGTAATCGACAGAAGATATTTTGGAGCCGGGCACACTTGCTATGCGTGGCATCATACCTCCTGTCATACTCATGGCATCATAATTTGATTCTGTTTCGCTTAAGCCCATTGACAGATTGCCAATCGACATCATGCTTGGTGAACCGTCGGGCAATGTGTCTTTAACACCTTTAACTTTTTCCTTTTTACTAAAGAATCTACCTAAACTAGATTTAATGCCCTTTTTCTTTTGTACCACCGACACAGAGTCACGCCCCACGGCATTCGTCGGTGTCTGCAGCATAGACATTGAACCCATTGTATTGAAATGACGGCTTAATGATTCCTGGCTACCATAACGAGAGCTAAGCGGTGAGAGACCGTAGCCAGTGTGGGCTATAGTCATGTGACCTGAGTTGTTAGCCATTTGCTGATTAGGTGATAGGCCCATCGAGCGTCTGCGAAGTTCTTCTTGGCTGTGAGCCAGTGCCTGAGCAACACGTTCTAAACGCATTGATCGTGCGGTTAAAGGAGACGCAGCTCCACCTGAACTTGAATCGCCAGCATTCGAAGTCATGCCATGAATATCATCTCGCGAGACATCACTGGACAACACAGGAAGATTCAGCTAGACAGAAAAATATGTACTCAATTTTATAATTACTTTTGTTTTTACTTACAGTATGATATTTTTGCATAAAATCTCTGTTGGGACTATTGGGTGTGCTACGCCCACTCATGGGTGGACTTTGGCGATCCATAGAACGACCACGTGCTAATAGATTAACATGTTCTAAGCTACCAACGCGTGATTCTAGTTCTTCAGCTCTAGCCTCTGTTGATTGTTTTTCTTCTTGTATTAATCTGCAAAAAGAAATCAAATAGAAACAAAATTCACACCTAAATAATTGAACTTACCTTATTTCATTATTTATGGCATCTAATTGCTCCTGTAACATCATGGCTAAAGTTTGAGCATCGGTATGACCTGTTGGAGACATCATGTCGGCATCGCCATAAAGAGCTGCCTGAGCTTCTTCACATTCAGCTGCTGCTACAGCTGCAGAAATTTCATAAGCTGCTTGCTGAGCATGCGCCTGTTGAAGTTTCTCCCATTCCTGTTCGGCCATCGAACGATGAAACTTTTCACTTTCTTCCTGTAAACGAGACTTGTTACGTCTTAAAGAATGTGTCTCGAAACTGGCATGGGAAGCACTACGTGAAAATGCCTGTGGACCATCTATCACACTACTTGGCGATAAGCTGCGCGTTAAAGCCTCTGTTTGCTGGATATTGTAAGCGATTTCCTGCTGCAACAGTTGTCGCTTAAAATTTTCAATCTCTAAGCGTGTCTTTGAAAGCTCTTTCATAATTTCACTTTTTTCATGGTGCAATTCTTCGGCCACTTTACGGGCTTTTTCCAGCTCTTGAGTAAGAGCATTTTTTTCATCTAAAGCATGCATACGTTCTTTCAAGTGCACTTGCAAACGCTCATTAGACTCTGACAAAAGTTTATCGACCGTTGATGACAATCTTATATTGTGTTCCTCATTCATTTTAAGTCTTTGGTTTAGTCTTACTACCTCAGCATTTTTCTCTTCTAAATTTGCCTCCAGTCTTTGTATTCGGTCTTCAGCCGAGCCATGACGCTCTTGGGCCTACATTAATTTTAAAGAAAATATAAAAAATATCATACAGTTCTCCAATAGTCTTTCTTGTAACTTTATATTTGAGAATTTTAAATGAAAATCGCAACGAAAATAATGTACATACTTAAAATTGTGCATATTGCAAATGCAAAGTGAATTGTGACTAAAAATTGAAAACGATTGAATGTATTTAATAAATAATTAGTGCATTTAATGTTGTACGTGTTGTTTTATGTTTTATGTTTGATTTTGTTTTTATTTTGGGCCAGTGCGTTCAGAGGAAAAACAAATTTAATTGGAAAAGAAAAAAAAACAAATAAAAGTAAAATACTATAAATAGTAGTCATAACCAGGAAGTTTTTTTGTTGGTATCAACTAATCTATGCAAAAAAGAACAAATTTTCAAATAATTATACAAAGAAAAATAAAGATAATTACATTTGAAAGAAAGTTAAATTTACGCTTGTTTCATTGATTTCCTCTTTGACGCATACGATACACATTCATACCTTATTTCCTACCTTTGTTAAAGCTTCCATACGTGCTTTAAGTTGCTCCTCCATATCTGGTTGCAATTTCGCTTGTGCCAATTTCTGTTCCGACAATTCCAGTTTCTCCTCAATCGCACTTATCTTTTCCTCGTGCAGCTTTAAAGATAAAAACCACATTTAAACATTCATCCATACAATGCGCACTCAGTCATTTTTATTTTAACATCAAAGCTTTTCTACATTTAATTAAATATGTAAAAAATGAAAAGCGATGTGTGTGTATGTGATATTGAAAGTGTGCAATTTCCTTTATTTTAATAAAAGTACCTTTAATTGCGCCTCTTTGTGTCGTAGTTCTTGTTCTAATTTTTCATTTAAATCATGCAATGATGTTGATTCGCGTTGTGCATTTAAATAGCGCTTTTCCAATGTCGCTATTCGTTCCTCCTTGTTAGAAATAAATTTCATTCATGGTTTTAAACTTATCTTTTTCATAAGAATTATCTATCTTCCTACCTGATCTTCTTTTTGTGCTACATTTTCCCTTAAATCTCTTTGTAGTTTCGAACATTGTTCCTGTGATTTCATATAATCTTTTTGAACTTTGGCTAAATTTTCATCCAATTCGTCACATTTATTTTTGAGTGCCGACACACGACGTTGCCATTCGGATAATTCAGAGGTCTGTTGATATGTAATTTTATATCATTATATAAACTTTCTAACTACAAATCGATTTTAATTACAGGTTTGACATCAAAGTTTTACACCTCTTATATATCTTATAGTGCTTTGAAAAGTTTTTAATTTTTTCAAATTGTAACTTACCTGCTTTTCAATAATTGTTTGCAATTCATGGGTTTTAGCAGCATAATCATTGGCCGCATTTATGGATGATTCATTGCTGTCACCGTTTAGGGTTAGTGAGCTCTAAATGCATATATGAAAATATAATTGTGATTATTTGAAAAAGACAGTTTTAAGCGTTTAGTTTCAGAAAAGCACCTTTTCACTGACACCATTTTCGGCAATGTTATCACGTAAAGCTTGCATTGCACCTGATTTGTATTGTTGAAGCTAAAAATAATAAGCAAATTTATGTTAACAAAACTTTTTGAAGTTTGTCCAAATGGGTTTTTACTTCTTCTTTGGTTGTGTTTAGCTCAGCTTCTAACGCATTGTTGCGTTCCAAAGATACGCGTAGGCGTTCTCGAACTTTTTCATCAAGAGCCTTATGATGCTCAAAAAGACTCTTTAATGCCTTTAAGACTTCTACTTCACTGGAGACACCACTTTGAGCAGCTGCCTGCCTCTTAACAACGGTCATGCGTAGGGAACGTTCATGTCGTGATACCAAACATTCCAGATGCTCTAAAAGAAGCTGAAACAAAGAAAGTTCAATATAGTGTCCCACACAATACTATTTATAGGAACATCATTACCCTTGTATTATTGCGTTCTGCTTTAAGTTCACCAATTTCTTCATCGCGTTCTAATAAAGTCTCTCGTGCCTGTGTAAGCTCTTTGGTCAATGTAGCAAATTCCTTTATACAAATTTCAATTAAATATTTACATATATTGTATGTTAATCTTGTATGGAGTCTTACCTGTGGCAAATTTGCATTAATTTGGCGTTGTAAGCTATCCCTCTCTCTTTCAATATCGTGAAGCTTCTGTTCCGTTTCACTTAGGCGTTCTTGGGCCTCTCTCAAGCTGTCCATTAACTTATCACGTTCATCGAGCATTGACACCATAAGTTGCTCAAAGTTGGCATCTTCGCCACTGAATTGTGACGATCTTTGAGAGATGCTGTCCTCTGATATAGTTGGCATCACATCGCACATCATGTTCCACATTTTATGTATACCTCATTCAATATGAAAACTACACATAGGTATTGAAATTACACCAAAAACAGAAAATCACACATATAGTTTGCAACATTTAGCAAATATTTTGATTAAATTACATTTTACAAAATTCCTAGCTAACATGGGCGTAGTTAATGAAAGGAATTCTAAACGCCAACGCCGACCTATATTTTTTGCATGATTCGCACCACCACCACCACTACCATACCATAAACTTACAAGATAAAAAATCTCCTGTATGACTTGAAGACCACTGTTGGAATAGGTGAAAATACTTTTGACGGAAATTGTTTTAGGTTTTTCAATCTATATTTTGGCATAAAGTTATTTTTATTAATTTTGCATAAAACTAAAATAATTTGACATATGATGCAGCAACATTCAAAAGCCCTGGCTCCTCTGCTGCTAGCTGTTTTAACTTTTTTCTTAATTCTCTGCTCTTTCTTTTCATTCTCCAAATGTCTACACTACGATTTGCACATTGACACTTTTAAGTAAATTTATCCCTTAAAACTTACATATATTTAGTTGCAGTTGATGAAAAAGCATTCACTAACCATATCAACACATTTTCTATAGATTTTTGCAAACTTTTTTCTTAAAAAACATTGAAATTTTCAACAAATTCTTCCTAATGTTGCCCGGTCGCCATATTTTACAAAACTTTTTCTTTGAAGCAGAGTTGACAATGTAAGGAGTGGTTTTTGATACTATTTTTAATTGTTGCAAAATAATATTACCCTGCAACTGTTTACGAATGGATTAAAAGAAAACTAAAAATAGAGTTTTTGTCACATCCTCTTTCTCACTATTCTCATAAAAACCGTTGTGAAACAATATAGCAGACAAAATTGAGTTTTATAAATCGTTACGCTCATTTCTCTGTTTGTGAATTTAAATTTGGAAATTTTATATGCCTTTAGGTTGTACAGGCTGCCAGCTTAAACGTTAAGACCAGTCCACTTGGGTAATTATAGGTCTCGTTATGATATTAGGTGCCTTACATATCCGCATGACTTGCCGTTTATACCTGATAAAAACTTAGGAACAAATAAAGTTTAGCGATATTGCTAAAAAAAATAATGACAATTCGCTATCCGATAAGAAATTAAAAAAAAAATAAAAAGAAAAACATTATTATTCGGCTCAAGTTCAATAATTGAATTAATGTAAGTTCAAATTATTTTTAAAAGTGGACTGTTAGAATATCTAATCAGACTAGCAGAACGAATTAGTACTACTTATTTCGACAGCCGCTACACTGTTGCCATCAACAGCGTCTTTTGTTCACTTTTACCACGTTTGATCGTGGATACTAGAATCAATGAAACATCGGGTATTTAAGCAAAGTTTATCACGAAATAGAATATGACTATCACTATATTCGTTTTTATTAACATGGTATGCACGAAATATCACCTTCTGATTATATATTCCTATTTTCCAGCTCTTATTTAACTTTTGGTTTTGCTTGTGCGCAAACTCCGCCTACGATCAATCAAGCTATTGTTGGTGTACATGTTTAAATAGGTTATCTTTTTTTATATGTATTTTCTATTTTTTTATAATTTACATTCTGATTTTCAGTTGTAAATTAGACCGCAGAAACCACACATGAATGCAAGCTTTTGCGCGTGCCGTCGCAAACCTTAATATTTAGGTATGGCCGTTAATTTCAATTGCCTTTTTTTAGCTACGGGGCTATTCACATAATATATAACGCTATTTTTGGAGTATTTATACCCCTCTTCGTACCACTTTATAAAAATTTTTGAGTATAAATTATCTACTAGTCAATTTTTCAATATAAATCATTAACCCCCAACCCCACCACACATCCAATGGACTGTTACGTTATATGTGAATAGCCCCAGAGCAGCGTGCGATTATCCAAACCGGAGTAAACTGTCCTTTTGTCTGCGCAAGAAAATTTTCTGCGTATATAGTTATTGTAAACGGGGACTAACTGGCTGTTCACATATTACGTAACGCCATTTTCGCACTTATACTTATGTTTTTATTACATATTTTAAACTACGTATCTATATTTTAAACACCTTTCTTTTACGTAATATGTGAACAGCCCCTGAAGTATTTTGCAAACTGACATTCAATATCGGAAGTGTGTACATGTGTAGCAAGCTTTACCAAAATCATAAATTTTGTTGCTTATCTGTATAAAAATCACTTCATTACCATTACTGGTCGCAAGGCAATTGTTTGACATACAAAAAATTTGGAAAAATCGAAATCAGTGTAATATTTGCAAAACTTTTTTTTAGAAAAGCCGAAAATTATTGTATAAATTAATTTAAAATGGGGTAAATACAACTTAAAATAAAAGTCTTAAATATAATTGCTTATAATCGGCATGGCATGATTGTATCAAATTGAAATAGAAAAAAATTTGATTGCTGTAATAATCAAGGGGAGTAGTTCGCTGTATAGCAAAGCACAACAAAAATTAAATGAATATTGGACAGATGCTTTCTGTATTAAGATACGGCTTCCCTTCAAAGAAAAATAACATACTCATTATCTATCATTAAAGATAGCTTTCATTAAAGTTAGGAGTTTTTATTGTACATATGCTTAAAAGAAAAATATTTTAAGGTTCCCCAGAGGACCATGAATTGGTGAACAGAATACTCGTATGCATAAATAATTTAACGACTCATTAAACTGTTCACTGGAGTCGTGGTCTATATGCATAGATAGAGTAGGATGTATATTTTAAACAATAAATAAACAAGTTATGGGTATATACTTAAATTGTTGCCTGATTTTTGCTAGCGAACAACCAATATTCACCTGTCAGGCTCATGTCTTCCATATTGATCCGAAAACCAAACGCACTTGGATAACAGCCAGTATGAAAGCAGTCAATGTAAGTTTCTTTTATGATTCTTCGCGCAATCTATACCGGATCATAAGTGTTGAGGGTACTAAAGCGGTGATTAACTCCACCATTACCCCCAACATGACGTTTACACAGACTTCGCAAAAGTTTGGCCAGTGGAGTGATGTGCGAGCTAATACAGTTTATGGGCTAGGGTTTTCATCTGAAGCTGAGTTAACAAAGGTAATCTTTTCATTGAAATGTCAAATACAAATATCAAATCGCAATACATATTATTTTTAGTTCGTTGAAAAATTTCAGGAAGTTAAAGAAGCGACAAAAAATGCCTTAAAATCGGCTAATGGTAAATTTTCTAGTAGATTTTTGTTAGATAAATAAAATCTGTAATTACTTAGGTTCTGCTGCAGTGACACCTACAACATCGGCAAACACATCGCCTATAAGTTCAAGAACCGCTGCAATGCAACAAAACGACAATGCTTCTATGGTTGATCCACATACTGTGGAACCGCCCAATATGACAAACACTAATACTCAAAATGCAAATCCTGATAGTCCATCACATAAACTTTTAACAACAGCAGCTGAAATAAAACAAGAACATGTAACAGCTCCTTCTCCAGCACCCATGGTTAATGTTAGCACTGGCGGAGGCAGTGGGGGTAGTGTTGTTGGCATGCATACTGGCAGTGGTCCACCAACCAGTGAACAGCAGTTGAAATATGAAAATGAACGCCTTAAGATGGCTTTGGCTCAAAGGTATTTGAAGTTTACAGGAAGTTAAAGAAATTTGAGTTTATAGTCTTTTATTCTTCCAGCTGTTCTAATGCTAAAAAATGGGAAATAGAGTTAGCCACCCTTAAAAATAATAATCTTCGTTTGACCAGTGCTTTACAGGTTTAAATGAAAAGTTTTAAGTTGCATTAATATTAAATCAAAACGTATTTTTCTGTAGGAATCTACGGCAAATGTTGATGAATGGAAACGTCAATTGCATACGTATAAAGAGGAAAATATACGCCTTAAACGTGAAATAGAATTGATACGCGCTGGGGCTCCCGTACCAGCTTCTGCAAGTGGGGCAGTAAATACTGAATTGATTGAAGAATTAAGACGTGAATTGGTGGTTTTGAAAGCACGCAACGAATCGTTACAAAATGAGCTTGTGAATCAAGAGTTGGAGCTGAAAACAGCAAATATGAATCTCAGAGAGAAAAACAATGATCAATCGGTAGGTCAATAGGAGTCGTTTGTCGTATTTCGAATTCTTTGTTCCAGAATAAAAACAGATAGGACAAAAATGTTGAAGTCGAAATATGACTGACACTGAATACTAAAATATTATTTCGCTTCAAATATTTTCGTGCGTATGTGCAATTATTTAATGAATACCTTGCCATTTTCAATTATTTTTAGATGGCAAAAATGAGCGAGTTGAATGTTTTATTTGCCAAACATGTATCGGAATTATTAGCTGTGCAAAAAGATATGGAAAATGTTATACATCCACCCAAAAGCACTTGAGATACAGAGACTATAAACTATTACAGAAAGGTACGCGAACGGCAGTGTATAAGTTTTTTATATTCTCTTTATTTTTAAGACTTGCTAAATAACAACTTTTCATAGATTTCTGAAGAAAATGCGGCTTCATTGAAAAATTATTTACAGCCTAGTTCAGGTTTACCATGTGCAGTGGATACGGAAAGTACACTTTCTAATGTCACCTCTATACAATCCCAGTTACAATCATTATATGAAACATGTCATGATCCTTTGAAAATCTATCAAAGTCTTCGACCAATTATCAGCAGTGATAAAACATCTCATTTACAAAAAGCATTGGATAAACATACTCAGCTATTACAGGAGTTAAAACATCAGCATCAGTTTAAACCCAATACAACATCTCAATCTAATAACCCTGCTACTTTTGTGGTCTCTCCAGCAAAAAGCGCTGCCGGAGGCGGCGCTGCTGCAGCGTCTGGTGGTGTATCTGGTAAAACTGCAACCATATTGGTTTCAAAATCGAAAACCAAAACTGGTTTACCCTTGCTACTCAAAAATTCCATTAATAATTAGGCTAGTATATGAATACATAAAATTATTATTTACATCCTACGCTATAGAATCAATAGAGTAGGTTATTTAAATGTGAACAAATTCAAAGAATCGAATTGAAAACGTGCCCAGTGCAAGCCAATTTTTTAAGAAAATTTCCGCACATGTTTTACTTTACGTAAAATTATATTTACATATTTATATAATCGAATATTATTGATTGACTTTATTGTTTTTGTGCAATATTTTTTTCATTTGTTTTATTTATAATCTTATTTTATTAGAAAAAAAGTATTTTTGAAACTGTATATTTAATATTTTATTTGATTTTTCAGTAATTTTCTAATACTCACTACCGAATCTATAAATGTATATTTTAAGAACTGTATATTCTATAAATTTTTTCAAAAAATTTAATAAACTTTATGTTTGTGATTAAAATTATCACTGACATTTGGAAAATATTGATAAAAAAATTAAAAGGAAACATTTAACGTTTATGTTGAATTGGTCCAGTTTTTCTTTCACTCATAAATTCAAGGATGGATTCATCTAAATGTGTAGGTTCAATTAATTTTACAATTTCAATAACTTCCTTTAAGTGATTTCAAAAAACACAATATCAATACTTATCATTTTCATAAGAAATAAAACACACAAAAAAGTTGATAAATGTTACCACGAACAAATAAAAAAATTATTTATTAAAATAATATCAATAAACTAACAATAGTAGTAATATTTATACGATTATAATATGGTGAGGAGAATGCAGAATCTATAGTTTTAATACAACCATGAGACAAACGAGGAAAAAAAACTTCATATTAATAAAACATAATTTATAAAAAAAAGTATTTATATTTGTAGTAATTTAACATAAAACTGTTAAGTTTTTATTAATTCTTCAAATAAAGCAAAAAAAAGGCTTCAAATAACAACTTTATTTAACATAACATTTCAACAATCCTCAACTCTATAAAAAGGCTCCCAAATACTCGACTCATAAGCCTTAGTATGAATCATAATAGAAACCACAATAAACTTTTCTTGTTCATTTTATTTAATGTTTAAATTTATGTAAAGATTTTCGATGGCATTTTATACGAATTTTAAAGTTATACAAACAAGGACTTACTTAGTTCATCTACTGATTCCATTGTCCAAGCAGAATTATCATTGGGTGCCATAAAGTTAATTAATTTATTGTGAACAATATAACTAAAAAGAAAGAGAAAAACAAAATTAATAAACTTTAGCTATGACTAATTTTTGTAAACCCAAGTTATACCGTAGTTTTCGGCCTTTGCTTGCTCTTGTGTCCACTTTTTTTTTCATTTTCTGTCTAAGCTTTTGCAATTCCAAGAACTGTTTCGTTACTTCACTCATATTGCTTGTGGTATTTGCCTTATATTCAATTAACTCTCTTAATTGCTGATGATAGAAATCACTATCGTCGTATATATTTGGGTTGCGTATATTTTCCTGCGTCGCCTCATTTTGTTTAACGCTTTTCAATTGTTGAGACTTTTCTATTAGAAGTGATTTGTTAATTAAGGCATTGTCAACTTTTTTGATAATGTCATATTCTTCATTAAACGATTTGTTTTTGCTGCCGGCACCAGGTTGTAAAAGTTTAGTGCGATCATCCCATTTCAACAAAACATCATTGCGGTACGGACGAAACTGTTTAAATCCATCTTCCAAATATTCGCTGACTTGTTTAAGAGGCGGTTCTGTAAAGTCGTGCTCCTTAAATGGCAACGGTCTTTTAAGGGAAGGTTTTATGGAATTTTCCATTTCTGGAAATTGTGTAAGATTCTTTTTCAACGACAAAAGGTTTTGCAATAACGTAAAAGTTTGTTTACATGTTGTTTCTTTTATATCCTTGTATTTATTATTTATTTCGAGATTTTTAAGCTCGTACGCTGGCGGTAAGTTATTTGTTTTGTTTAAAAGTTTTTGCATGTTTATACGCAGTTCCAACAAACGTTCCCAAATACGCAACTGATTTTGCACACATAAACCTTTTTGTATCTCGGATTCATGATTAACTTTACTTACAACCTGGCTTTCTTCACTCTCATCTTCACTATCAAGTTCGCTGTCCTCATCATCAAACCCTTCCTCATCGCCCTCTTCAATTTCTTCGTCGGCGGAATCAGTTGCTTCTGCTTGCTTTAGCTTCGGACTTCTTTTCAAGGTATTATTTAAAACCGCTACGGCTGATTCCTCATTATCAGAAGAGTCTGAGTTTTCATAGTCTTCTTTGTCCTCGGTATCATCACTTTCTAGATCTTTTCTAAATACAATTTTTCCTTTGTATTTTTCATTTTGTTCCGATAATAATTTTACATTACGTTTTCTAAATTCTGTTGTTCCAGCCTGAGGTAACTCGTATTCATCATCATCGCATTCTATTACTTTGGCTACTGTTGCTTCATCCGCAGAATCATTGGAACTATCACTGTTATTAGTTTGCAAAATAGTTTCAGCAACCTTCTCTGCTAAAGTTTTTTGTTTGTTCTTTGTTTTTTTTAACATTTTAATGAAAGAAAAATACAAGAACGTTGAATGCACTGCAAAAAAAAAACAATAATAACATTTGATGATTTGACACTGACAGTACACGTGCAAATCATAGAGTAGCCGGATCTATTGAGTTTTTCGTTTGCTAGATTGATTTGGAGCTGCCACACATTTAATTTTTTACTTATTTGTCTTCTATTCAACTTTGTCATGTTCTTCCGCTGCTCCCGTTTCCTTTACCACCTATTTGTTCCGCATCCTTTAGATGTAGGTGCTTTACCATAATTTCGTTTTACGGTTGTCTAGTGATGATTGAATGGTGCAAAGGGTTTTGATTTTTTTTTTGTTAAAGTGATATCCCAGCAATGTTTTTATCATTATAAAAATATATTAAACCATTTTATGCCGGCGCCCCATTTAATAATTAAAGCTTATTAAACATGTTATTTCAGGCCACATGAGCATTTGTATAACCGACTTTTTAAATTTAAGGTTTTATTGAGTTATGTCCATCCTATTATAGAGTATTATTGTAGTTAGATAAGAATGGGGGAGATGAATATAGACCTCTAACCCAGGTTATAGTCCTACGTCCCCACGTACAATTTTTATTGCGCCAATTGTCAAGCTTCATATAAAACCTTTAAGAAATTTATTATTTGACATATTGTCATAATATTATTTTAAATGAATTCTATTTGAATTTCATTGGCGCTTTACCAAATCGTCAGTAGACTTCAACAACAACTTTGAAAAGTTAAAAACCTCTTATCTTATGGACAGACTTTCAAAAACCATTTGAGAATTTATAAATGATAATATATTTGAAAATCCATTTATTTGTATGTATACGATTTGATCTAAATACATACATACATACTTTTCAACCCATTATAAAGTTTATAAATATACTAATTTGTTTTGGTTACTTTTTTTCGGTTTTTACTTTTAGTCCTTTTCTAGGGTTATTATTTAGCAATGTCGTGATTTTAATCATTCTTTACAAATTGTACAAATAATTCGCTTAAATGTAGATATTTGTTTTGCAAAATAAATATACTTTGTATCGAGTATTGTTAGAACATGCATTGACATTGTGCATACATACATACATATGTATGGATGTCATATTCATGTTAATTCATATTTTTTCTTTTCACTTTTAATAAATGGCTGGACACTCATTAATGTTAACAAATGTTAGTAATTATGACAATAGCACATGTAGTACATATATGCACACATGTGTACATACATATGTATGTGTGTAAGTAAGTATACATGTATTATACATAATAGTAAAAAGGCAAATAATTGTTGATTCAATTTTATATACAATTTGTACAAAAAAGGGGTGGAGAAACAATTTCTTTGTTGTCTTTACCTCCTTCTTACAACTTATGAACTTTCTAACAGGTTCTAAAGGAATGCTTAGATATTTTGGGATATAACTGTCTTAATAATACAATTATGTATAACAAAAAAATTTTTAAATAATAATATATGTTCAGTGTTTCTCTATCACGTACATATTATTTTAATGAGCATGACTAATATGACTCCCGAAATAGTGCGGCAGTTATCATAACTCGAGAACTAATTGGTTCAATTTGGATCAACAAAAAGCCAAATATACATGATAAAATTACCTACAAACTTTTTGAAAAACAGTTTTTTGATTTGCTTTGAGAGAGTTATTCCCCAATTAATGTCGAAAAAGTGCTGTTTAATGCAAAATTAAAATTTTTGCTTTCTAAAAACTCATAAAAATTTAAAACAGCAAAAACGTTACCTTTTTTAGGGTTCCGTACACCAAAAGTGTAAAAGAACCCTGTCGGTCTGTCTGTCACAGGCTGTTTTCTCGGGAGCCATAAGAGCTACGGACCTGAAATTTTCAAAGAATATCTAAAACTTTTGCCACTACAACAACAAACACATGACAGTTAAAAATTAAAGGATGTTCTAAAGCGAGCAACGAAACATGTTGAAGTACTAATGTAATATACAGACACCTATATATAGACACTTTAAATTTAGTGTCAATTGGTGTAGTCTGTAGAATAGACTACACCAATCAACACTGATATTTAAAACAATAAAAACTAAAGGGTGTTCTATCAGTTCATTTAATTTTACTATGTAATTTAGACAATATGCTGTAACTTAGAAACCGTAAGAGGTAAACTCTTGACATTTTCAAAAACGATAAAACTACAAAATTCCATAATTAAAAAATGCCAAAACGCAAAATCGCCAAAATGAAAAAAGCGCTTAAAGGAAAAAAGCACCAAAATTAAAAAAAATCGCTAAAACGGAATATATCACAAAAACTAAAGAGATCGAAAAAACTAAAAAAAAACGCTAAAAACCAAAAAAGTCGTCAAAGCGAAAAAATCACTACAACGTAAAAAAACGCTAAAACTAAAAATATCATAAAAAAACGAAAAAATCGCCAAAGATTGAAAAAAAAATCACCAAAACGAAAATAAACTCCAAAACAAAAAAAAAAAAAGCGCCAAAACGAAAAAAATCGCCAAAAACCAACAAAATCGCCAAAACGAAAAAATCGCTTAAACAAAAAAATCACAAAACCGAAAAGAGTCCCCAAAACCGAAAAAGCGCCAAAACTGAATAAAGCGCCAAAACTCAAATAAGTCGCTAAAGCTAAAAATATCATCAACAAAACAAAAAAACGCCAAGAACCAAAAAGACGCCAAAACTAAAAAAATTTCAAAAAAAAAAAATAATTGCAAAAAACCAAAAATCGCCAGAACGAAAAAAAGTGTAATAACCAAAAACAAAATCGCTAAACGCCAAAACCAAAAAAATCGGCATAACTCAAAAATCGGGGAAAAAAATAAAAAATTGCAAAAAAGGAAAAATCGCCAGAAAAAAACGAAAAAAATCACGAAAATTAAAAGAAATCGCACAACGAAAATTATGTAAAAAATAAAAACAAAACTAAAATTAAACAAAAAAGCACAACAAAAAAACTTGCAAGAGGAAAAAAGGGGCAAAAACGAAAAGATATATTCGTACGGAACCCTTCGTGTGCGAGCCAAAGATGCACTTTACATAATTTATCTACTATTGTTCTTAAGGACAGCTATCTTATGAACCAAATGAGCCATATATCAAGAAAATCGATGGATAAGTGTTGATTTTATTAGCAATTAAGTGCAAACATTCGAACACTTAAATGTTACTTTTGTTGTAATTTTTTTTCAAAGCAAAAATAAATTTCTTGCCGGAAGTATATTTTAAGAGTCTGGATAGACATATTCACTTACATAATTGCTAATAAAATCAAAATTTATCAATCGATTTTCATGATATATGGTTTAGTTTATTTCTAATTTGAAGCTTTTATCGCCAAGATGATTGACCTTCTTCCCACTTCCTCCTTACAAAGTTATGAGCACACATTCATCATATTTCAAGGCATATACTCTATCCACTGAGCCACCTTCTACTTATTATTTTTGATTTATGTACTTACACTTGAAAATATGTATGCCAGTTAAAAAAAATAGTTTAAATTACTACTATCATTACAACTAGTGATATGACTATCCCAAAACGCAATTGACTAGTATCGTTACTAGCCTTATTACAACTTAAATATGACCGTCCCAAAACGTAACTAGTTAGAAATTTAGCTGCAGGGTATATACTGATGTATCTAGTGGAAATATTTATTAGTCATGCCAATTAAAAACAAACTGCACATGATAGAAAAAAATCAAAAAGGACTTTAATTTAACGCATTAAACTCTATATTACACATAGTTTTATTTAAGGAACACTTTCCTTGCAGACCAGTGTAATTTGTTTTAAAGAGCATTTTGAAATGATTTTGTTGATTAAAAGAAAACACCATAGCCCTAGAAGGAAGAGTACCTGTCACAAGATTAGTCACGTAACTGATTCCCAATGACTAGCAGCCGGTTCGAGTTGTGGCATTTTACATGAGAGCGAATTGTCACTTTTACATGGCGTTATCATTGGACGGGGTCAATTGACATAACTAAGATACATACTCAGTGATAGGTTCTAGATCCAAGCTTAAGGTACTTGTCCTGTTGTGGTTTCTTTAATACCAGTCAAATTGCTGTACTTTAAACAAATATTTTTGATATAGAAAAAATATGCTTGTACAGTGAGGCCATTTTGTTAACGTTTTTGTTATAGTTTAGTGATGTGTTCTCTTTTCACCGTTCATAACTCGGAAACATATTGTACTACTCTAATTTTAACCAGTCATAGGACAAGGACTTCAAAGACAATTGATACAAAAATTCCCGCAGGAGTTTTTTTGGTATATGTTTATTTAATACTTTTAGAACTCTGCTAATATAGCCTTAATTTTAACAATTATAACTGTTTTCGTGTCTTTGCAAGACACCAGGCAGGATAAAAATTGATTATTGTAAACGTTTTCATGGTCTATTGCGAAAATGTTCAAGTTCAGTAGCGAAAGTGCTTTTCTAAAGTAAACATTAAAATAAAATAATAAAAAAATATAACACTAAATAGTCACTTAAAAAAAGAAAATTGTATTAATCACAACGCAATATATTAAACAAATTATTCTAGCAATATTATTGCATATATACATACATGCATACATGCAGAAGTAATACATGCACGTATGTATGTATGAGGGTCTCATAATTGTCTCCAACCTTTCCTACGGAAAAGGCATTGATAAGAAAAATTGCCGCAATAAAATATGCATAAACACACACACACATATATATATATATATAATTTAAATAAATTCTTTTCGAATCAGATTCGTCAATTCGTAAGAAGTGTTCAAGTTCTATACGAACAAAGAATTTTAAGTGCTTTGAGACTTCATAACTCCCAAAACATATGAAGATCTGAGTTCTTACCTAGCTACACAATTCCACAATTTGGGGAAAGATAATAGGCATTAGGCAGCCAGCTCGGTACATTCGTTTTTGTGTTCCTACGATAAATTGACATTAATTTAAGGTAAAGATATTTTCGGAGTAATAGCCTAAAAAGCACTGAAATTTAAATATTTTTTTTACTTTGTTTCTACAATACTTTCCAAATAATTTTTCGGAAAAGATATTAAATTTAAATGAAATATTACAAAAAACTGGAAACTTGGCAACTTTTGTAGCAAAAACCATAACCATACTTTATTTTTATTTTAATCCGAAAAAGTGCAGTGTTAAAATTTAAAATACTGCTCAAGTGAGTCCAAGCTTTGGGATTTTAGAAGATATGGGCTAAAGTCAAATCTTTGCTTCGAAATAGGTATAATTCGGAAGAGCACAAGCCAACAAAAATGGTTAACAGGATTATTTTTTTTTAATAATTGGGTATCTTCTGTATTTCATGTGGAATTAAAATGTGCGGAATTAGCAAAGCATTGTTGTTATAAATATTAATTTGCAACAACAATGCCTTGATAATTCCGCACATTTTAATTCCACATGAAATACAGAACTTACTTGAATGTCTGTGAAAATATCTTTTAGACACAATAGTTATATATCCCTAAGCAAAGTTTTCTTATAAAGAAAAGAAAAATCTGAGAAGGAATATTTCCATGAAAATGTTTTCAAATAATTATACGTTTTGTTGTTTAATTAACAAAGAAGCAATTGTGACAATCGTCTTATATCTGGATGTAATGTTTTGAAAATAATTTTTAAAAGAGTATCGTTAGCTGGAATGCAAAATCACGTAACTACGCTTTTTTGAAATTTAGAAGAAAGAGAAGAAACTAAATAAAATACTTCAAGCGACTGAAGTAAAGTCCCTCTATTTATTAATTTGATTCGATGTAATACACAATAATTAATTAAAAATCCGATTTCGAATATTTTGTTAGTTACATGGGTTTGCATTCCAGTTGACGGTATAGTAAAGCAGAGTTTGTGGACTAAAGGTCTACACCAACGGAATGAACAAGTGATAAAATAGCACATATAGGTTAGGTTACGTTCCCTCACTTAAGTGTGAATGAATTCAAAAGTTGTCGATCGATTGTAGCGAAATATTGCGCATTCTGTGCTACTAGACAAAGAACGGAGTTTTTGTTTTGTTTTTATTTTTTATGAATTTTTTAAAACAACAATTTTTATAATTTTTTTTTAGCACACTTTTTACAATCACCCGGATTATGTATGTTGAAGTCGAATAGAATAGAGGAAACATGTAAATTAATTTAGAACAATTTGTCTTAGTCACAAGTTGGACTTCGGCATATATAATCCATGTGAATATTGTTGTCGAATTTCGGATTTTTTATTAAACCGTTCCAGTCCAAAAGTTGACATGAATTTTTGAAATGGTGTTATATTCAGCTTACGTTTTTCATCTCAGGCGAATATGGAATTGGGGACTTAATTGATTCATATTCATATAGGTAATTGCTGCTTACTAAGGTAAGCGCTTGAGAAGTCTTGGAATACTTTTAATGATACACCGTACATGATACTCCAAGAACATTATAAAATAATAGTGAGAAGGGCACATTTTGTCCTGCTTTATAGCTTAAAGAGCCTCGGCAGCAGCACTAGTTATCGATTCCAGAAGTATTATACCTCTCAAGCTGGAATGAACCGTATAGACTCATGAAATTTCATTGAAATCGATTGGGAGATTTCGGAGAGCAGCACGAGCAAAATAATGACACACGATTTTTATATGTTGAGGAGATAAACTTACCAGATTTTTCATCTGCTTAGCCCATTTATATAACAAACTAACAAATTATTCATCTCTGGAATAATTTTTGAATTCTATACATACATGGTGTGTTACACTGGACGGCAGACAAAAAAAAACGTATGGTATTACTTCGATTAATTTATTAAAAAACAAAATTTCTTAAAAGACGAACTTTGAAAATAAAACAACTAACGAACAATAGTTGAAACAGAATGAAGGCGTGGCAATGCCCACTTTTCCCATCATAATATTACATTTTAAACAGGTTTATGCTTGAAAATCATATTTCAGCCCATCGGGCTATGAATTCGACTCAAGAGACAATTTTCAGCATACGTGTAATTTTTCTACTTTCATATGCTTCGCTCAATTTCTTGGAACCATAACTTAAGATCCTTATTTATATACATTGTGAATATCGTTTTACTCAGAAAGAACAATTGGACAAGATGCAAATATTCACAGAAAAAATTAAACTTAATTATGTTGAATACGAACCAATTAAAGAATTTGTAAATTCAAACAAAACTTTTTTTGTTGCAGTCCTTAGTGAAAAACCCAAATTAAAAGAGAAACAGTTATAGAATTCGATAAAATAAATTCTTAGAAATGTTTTCTTCAAAATCAATTAAAGAATTTATAAATTCGATAACATTTTCACTGAAAACGGAGTAGGGAAATATTATTGTAAATCAAAAAACTTATTTCTTGAAAAAAAAAAGGTTTATGTTGTTGTTTTAGTGTTTTAGTAAATAAGAGCTCAAACTGAAGGATTTATTGAATTAGAAAAGGTATTTCTTAAATTGAAAAGTCAATTTCAAACAACTATTTGTCTGAAAATAATATATGAAAAATTAACGCTAATTAATTCCAACCTAAACAGCAGAACATAACAACAACGAGGCTACGAAAGCATCTATGTGTTATATGTATCGATGCATATTTTATATGTAACGATACATATATTATATGTATCGTTTTTGAACATGAAATATTTTTATTTGCTGGGCAGTGTTATCAATAAAGTGAGCTAAGCTTAATGCCACTTTTAGCTCCACCTCTCCCCCCTCCCCCCCAAAAAAAATACTTAGTTAAGTGAACTTTGAGTCCGACTGATTTTGGTTTGAAATATATATATTTACCAATAAATAACGATTTCATATGCGGGCGGTGTTCGGGTCAGTCAAGACACTAGAGGGAAAAATAAAATCTATGCAAAAATCATCGGCAAATCTGGTCCGGTTGTTTGTTTTTTTTGTCGGCTCTATCTGGCTTATCAGTTTTGATTTCAAAAAAATAAAAAATAAACAAAATCAAAGCCGTTATATGAATAAAATACAACAAACAGCACATTATCAAATGAGGTTCCTAGATGGAATTTTCAATTTCATCTCAGTAGTCGTAAGAATAATGTGAAAATTGAAAGACGTGAATTTACATTAAACGAAGAATTGAAAGCTATAAAAATGAGTGATAGAAAAATAAAATAATTCAGAATAATACAATAATTAAATTAAAATATTATTTACCTCAATGTGATATAATGAAACAAATACACATTTTTGTTCAGAAAAATTAAAACAGACAACAAGAAAGTTGGCCAAAAAATTAAGATTATCTTCAACAAAGCTTAAGACCATATGTAAAATATATGAAAACTATGTTTTTTAGACGTGATAATGTATAAGTGTAAATACAGTCATGGTCAAAACTTTTCCAAATGTTTCTTCAATGTCCCATAAAAATTTGCCTCGTCGTGTTTTACATAAAACTACTGAACATATCTTATACCTTAAACGTAAGGCTTTCAAGATTCAAAAATGGGGATACAAAATGGGAAAACTTTAACTCCCTCTAAATAGAGTCCCAGATGTATACTTTAAAAAAGCCGAATCAGTTGTTAGATCCATGTTATTTTTGTTGTGTTGTACAGTGTAATACACAAAATGTGGCATTTAATTGCAGTTGTAGCACAGATGACACTAAAAATATAACAAAATTGTATGATAACGTTTGTCATCAGATTGACGTCAGTCAGTTTTCGCTTTATGTATTAAAGACATCTGTCACAAAGATGCATTTTTCTATTTTTGTAGGAATGAAGCTTGGAACAAGGAATCATACCAAAGAGTTAAATCAGCGAAAAAAATTAATATAGTAAATGTATAGTACATGTAAATGTTTTGACCATCACTGTATAAATAAACCTAATTGAAAATAGTTTAAGTTCAACTATTTATTATTTTTTTTTTAATATAATATTTTTCTATATTTAATAAAACTTAGTGATGTCAAATGTTTAAAATAAATATGTATATATAAAATTTTTAAATATTTTTGCAATTTTAAATTTACATTAACAATAATATTTATTTATACATTCCCTCCTTTTTACCAAAATAAACGCAACAAACGAAAATCAAAAGAAACAAACTACTGTGTGTGTCTGCAAACAAATAAAATAGAAAGTTAATTTAAACAGCAATTAGAAAAAAAATACCGGCATATTTTCTCGATCTTGATGAAAGGGCGTGAAAATAAATAAATATTTGCGAAATATTTAAATCGAAACTATAACAAATCCTTATAAACAAACTAAAAATAGCAACAAACAAGTGTTAAAGAAAAATAATAGCTTAATTTATTACGCGTAAAATTAGTTGCACAAAAATTAAAAATTAAAAGAAAAATTTTTTTAAGGAAAGTTGTGAACATATGCAATGTACAATAAAACAAACAAACAAACAAACAAACAAACAAACATCAGTGATCGACCGGTTGATCGATATATCGGCATTTTATTAGTGATAACTTAAAAATGATCTCTGCCTCTTCCTTGATTTCTTTTGTGTGATGTGTTTTTGTGTAACAAATATTGTATACTATAGTTTCTGTGAGTAGGTACTAAAGGCATTTTTTCTTTGTATTTATATATTTTTTTGTTTAAGGACTAACATAACATTGTATGTTTTATAAACTGTTGTTATTTAAAAAAATATTTTCAAATAAAAATAAATAAACATGATTAAAAAATAAACATATGTCTGTATTTATGGTTCCTTTTAATATGTAGTTGTTGTTTTTTGTTTATTTAACAATAACTGCAAAAATATTATTACAAGCACAACAACAACAGAAACAGCATACGACAAACAATATAATTAAAAAAAACGTACAACTTTCGAACCTGATTAAAATGTCAGAACCAGAGATAAATGAGAAAATCTATGATCATCGTGTTTTAACCGATTGGTCAAATGTTAACAACAATACAAATGGCACAATGCATTATTCCAAAGATATGATATTCAATGATGGCCATCGTTTATCGATTACAGTGTATAGGTAAGTTTTTTACAATTCTTTTGTTTACTTTTTTCAAATGATTTACGAGAATTGTAAGGTCCAACCATTATGTATGATGATTTTGTTCTGGTCTTTCAAATAAACTAAAGAATTATATTTACTACAAATAAAGTAGTTTTTAAAGGACTTAAAAATTCCAAATTTAAAGACCAATTTGGAATATTTGTAGTCTATATGAACTTATTGTTCGTCCGTCCGTCTGTTTGTCCAAATTTCTGTTTTGGAGTCGGTATTTTTTCAAGAACTATGCTAATAAAATTTTGTTATTATGTTTCATTTGAACGACTTAAATAATTAAATTTATCGTTTTACGGAATAGGATTTGAAATAAAAATTTTAATTTTTAGCCGAAAGAAATTTTATTATTCAGGCTACGTTCAATTTAATTTTAAAATTTACTCTGATGGTGGGATCGTGATTGTTACCAAAAATATCATGATGTTAAGTTCGATCCTTACAAAAGTCTAGAATTTGTCTTTGTCTTGTCAATTATTACATGCTTTGAAAAATCATTTCTCAATAGAAATAATTTAATTGTAAAATTCGAGGCATCCAGAGCGGACACAACCCTGGCCAGATTGTTCGACTGTTCGTAGCCAGGGAAGTGACTATATGCGGGAACTCAGATAAAAGTAACGTCAGTTGGACTACATAGCCTGGATAGTACAGCTTTGCACTGGCTAACTAAAGTTGAAAAAGTGGTGTGTGTAATCGTAGCGACAGAAGTACCGCCTGATTATAGACAGACAAAAAATGCAGATTTTCCCATGAATCTCCTACTTTCCCGCTTTCCTTATAGTCAATTTTTTAGCCTGAAATACCCTTGCACCATTAGGAAGACGGAAGGAATATCGGATACCAAGATTGTGTGAAAATACACTAAAGCCAATCATCCTTATTCCATCAGTATAGCCCCTGAAGTCATAGTCCTTCTTTTTATTATCTCCATTCTAATCCCGCCTGGCCAAAAGTGAGACTTTGAAAGCCCAATTGAGGTACCATCTAATCGCAATGTTTCCCTAGTAGTGGTGGTAACCGATCTAAGATCCTGGCTTGACCATACTTTCTTGGTCTGCACCACCGCGAAGCAGCCAATCTCGCTGAACTACTTGAGGATACAACCAATACAAGTAAATCAATCGGATCTCAGTTTAGTACAGAATTTAGAGCCTCTGAAGAACTAGTATGTAAACAACCTGTAATCCCGATGCAAACAGATCTCTGTATTCTATCTATTTAGGTATTCTACAATATATTTCTTACTTGTGGCGTTCCACCGTACTACTGATCCATAAGTCAATATAGGATACACAATTGTATATACACATATTTGAACATTTTAGGGTTTAAACCCCATTTATAACGAACATCGTTCGACAGAAGTTGGAAGCAACCGTGGGCTTTTTATTCCTGTGTTGCTGATTTAATTTCCATGATGGTTTTGAGTCCAGGATAACTCCTGATTCTGCACCCGAAGGAGTCCGAACCACTGAACCTTGGTCTTTGTGGTAAATAGTAATAGTTCCATTTTGTTTCGGTTTACTCTTAGATCTAAGTCTGTAGTCCATTTGCTGAGTGTGTCAAAAGCGGTGGACATGATATCACAAATAGTACGCGTATGACATAGGCTTGACCACAGCAGCATCAAGTCTAAAAAGAATCCAGCTAATAACACTGTACAACAAAATCAAAATAACAAGGTTCTAACAACTGATTCTGGTAGAGGAAATCAGGAAATATACACGTGTATCGGTGTTTTGAAATTTTACATCTGAGATTCATTTTAGGGTGATTTAAAAATAATTTTAAGATATACAAACAACAAAATTCAGCATTATTCGTTTGGGATTTCGGTGTTTTTTGCGTATTAAATATGAAGCACTTATTTTTATACATAAGTATATACTTACATATGGGCATTTCCACAGGAAAGTCTACTTTTTGTCACGTGCTACACCAAGCAATAATGCTTATTTTCTTTCAAAGAAAAATAAGTTTATTTTACTGCTTTATATATTTGTGCAGGCAGTAAGTAGCTCTACATTAAGTAAAAGTTTAACAAAAATCGAAATACATAGTTCTGAAATATAAGCTTAATTGCTTGATGTCGCACGTGACCAAAAAGTGGACTTTCCTGTGGAAATGCCAATATGTATCTATGCAAAATGTATGCAATGTACATACATAATTTTTTTCTTTGCATAATAAAATAAGAATTCAATGTAAAACGCCTGTCCAAAAATAGAAAAACATTCACACACTCGTAAATCCAATTTAGACAACTTAATTGACTAGTCAGTCGGTTGGTTTCTCTATCTTTGCGTCTACATCTATTTTATTCCCGTCTACATTTTTATTTGTTACACTAAATATGTTTTAACTTTTTTTTTTTAATTTTTTGTTCAGTTTTCTCCTTGTGATCTCGGCAATCGGCAACTCAACTGTGCTATTTCTATTAAGCAAACGTCGTTTACGTGGTCCATCGCGGATTGACATCATGTTAATGCATTTGGCGATAGCCGATCTAATGGTGACGTTTCTGCTGATGCCGCTGGAGATTGCGTGGGCCTACACAGTGCAATGGAAATCGACTGATTTCGTTTGTCGTCTTATGAGTTTCTTTAGAGTATTTGGTCTTTACCTTTCGAGTTTTGTATTGGTATGCATATCCATTGACAGGTAAGTTAAAATCAAATACAAACACACAAGCACTCAGTGACATAAAACAGGGCAGGAGAGAGAAAAGCTTTAGAGGAGTGAGTGAGTGTGTGTATGTGTGTGTGTGTGTGTGTAATGCTTTTACTTTACACTATTTCTTAAGTTCTTTTCTTTTGCTTTTGCAGATATTATGCTATACTTAAACCTTTGAAACTTTCCTCAAACCGTGGACGCATCATGTTAATCATTGCCTGGTCCAGTTCCATATTGTGTAGTTTGCCACAGGTATGTAAACATGCGGCGATGCGTGTGTGTTTAATTGACAAGTTGGTTGCATGTTTTGGGTCAGTGTTTCTTCACTTGCTTCACTTACTATGAAGTCTTAAGCAAGTGAAGTCAATGTTTATTTATTTATTTTTTTTTTGTAAAATGTATTTAAAACATTTTATATTGTTTGTTGTTACAGGCATATGTTTTTCACCTGGAAGAGCATCCGAAAGTTAAAGGCTACTATCAATGTGTTACATTTCATTCATTTGCCAGTGAATTTCACAAATTATTTTATAACATTGCCAATATGTGTGTTATGTATGCCTGTCCATTGATCACTTTTATCTATTGCTATGGGGCGATCTACTTGGAAATTTATCGCAAAAGTCAGCGTATAGTTAAAGGAATTGGTAAATATATGTACATAGTTTTTCTTTTTATTTATTTCATTTCTAAAGTCGCCATATACTCCACTCCAAGCCACCCAAGAAAGTGTCCATGCGCTAAATAATCTTCTGTATGACAGAAAGACGGACAGACAGAATGTGGAATGTGTGAGTGCGTTCTTCTGTTGCAAACACTAGGTGGCAAGTTATATTCCTTGATTTTTTTTCAAGAAAAGAATTTAAAGAGTGCATAGTGGGGCAAAATAAAAATATTTTGAAAATACATAGACCATAATTAAACTGATAATCAAATTAAATGTACATAGTAGAGGAGTATTCCTGTTTAACCCAAGAAGATAGGCTTCGCACATTGCTCAGGAGAAATTAAAAATTTTCAAAGCCTTGGCCCAGTATTATCTAAATAACAACATATTGTCACAAATGTTTATTTTTTTCGTTATTTAAGCAACACAAACAAATTCAATTCTGAGTCTGCAAATATACAGTTTTTAATTTGAAAAATTTTGAATTTTTGACAATGTTGGCCTTAAAAAAAGCACCATCATTATTTTCACTATAAAAAATTTTCTACAGGAACGTAACCATTTAAAAAAGCTATCTTCGCTGACATAATTTAGGAAAGAAATACAATTTACCATTTTTGTTGGCCCTAGACCCTTCTGAATACGACCTATTTTCCACCAAAGCTTTAAGCTTAGCTCATATCTTCTAAAATTCCAAAGCTACGATACAAAAACCAATACCACTTGCAGAATCTCTTATATGTATTTATTTGTTTGCCAAAGAACTTTATGGACCTTGGACCAAATGTGGGCATCTTAGAATTTCTTGGAGGTTTTTTAGGAATTCTGAGATTCTTAGAAGCAAATCTTACATTAGAAATGGCTGATTTATATCGAACATAGTTTCATTCTGCCTCACTGTGGCACTCATGAGGGTATATTTTACATTTTTTGTTTACTTTTTTGTGTTTTTTAAGAGAGATTTCGACGTTCCAACGACGATGTTTTGAGTCGTGCCAAGAAGAGAACTCTGAAGATGACCATAACCATTGTTATTGTATTCATAGTATGTTGGACACCGTATTACATCATTTGCATGTGGTATTGGATAGACAAGTCATCTGTGGATGAGGTCAGTTCTTTGATACGCAAGGGCTTGTTTATATTTGCTTGCACAAATTCTTGCATGAACCCCATTGTCTATGGCGTGTTTAATATACGTGGACGGGTGAATCACAATAACACGGTAAGTATAAAATTCCTTATATAAAATTTTCAGAAAGGCTTCAGAAGCTGGACTAATTAATGCTTAAAATTACGATTATTATTATGCATAATAAACAAAAATTAAAAGCAAATTTATATTTGTTAATCTACTGATTACAGTCCACCATAAGCAATCGTCACACATCTCTTTACCAACGTGGAGACTCCTCCAATCAATTGCCGAAACATTTGCTAAACATAAATTCAGGTAGTGGCAAAGTGGACACAACAAATTCGATTGCAGCTCATGAAAAAAATGGCATTAAAATAAATAATGCAACAAAACTAGAAAAACAACAAAAGGACAATGAAACAGCAGCCATGATATGTGTAAAGTAAGTGAAAATTTAACTACACATTTTAAATATTACAATAAACAAATTTTTATTTATCTTAACTTACACACATAACTGCTGAAAGTCGACTGATTTGTTTTAATCTTATTTTTAATTTTCTTTGCATTTTGTGAATGATTTTTTGTTCATCAACTATAATCCCATTAAGTAGCTCAAGAAAGTCTCATTTTATAGTTTTAAATTGTTGTAAAAATGGTGTTAACAATAATCAGCAATCAACAAACATTTCTTAATTAAATGAATCATAATCATAATCTTTTATTATTAAATGAAGCTAAAACATTATATGACAACAAAGTATTCATACACTGCTGTTAACTTGAATAGGGCAACTACTTTCTTTGAATCGTAAATAGAAATTTGCCTATTCTTTCAAAGTAAATTTTATATATAAACAAAGTAATTTAATAACTTTGGATAAAAACCATACAGTTCGACTAAAAATTCATAACTCAATTATTCACAACTCAATTATATAAACAAAGTTCTTATTTCTATTAATAGCATTTTCTAAAAAGTACCTTTTCCAAAAGTACAAATTTAGCAAAGTACTATTCCAAAAAGTACCTATTTTCAAAAATATCCTTTCAATAATATTTTGCAAATAAGCAAACATTCTAAAAAAGTACCATTTTCGAAAAGTTCTTTTCTTAAAAGTATCTTTTTCGAAAATTTCTTTAAAAAAATACCTTTTTCGAAAAGTACTTTTTTTTTAAAAAAGTACCTTTTTCGAAAAGATCTTTTTTTTTTAAAGTACATTTTCCCAAGAGTATCGTTCTAAAAAGTACATTCACAATAAAATTTGTTTTGCAAAAACTATCTATTAAAAAATTATCTTTTTCAAAAAGTAACATACATTTCCCAAAAAGCTTCTCAAAGAAAGTACCTCTAATAAACATAAACTTTGCAAAGTACCACTTTAAACAAATAAATATTAAATTTTAAATAAATTACTGCTGCAAAGAAGTGTCCTTTCAAAAAATGTAAAAAAATAAAGGATATAAGAGTAACTAGCATCGATGTTAAAAAACATCGATAATAAAAACGATACATCGATGTTTTTATTTACTCAACATTAAATGATTTAATACGTATGTACTATGTACCCAGAAACATTTTTTGCCGAATTCGGGGCTACGTCAGAAAATATGCCGAAGTTGTTGACAAACAAGCGCACCTCCTTGCCTTAGGAATTTCTAAAAATTTTTGTCGAAATGTCTCAGAGAATTCTGTACCAACTCTCAAAAATATCCTGGGCCAGTTCTGAGAAAATTTGTGACATGTTTGAAAAAATTTCAATAAATATAAAAATTTTTCTGATACTTTTTACTTTTTAATATTTCAAAAGAACAGACTTAAAAATTACTGCAGTTGAAATCTTAAATCGATTAAGGCATGTACGTTGGACGAATACAGTGAATTTTTCTACGAAATTCTAAGTTCAAATTCTATTAGATACATTTGATATAATTTATCTGGCTTTTAATTTTTACCTGCCCGGTCAAATATTTAGACACATTTAATATAATTTATCTGGCTTTTAATTGTTTCCCACCCAGTCAAAAATGTGGCCATGAGAGCTGATTGTCTAAAATTAGTAAAATTTTCAGAAGCATTTTTTACCTGCATGAAAATTGTGTACCAAACTTAATTTTAAATTTTTATTTCTTGTTAAGACCCCCGAAAAAAAAGATGATAAATTCAAAACGGCTGGACTAATTTTCTGCAAATAAAGGTTAGATGATTTTGGATCAAGTCACCTTTCAAACAAAGTTTACTAAATTAAATCTAGCCGTTTGGGAGCTATGGTGTCAAAGACACACAGATTCAATAGGTTACATCAAAATCTAAACAGTTGGACCGATTTTCTGCAAACATAGCTAAGAACATTCTCGATCGAGTCACCTTTCAAACAGAGAAAACTAAATCAAAATCGGTCGAGCCGTTTGGGATGTACGATGACGTGTGCAGACATGCAGATACATAGACACACACTATAAACTTATACACTCCTCTTTTTTGGTCGGGGGCTAAAAACATAGCAATACTCATATATTAAAAAAATTTCAACGATATATTGAACAGGAATTTTGTACGAATTTTTAAATAAAAAAAAGTTAAGAAATTGAGAATTTCGAATTTTGTTTGGCCGACGTATGAGACGTATGAGTAGTATGATGGCATGTGCTATCATATTACTCATACGTCTATAACTTTTTTTGGAATTCAAAATTCGTAAAACATTTTTTTATATGTACGAGTATTGTCATATTTATTTAATAAATATTAAAGAATTCGCGGCTACATGACTTGAGATAACTTAAACATTTCTTGCGCATATTATCAATGATGTTATTTGAAATCATAAAATTTTTTTTAAATTGTGGCTATGGTATTAAAGGAGATATTTACGAAATCAGGAAAAAAGTCACGGCCAAAAATCAAAATTTAAAAATCTCTCTGAAAATATTAGGGATTGTAATGAAACAAATTTTATGTTAATTGTCTCTTAATAAGCTTTGCAACATGTCCCAATTCATTGAAATCGGATAATATTTGTAAAAGTTATGAGGCCAACAAAGTTTATTATGCCCAAGATAGTCAGTTTTGATACCCTATAGCTCACCGTGTGTTTCAGCAGAGTGGTCTCAGTTTCATCATTCTTAAAGCTTTACATACATCATTTTGTAATCGGATCTTAAATTCCAAAGGTACAGACTTATTACCTTTTTTCTAATTGCAACCACTGTGCGTTGTAGCATATAAAAAGCACGAATTGTGCGAACATCAAGAATCATTTTTTTTATTTTCCCTATATGTAACTAAACTTTTTTTATATTTTTAATTAAAAAAAATTTAAATATGGTAAAAATTTTTGAAAAAAAATTTAAATAAACGAAACAAGCCCGAACAGATTAAATGAACGATGTCGATGTTTTTTAATTTTGACAACGATATATCGTCGATGTATCGTCCATAAAAACATTGATGTTAACATCGATGTTTATGAACGAATACATCGATGTTTAGAAAACGTTTGCATTCCTAATTGCGATAATATATAGTCTTATTCAAGTAATGGGTAGTGTCATTAGATTTTATTTATTTTAATGTTTTCTTGTCTATTTTCAGTTGTGCTGACTCTATTGAACTTGCTAATCTTCAAAAATCATAATTACAACAAAATCAAACGCTCATAAAATATTTACAGCAAATAATAAATGTTTGATGGTGTTAAATAACAACAAAAACAACAAAAACATAATTTAATGATCATTAACGCCTAACAAAGAGTTTTAATTAACTTTATCACACGATTTAATAAAAAGTCATTATAATATTGGCTACCTCTCTCTCTCTCTCTCTCTCACACACACACACACACTCTTTCTCAATTTTTTAAACTAAGTTATTCTGATAAAATCAATCAATTTCAACAAAACTGAGGATAAAAGCAACAACAACAAAATGTAGTTACACAAAAATACACGCACATGTACAACATGCTTATAGTAAAATTGATTTCATTTGAATTTGTGGTTGATAATGTTAATTAATAGTTGAATTTATAATTTTAGTTTTAATGATTATAATAATAATAAAAAGAAAAACAAAATAATATTTATTTATAATAAAAATATGAAAAAAAACACGATTTGAAAAAATCTATTTAATTAAGTTGTTTCGTTTTAATCGCCTTTTAATTTGTTGAAAATATTTTATGCCGTCTTTGGTTGATGTGATCAAATCAAATCAACTGACTAAATTACTATATTAATGAATTTTTTTTATCAAATCAAAAAAAGAAATACTAAGATTTTTGGCACTTAACTTGAGGGCACATGAGAGATTTTATGTTATTTCCATTAAATTTAATCGATATTTAATTAAGTTTTATTGTAAGGTGTCAAGCATGTCAAAAATCATTAAAATTTTATTTTTAAGAAAATAATATTGAGAAAAACAGGCGCCAGTTAATGCTGATTGTTGTATAATGAAATTTTATATTAAAATATGTAAGATTTATATACTATGGTAGTTAATTGTACGCTGTCCAAATTTATGAAGTAAATTAGAAATTTGAAATAGCTTTAACTTGCTATACGATATTTTTGCGTTTGTCTCATTTTGTGCAATACCTTGCATCAGCAACTAGAATGGTTGAGAAAATTAAAAAATAAGTATTCCTATTTAATCTAAGAAGATGAGCTTTCCACACTGCTTAGGAGTGAAAATGTGAAGTTCCAAATCGATGCAGTTGGGTCATGTAAGATTTTTCAGCCTTTTTTCAGTTTTTTTTCTCGACCAATTGCAAAAATTCTTTGTGCCCTAATAGCCCTTATGGGTTTCTAAAAGAATCATGTTTTTTTAACCACTTATCTATTATAGTTAGTGAGGCATACTCATTTCAAAATTAAAATTTCTCAATTTTTCATGTATTTAAGCAGTGTTTTCAAGATATCGAGTCCAATTAACAATCGCTTGTCACAATTATTTCTTGTTAGTTAAACAAAGAAATATTTTATTTATTTATTAATTTATTTTATTTATTTATTTATTGAGATAGGACTTTAAGAATGAATTCTTTTATAGTCCATGAGAGAACGCCGTGCATTTACAATGTTAAAATTTATCTATTATTACAAAAAGAAATAAATTACAAAGTTTATAATGAATAAAATAAAAAATTAGTACAGCAAAATATAAAAATAAAATAGTAAAGAAATAATAAAGATATTGCAAAGTTTATAATAAATTAAAAAAATCAGTACAAGCAAAATACTAAAATAGATTAGTAAAAAAATAAGGATAATAAAATGAGCTATATATAGTAAATAGAATGAATATGTAACACAGAGGAAAAAAATAGAGGAAAAATAGAGGAGAAGACAGGGTTATAGACTAGATATTTTGTGTAACATATTCGCTAAGGGCTTTCTTAAAATTCTGTCTTTCAACAATGAGCGTTATTTTTGTGGGCAATAAGTTCCAAGGCTTTATGGCATTGATGAAAAAGAATTTGCTTGTATTTAAGTATTTGTGCCTTGGTGGTATTAATGTCACACCACTGGCTGACCTGACGAATGAGATTTTGTTAAACAAGTAAGCCGGTGATTTGACATGTATTAGTAGAAATAGCAAATAGCAAATTTCTCATACGGAGATAATCCACTATGTCGCAACCAAGAATCATAGTTCTACAGGACGAGACATGAATATGAATACCGTATACATATCGCGTAGCATTGTTAAAGGAGACTTGTAACTTATGGAGTGAGCTCGAGTCCAATTTTCTATATACCTCTGCAGAACTATTTATAAGAGGTGTAATAAGTTGTAAAACCAGCCGTTTCTTCACTTCAGTAGGTGTGTAATTTGATATTATTCTTAAATTACGTAGTGTCAGATACACACTGCGTACTATATTATTAATATGATCGCTGCATGATAAGGAGGAGTTGATGTGATAACCAAGATATTTAACTTTTTCTACATAAACAAGTGGAGTGTCACCTAATCTAACGGTTGGAAGCTGATTGCAATGAAGTTTATTCTTGCTAATGGGTAATAAAACCGATTTGGTAGGATTGAGCATAAGATTGTTCATTTTAACCCAGGTACAAACACTTTTTAGGTCCTCATGAAGTTTATAGCACATATCATCGACAAGACCAATGCGGCTAGATATATACAATTGGATATCATCAGCATACGCATGAAAGTTAACGACATTGAATATATCATTGACATAAATACTAAAAAGCAAAGGTCCGAGAACTGAGCCTTGTGAAACATCAGAGTTCACTCCCTTAAAACCAGACTCCCTTGAACCAACAACTACTTTTTGTAAACGTTCAGACAAGTAGTTTCTTATTAGCAACACTGCGCTATGGTCAAACCCAAAGAAGCACTCCAGTTTTCTACAAAGAATTGCATGATCTACTCTCAAAGGCTTTTGAAAAATCTAATAAGCACATCAGCGAGAGGTCATTATTATATATATGTCTAAAAGGTATCTTCACAGACATAATTTTAGAAAAAAAATTTACTTCAATCTACTAGTTTTGTTGGCTCTGTACCCTTCCGAATTCGGTCTATCCAAAGCTTGAATTCAAAAACAAATACCACTTGCCGAAACTCTCATGTGTTTGTCAAAGCATTTTATAGGCCTTGGACCAACTGTGGACTTTATGGGCAAAAAAAAAATAAAATTCCAGCAAAGCAGAGAAAAATCAACTTAATTTTTCAATGTACACAGCAGAACATGGTAGCGTCACTTTCGGAAGCCGCTACACTTCCATCGTCAGTGCTTACGTGTATTTTTCTTATCATCGCTTGTCACGTGGCTCTGTTGAATGTGATTTCTATTCTTATACATATATACAACTTTTTCGTAAAAATTTAATACGAGAGTTAAATAACTTCAAGTTGACATTAAACTGCACTTTCCCAGTGTTGTTTTCAGATAATTTTTCTTCATTCCCATTTATCTGATTTTTTGTTCTACTCAAATCAAACTTTTTTGGTTTGATTTTATACTTAAGTATATATGAACATGTAAAAATTGATTATTAGGCTAAGGCTCGTAATGTTTCATTCAGAAAGAATTGGGCGTGATTAATATTTTAAGGAACGAGGGGAAAAAAGGTCACGAAAAATGGGAATGAAGAAAAGTAATCCGACGGCAACACTGGGAAAGTGCAGTTTAATGTCAACTTGTATTGATTTAATTCTTGTATTAAATGTTCACGAAAAAGTTGTATATACATACGTATGTATAAGAATTGAAATCACATTCAACACAGCCACGTGACAAGTGGTGATAAGAAAAATATACGTGAGCACTGACAATGGAAGTGTAGCGGCTTCCGAAAGTGACACTACTCTGTTCTGCTGTGTACATTGAAAAATTAAGTTGATGTTAATTTTTCTCTTGTTCCTTGGAATATTATTAATCATGCCCAATTCTTTCTGAATTAAACTTTACGAACCTTATCCTAATAATCAATTCGGATTTACAAGCAAATACGTTCGATATAATCATATTAATAGAAATTGCTTTTTTTTAATTTTTTGGAATTCTGAGAGTCTTAGAGGCAAATCTTAGTTTTCTTTGTTTAAATGATATTTAGTACGTAACGGAAAAATCAATGATTTTATGCCTTAAAAAATGTAATATGTACAAAACCCCACATAGCTCCGTTTTTCCCCTTGTTTTGCAAAAAATCTTTTTATTTTTTTTTAATTGTTCAAATCTGAATATAATCTTGAAAACTGCACACAATTTTATGTTTTTTACTTGGCTGTTAAACTGTTATATTCTTCCATGCGTATACTTAATATTCCTCAGTATACGTAATTTTTGAACGATTTCTTAAAAAACCAATAGAAAAATATTGTTTTGCGCATATTTATTACATATTTTCTAATGCTATAAAATCGTTGATTATTGATATTTTCGACTCAAATTTTGCAGTTATATAGGAATTTAAGAAAAAAAAACCCAGCGAGCAAAGAAAACTAAAATTTGAAGAAAGTCCCAAGAAATCCCAAAAATAGAATTTTTCATTGTTTTGCACATTAAGTGCCAGTTTTTGTAAGACAAAACGAAAATTTCGTGTGAGAATTTATGTTGAAAACAATAATAAAATACGAAAATTTGTTTCAAGGGCCATAAATGATTTAAGAAACAAATGGATACGCAGAAGAGTTTCTGCAAGTGGTATTTGTTTTAGAATCCAAGCCTTGGAATTTCAGGACGTATGGGCTAAAGTCAGAACTTGGATCAAGGAAGGATCCAGGGTCAACAAAATAGTAAATTGAGTTGATATTAATTTATTACAACACATTCAAGTCGTATATCTGGAATAAATAACACCCGTGTTCAATTTTCTCCGATAATTTGTATTAAAGGAACTGAAACTGGCCTTACAGCAGAATACACATGAACGCTGTTGAGTCGTGTAGCGGCTTTCGAAAATACTATATTCTTACGTTCTACTTAGGTTGTAGAAATGCAACAATTCTGCTTATTAACATGTTAAGTCATACCAAAGTGTGCCTTGCCACAAAACAGAATTATGTATAAGATAAAAAAGTATTAAAGCTTTTTCAATAGTAAAAACATATTAATATGTGCATAAAAATTAATTAACATACTATATCAATATAAACTGTCATCGACTGTATACAAGCGATTATTAAATATTAAATAAGCAAATAAAATTAAAACTGCTGCTAAACTAAGATGTTGAAAACATTTATAATATTAAATTGTCACTAAACCGTTAAATCAATTCAAAATTAAAACTTAGTAATTCAAATTAAGTCAACAACAATTTATGTGACAAGTTATTACTTTTCAGTTTCTTATTCAAATTCATAATACATACTTTAAACAAAATTTTATGTTTATTTTGATAAAAGTCAAAAAACTTTTTGACAACTTGTTTTCTGATGTCAGCTAAATGAAACGCTAACTTTAGGACCAGTAAGTTTAGCTAACTAACCATATACACTTTGCTTATGTACACGTTCGTATCTTTAAAAGCACATCCACTTGTATGAGTATTTGAAAATCAATAGACAAACAAGTAGTTTGTTTTTATTCGAGGCATAAATTACCCTGTAGTATGTAAAGACTGGCTACTTGAATTAGAAGAAAGGGAAGGAGAATTATATACTCAGTTGATAATGAATATGAAGAAATTTAAAATTTTCATTCGGCCTCTCTCATGTATATTACATATGAATAATTGTTCAATTCACAAGCTCGTATTAACGTCGTATGTGTTGTGAAATCGTCTAATTATACGATATTGTATATTTGTTGTTGGTAATTTTCATACAAAAGTGCGTTATAATTATACGATTGAATTTTATATGTTCTTCAAATACATCATTGTTAGATTAATTTGTTAAATTCTTTTATATATGTGATACGTAACACAGGAAAATACATTATTCTTAATGATAAATATTTATTTGACTAATTTCAATTTAATTTTAAAACTATTTTAATCAAAATTGCTTGTCGTGAAAAAATTTTGTTATATTTTGGCTGGTTTCATTTCATGGTATCAAATCAAGGTGAATTAATACCTTCGAGAGATTAGGTGACTACGATATGTTTACCATGTTTCAACTGCCAAATGTGTTAATGTATCAACTTTTTTGATAGCCAAAATATAAATTCTGCATAGCCCCAAGTGAATTCGCCGTGATACTATGATAAAGTTTTTATACCTTGAATAAACAAATGCCACTCTTGTTTTTAGATATGAAGCTCACATTAAGCTTTTTATTAACATGGAAAGCTCATGACCAATTTTTATTTGGCGCTCCTAACACATCGACCACACGAGCAATTGTATATGTCCTAATACAAGCAATAACGCCGGCAGAACCGCGACGTCAATTACCAATGTTCTTGCTTGTATTTCTTGGTAGCGAACACGTACAAATTTTAAAACATAACGTTGACAATTTTTCTGATGAAGGTTGTGCGTTATTTACACTGTATTCTTTTATGTATGTAATTTATAATTATATAAATAATAATTTTTTACAGCGATGTTCTTTTCAAAATTAACTTTATTGTTAATGTTTTTCACTATTCACAAAAAAAAAATTTAAATAGCAATTCAATTTGACAGCTTGTGTTAAAAGATTATTGCTCAGCAATGTATTTTAACATTTGTTGCTGAATATGTATTCGAACACATATTCATACGGTCCACACGCAAATATCTTGTGTCGGCAATCGAATTTGACGGTGGCCACGGCAATAATTTGCCAAACTTATTGCTCGTGTGGTCGAGGTGTAAAAGTATGCACGTTATTTAGTATTTACTGCAAATGAAGTAGAAAATTGTTTTTCAATTCCTCTTTGAAATATAAACATTTTCTTGGTCACCTAATCTCTCGAGGCCACCTGGTATTAATTCGCCTTGCCTTGGTATGAAATGAAATGTTAAAGAAGATATAAATGACAAAAATAAGCTACATACAATTATTCCGAAGATAAATAAAAATTTTATTGTAAAAATGGAAGCAAGTTCTGCAATTGCGGTAACATTTCAAAGTTATATACATGTCCATTAAATTTTTTATTCATTTTACCCTTTCAGATTAAGCAGAAACGAAAATACGACAAAACAACGATACAACGATACAACAAATTTGTCTGTTCACAAGCATATAAACAAATATCGTATTTTTTTAAACGATAAGACATACGACTGAGCTTGTGAATGGAACAAATGTATGCAGTGATTCTAACTTTTATTACCCGACTGCGCTACTCAAAAAAGGGTATTGTGTTTATCAAGCTATGTATGTAAGTATGTGTGTTCCTTTGCGGCACTATATAAACCGAACGCGTTGACCGATTTTGACGATTCTTACGTCAATCGATTCGTCTTAATCCGGGGAGTGTCACTAAAGATATAACAGTAATCAAAATTCAAAATGGCGGCCGATAGACGCCATTTTGTTAATACGAAAAAAATAAAAAGTCGGCAAACTACATCAAAATGGGTATCAATCGACAGGTATTTGAAAATCATCTTTATGTTTCTCTTATGATTTTTAATTTCGCATGACCATTTAGGATCTGTGACGGTTTAAAGTTGTTTTCTTTTATTTTTTTACGCAGTCGGGTTTTTTTGATTTTTTAAATGTTGTATTGTTTTTTAATTGCCGTAAGACTCTCGAAGAATTACCGTTTTTGAGAAGAAATTACTGTACGCAAAGGTTTTTAATTTATATGTATAGCTATAACAGCAGTATTCATAAGCAGTTTATTTGATCTAGGATCGACCACTTGATCCGTAATCGTGTTTGTTTGTAACCGGTTGCTTAGCAAAAAAAAGTATATTTATTGTTCATATCTACAGAAAATATATCTTTTAAACCATATAAATGCTTTCGCATCGCAATGTAAATAACATACAAATGCGAACAGTTTTCCTTTCGCATCGCAATACAGAGTGGCCCCCAGGTTATTTCTTTTTTTTTTGGCGTATATGCCATAAACTCGGAATAGAGACAAATGACAAAGAAGGCTTACAGAAAGCTTTCTGAAAATATACACTATAGATTTTTTTGTAATTTTTACTATGATCCACTCCTGCCAAGTTTTTTGTAAATGGTGTAAAAGTGTACCACAAAACAAGCCGTATTTTAGTTAAATCGATCTGATTTTGTTCACAATTAAATGAGGAAACTCAATTGATAAAAATCACTATTTTCATGCAGAAGCGAAAATTCAATTTGTGTGTGTGTTTTATGGAAATAGAAATTTTTGTTAATTGAGTTCCAAACATAAAATTTTTTGAAATTACCATTTTTTAATGAACTTAATGGCCTTTTGGGGCCTGAAATTACCTTACAAAACGGTAATTACTGTACAGTTAGCATCACTGAATGTATGTAACCTTTAGTTGCTTTTCCAAATAACCTCTCACTTCAGCCCACAAACAATTGACCCATGCAGGCGCAGAATCAGCTAAAGCTTTTGGGAGAGGAGCCTTTAAATGAAATATACCAATTTGTAAAATATATTTCACAAACTAAAACGAAATAAGAATTATTTTAATCGTTTTTGGAGGAAAATTGACGTGGGAGCAATCAGCTGGTTACTATAAAAGCCAAACTTTTTGAGCCACTCATATAGATTATAATTTGGCAATTGGCCGCATCATGTATAATGTTTTTATTTTACCCTTTTTCATAGGTGGGTAGATCTTTCAACACGTTTTTCAAAACGTTATATATTTCCACCAAAAGAACTACCGGGTACGCACATACTACATAGATACATATGTGTATGTGTAGATGTATGCATATGTTGTACATTTACTATATATACAAAGAGGAAGATTTTTCTTCATTATGTCACATTGTGTCACAGACCATTTTGCAACTAATCAACAGATACAACAAGTAGTCAACCACAACAACAGTGATAAAATAAATACAAAAATATTAGCTTCACTTACACATCTGATAGATAAATTTAAAGCAACAACAAAAATAACAAACAATATCAGACGCAGCATCACCAGGCCAAAAGATGCACGCAACGGGACGGCACAGTACTGGCAATGGCACAAGACAAGCCACAGCGCCACACATCTACAGACATGCTGATGATGATGAAGAAAAATTATTATAACAAGACTTTAGGTGACTTTGTTTATGTTTTTAAATAGTCTATAGACTGACTAATGATGGTCATGTGAGATATGAGTATATTCGAAGTGAAGAAAATTTTTTTGTATGAAAATTAGTCATATAAGGATGTTAAAAATATCCCCAAGGGGTTTACTTTAAAGAGTTGGCTCGATTTGCACATTTTTTTACTTCTCGCTATTAAAAAAAAAGTGAAGTTATTGACTTTGAAAATCGTGTTTTGATCAGATCTTGATGGTCTAGAAAGTTATTCCGACTAGTTTACGATGATGTAGTGTTAATAAGGACTACACCCAAAATAAAATATTGGTAAATCTAACCTATTTCATAGTTTAAAATTGCACCAACCCATAAGCCAAGGCTTAAGCAGTGAGTGTGTCTGCATAGAAAAAAATTGTTTTTTTTTTTTTAATTTTTTTTGTTTTCAACGTTTTTCTCCTCTTTATAAGCCGGACGCCTTTATCTTGTTAAATAACGAAAGCAAAAAGTATATATAGACTTGTGGTGACTTGCTTAATTTATATACAATCATTTTTGTACAATAACTATTTTCGTTGTTAGTATTTTAAGTTGGTAATTTTAGCCATAAAAATTGGCAATTTGAACCACAAAAATTGTTAAAAATTAAAATAGTAGTTTAAACCATTAAAATAATTTTAATTTTCAAATGTGATTTTTTCCAAATTTATATTTTAAAATTAAGTACAATATAATATTTTGGTATTGAAGCATAAAATATATACAAACGAATTAATAACCATCTACTTTTTTGAAGCCCGTTAGTAAGACAACAATTTTCTTAAAGATTTATCGAATTTTAGGTTAAAAAGCAAGAAAAGAAAAATTCCAGAAGCCCTTCGTTGAAAATTTAACTCATGCGATTGTGCGGCCGGCTATACCATCCCTATAGCGATTATCCTAAATATGCCTTTTCCTCCATTCGAAAATAGAAGATTTGTTAAACATTTTGTTTAGTTTTTAGATCGAACATAGAACAAACAACAGAGACAACATTGTGTATTAAAAATAATCATTTTAATTTAATAATTTTGAAATTTATGTCTATTTGTAGGTTTGTTTGTCTGTTCTGGTTGTTTTTGTGTTTTTTTTTCTATTCCTGATGTCTTTATTACGATCACTTGCTGTTACATGTGGCTGGCTGAGTTTCAAATATAAATACAATACGACACGATTTATATCGCCACATCCCGCCCACAAAATGCCACACTTCTTCACTCACATTGATAATCTTTTATTTAAATATGAATGTGTTTGAATTGAATGGAAGAATATGAATGCATATGAATAAGTCGCCCCGTTCCGTCCCAATGACATTATACGCTCACTCATCACACGCTGTCATTTTTCATCATTTCTATGTACTTGTGGATTTTTTTCTTTCGATACAAATTTTAAAGGTGACAACGGCAACGATTTTCTATTCATTATTACACATGCACACATACCTGGATACATACATACATACTTACATTCATAAATGTGTTTCTTGTTTAAATATTTTATTGTCGTGATATCTTCGTGTGTCTATTGGAACAGCATTCCAACTTTGTTATAATATGATTAGATTAGTTTATTAAGTTATTTTTTCAAAATGCATATTAATTATATGCTGATCTTATTCAACCATCGATCGATCGATCTATTTTAAGAAAAACTATCCATATTTTACCAGCAGACTGTTTTAAAGATATTCAAAATAAAATGAGGGTGCATCATTTAAATAATTTTCACTTTTATTTGAACTTTAACGCGCTTATGTGTTTCACTTTAATTCGATTATTGTTGTTGTTGTTGTTATTGTTGTTGTTACTTTTTGAAGTGAAATAAATAAATGAAATAAAATGACGACCACTCGTCATACGATCACGAAATAAATAACAATTTCAATACTCAAACTGTCAAATATAATAAAAATTATGATACTTTTTAAATAAGCTTAAGATTTTTTATTGCAGTTTTTTTTATTTTTTTATTTATTGATAGTTTTTTACGATCTACCTTTGGGCATCGCGATGCATAGTAGAGAAATGATTTTTTTTTAATCCATTGAAAAAGAAATTTAAGAACTCGACAGAAATGCGGGCTCTAGTCAACATTTTCTAGTTATTGAAGAATTATGCGAAATATTTGTATATTTTTATTTTTTAAACAGCCATAAAAATTGGAAAATATTTTTATTTATTTTTCTCTTAAATGTCACAAATACAATTTCAAATGGTCCTTAACTTAGTCCCAAGTGATTTTTATTAGGCTAAAGTTCTTAACATTTTATTCAAAAAGAATTGTGCTATGGAAAACGGGGAAAAATTAACGTTAATTAATTCCATTCCATTTTAGGGGGGGGGAGGGGGGGAGTTTAAGTTTTCCCCTTTTGCGCACAGTTATAGTGACTCGGCATAGAAAATCTTGACAGCTTTACATTTAAGGTATAACATGTGTTCAGCATTTTTATGTAAAACACTACAAGAGAAATCTTTATGGAACAGTGTGGGTCTTTTTGTACCTTTCTTAAAAAAAGGGGAAAACCCACTTCAGCAGCAATTTAGCGGGCTGAGAAGAAAAAATCCCCTTCAACGGCGATATAACGGGCTAAAGCTGAGATGTTTTACATAAATATTTGCCACAAAACTTTACAATGAATTTCAAATACAGCCAAGCTCAAGACTGTTTGATGCTCTCTACCAGAATCAGTCGTTAGAACTTTTTAATTTGGTAAAAATTTGATTTTGTTGTACAGTGTAAATATTCGTAATTTATGCAAAAATTAGATAACTTTACATTATTATGAATAAAATCATTATTTATTGATTGATTTTCGTGGAGAGTGCCATAGTTCATTTGAGGTATACGTTGCTTCATGATCCGGATAAAATATGTATTATTTTTTAATTTTTTTATTTCTTATGAATTTTTAAATAACAAAAAATTTTATTTTATTTTGTTCTGAATAATTCCGAAACCTTTAACCATATAAAAAAATAATGTTAAAATAACTTAAAGACGATTTTAAATTAGTGTTTTTTTTACAAATTGGACGAGTTTTTCTCCAGTTATAATAAAATCTGTGGAGCAGCCGCACAGAAAAAACTAAACTTCATAAATATTTTGTCTATGAACGGACCTACAAACGAATTTGTAAATATAGACAAAAATACCTCAACAATTTCATTGAAAAAAACGTGTTTTTTTCAGTGAACAAATTGTTTAAATCTATAACACAATTTGTCTAAAATATTTAAAAATTTTAGACAAAACAATTTACTAAATCAAACAAAAATATTTACTGGATTTTCTGAAAAATATCAAACAATATTTCTGTCTGAATGTAATAAACAATTAGTCTAAAAATGCTAACAATTATTAAGCAAAATAATTTACTTAATCAAAAAAAAATAAAAAAAAATTTTGTCTGTGTCATCATCATCATCATCCATTAATCATTTATGAGATTTCACTTTTTTAAATGTGTTCAAGTCTGAATGTTTATCTAAATACTCTAAGAAAATGAATGAGAATTAACGCAACGACATTAACTAATCGATTCACTCCAAAATCTTTTGTAAACAAACTTGGTACAATTGCATTCCTCTTGCTATGATTGTTGTTATGTTATTTGTGTGCATGTCGTCATCGGGGTGGTTTTTTACGACACAGTTTTTGTTGTTGTTTTTGGTGTTTGCCTTATAAATAAAAGTCAAACAAACAATTCATAGATTATGGACAAAACATTAACTAAAAATTAAATTTATTTTTAGACAAACTTTTGTTTGAAAATTTTTTGGTGATAATTTTTTCTGTGCGGTTGAAAACTTATTTTTTTGCAAAAATTAGGTAATTTCACTCTATTGTGAATAAAATCAAAAAATGTCCCATCGATTTTCATCAAATAAAGCTTATTTTACTTGAAGTATATGTGGCTTTATAATCAGTTAGTAAAAACGGTAAGATTTTCCCCTTCTCGGTTTTTTATAAATTAAAAATCAAATTTTGGCTAAAAAATACTTTTTATCATTGCGGTCTGAATAACTCATATTATTCATATTATTATCTTTGTGCAATCAAACTAAAAAGCCTTTTGGTTTTGCCAATATATTGTGCCACCTTCTAAGTTTACATACGCATTGGCGATAATATTGTACAATGTCGAAAATTGCAAAATTATATTGCAAGTGTATTTATTGTAATCGGTTTTCAATAAAATACAACCAAACACTTGATTTTGGAGGACCTATTTTAACAACTATACTTTAATATATGGTTAATATAAGTGAAAACTGAAACAAATGTTGTCGAACTGGTGTCATGTTCAGCTTTATTTGGTGGCCAATAAGAAACGAGTATTTTTGATCGATACGAGTACTTTTTACCGATACCTACTTGGTACTCGGTAGTAAAGTATCGATACCAAAAGTGCTTGATTTGTAAAGAAAAGTATAGAGTAGTTACTTGTATTTACTCGTATCGTTTTATCCCTACTTATAAGCGAACACTTCTCATAACCGGACAAAAATACTGCGATGGTGAGTGTCCGGCTATGAGACGTTTCACTGTATATCTATAGAATTTGAAATTTTGACTGTTTTGTAGTTAGGAGTACCACTATATTTTGATGTCACCAAAATATAGTGGTACTCCTTGACATTTTTCTTCTTGCATAGTGTTATTAGTTTTCAAGACTATTTTTTACATATGTATAATGTAATATTTACTTAAATCATTTACATGCATCATGTAATTTAAATGACACTACTTTTTCATGAAGGGAAATACTTAAATTTTGTGGCATTGGAAAAATAGTATTAAATAAAAAATTATTATTTCTTGTTGTAGTAACATTGTCAATGAAGTTTCTTAACTTTTTGAGTAAACAAGCTCAGATTTGTTCAAAATTACCGTCTTAACAAATTATTAAATTTGATTCGCTTAGAAATCTTGAACTCATATAAACACTTCTTGTAATTAAGATCAATATTTTTATTATGATTTTACTTGGCACGAGAAGAAACCGTGTCTAAGACTTGATTAGGTATTAATCAGTAAAGTAAAATAAATACTTTAGCGAAATATACGTTACGTTTTTCATAATAAAATATAACAGTAACAAATATATAAAAATTTTTTACTTTTCATTTCATAGAAAACGAAAATGCTCCTCTTTTTTCGCAATTCTTGGTACAGAAAAAGTTCTTGGTCTTTTTCTGTTTTAAATAAATTTCCATTTTACTACTTAAGCAACCACTTGTAATGCATTTTAAACAATGCAATAACAAATATCAGTAAGTGTTTGTGTGTGTGAAGTATCTGCATGTGGACACAAAGTGCCTCTTAAGCCACAAAGCTTGAATGCTACTGATTGGCGCAACAAATTCGATTTGTTTGTAGACCGGCCATAATCCACTACCGTTCATACCAGATGCATGCAGACATGAATAAGAAATTATTATTACATATTTGCATCTCCAGTGTTTTTTTTTATCTGGTAGCAACAACAGTAACGTAAGTAGCAGTTTAGGTGGATGACATTGCTCGCCACAAATGACATACGACAGCCTGTCAGAGGATCTAGTTTTATTGTTTTTCGCATTTGCAATTATTTTTATAGCCTCTGCTGCATTTGCGTCTATTTTTCCTGTTGAAGAGTTTGAAAAATTCATTTAATACACAAATATCACTCTCTAGTAAAATCTAGCACTACTAGATACTCTAAAGTAGAAGTAGTAGTAGCAGTAGTATTTGTAGTTGATGTTAATATTGTTATTGTTGTTATATTTAGGTGAGTGATCAAGTTTACAACACACATAAAAATCGAATCAACAGTAGAGTCAGTGGTTCCGGCAACCACAGAAGCTTGAATGCTGCAGCAGCAGAAATATCACGTGGGCGTTTGAGAAAAACAATAATAATAAAACCAGAGAGATTTCTTCAACACAAAAAAAAATTAATACATAAATAAAAGTAAATAGGGTTGCCAGCATATATTCATACATTCAAAATATTTAATCTGTTTTGCCATATTAAAAGTTTAAAACAAATTATAGATGACTGTAGTCATAAATTTAAACCTATAATATTTTTGGATCATTTAAGCATGACTGAACATGATATTTTCTGTCACAGCATGTTTCCTTCCTTAAATATTCAGTTTGTTTCTAATTTCCCTTATTTAGTAGCCACTGAAACTCCCCAAGGCATTACAATAAATTCTGAATAAATGGCAACATGATTGGTTATTACCTACGAGAATTCTGAATGGGTATCAATAAGTACCGACAACAACAACAACAACAACAACAACAACAATATTAACCACAATAACATGGAGCATAAATATGAGAGCAGATAAACAAACATTTTGTTATGCTTTGGTTTTATTTTTTTCCTTTTGTAAATGCGAGTGAGTATTTATACATACATAAGTGGCCGACCGATTAATCAGTTTCGGTTTGGCCTAAAAGTCTACAATCGTTTAATAATCAGTATTCGTCGCTATTATTTTGACTGAAGAACGAAAATCTTTTTACAATGAAATTTTTTAAGCTTAAAGTTTTATTGCTGCTACTCTGTTGTAAAATGTTATTCTCATATCATTATATTAGACTGGTTCAAGAACATAGCAAAATTCCAGATTTAATATACTTCTTTATCTCTAAAAGACTGTCCCTATTCTATGTATCAAAAGAAGTCTAATACAAAATGTTTTTGGAATCTGACCATATTTAGAGGGTTCCACAGTTTCCTTTTTTTATATAAGACTCAGGGGATGGTCCCTACTCATGCAATTGTATTGTGCCGGAACTAGGAAAATTGGGTTATGGGAAGGAGGATAGAGAGAGTAGTGTTTATAGACATTTGATTTGAACCTTCAAACATTGAAAGTATTGGGAAAGACTTCTGTTCGATAAAAAAAGAAAAAAAAAGAGTTCTCTCTGTTATGCGTAGTGTGATTCACAGTCTTATGGACCACAAAGAGATGTGCTCTTAATGAAGAACCTGTTGTTCGCAAAAAAAAGCGGCTTTTGTGAAAAAGTTTCCTGTTTTCATTAGAATACATTTCATTGTAATAACGATAAAAGAGCTAAGAACTCCCCACTTTGCGTCGATGCTCCAGCGAGTCAATAAAGTTAGGTACCCTACTGTCACCCATGAACTTTTTCGCCCTCTCCTGTACGCGGTCGAGTAACTTCAAAATAGGCTTTGATGCACCGGACCATACATGACAGTTCTATTACATTTTCGACCGGATAAAGATGATATAAATATTAGGGAAATCAGATGGAGTGAATTATCTTTACACCGTTTTAAAAAGCCAAGGCACTTGTATACGTCACACTGGATCTTTTTGCCAAGCACATCGAGATCTTCTGATTCCCCAATACTTAGACCATCCATCAATAGTCGGGCAATGAAACTACAAATAATTATAGATGCAACAAAGTTACCAATACCCGACCTCCAGCGATTTTGTAGAGTGAGCGCCAACTACCCAGACAATCTCGCTCACTACTGGCACAGTTAAAAGGCGGTTCGTCAGATTTTGAAAATTTTCGAAAGTAGTTTTAAAAATTTTTTTTAAAAATTAATTTTAAGCTACTGAACCGATCTAATCCAAAACTTAACCAGCTCATAAACTCAAAAAATAACGTCGAAAAAACTGTTTTGTCAATTCGATTTTGTGGACTCAATTTTTTTGGACATAAAAAACTGCTTCGAATACTGCAAATTCGATCTAAGTTGGTTAAATAGTTCAAGAGATATCGCTGTCGAAAAATCTCGAAAACATTTTTTTTATTACTCTAAAGCCTCTTGTTGAATTGATTTTCAGGATCCGGCTACTTTTTTTGGACTTGAAAATGTTGCATATTTGATCTCTGATATACATATATGTAGGGAGAATATCGAAGTAGACCACAACTGTGTCTGAGAAGTTGGTTGTTCAACGATTGAGTAAGCCCACCAATCTTTCAAAGATTGATTTTCACAATTAAGGAACGTGAACAACATTTTCTCTGGGGAGATATCCTTAAATTTGATCTTAATCGGTTAAATAGCTCTAGAGATATCGTTGCCGAAAATTTTCGGAAATTTTTTTTGGGGCTGAGCTAAGCGGCAAGTTCCAGGGACGGCCTGCAAGTTCAACCGTATCCCATATTTTTTTATGGGTGTTCCCTCAGTACCCTGCCATTTGTAAACCGATTTCGATTTTTTTCATATGGATGGATGTACTTCCAGATTGGTCCCATTGAAAAGTGGGCAGCGTCACGCTCATAAAAAATAATTAGATATTATTCTTCAACTACTTCTACTTAGCCGATTCTTCTTTTGTTACAACTACTTTTTCTTAAACAACTCTTAGAAAACTTTGAACATTGATTAAGATCCAGTGACAATACAACATTATGATTAGAAAAGTGGGCAGTGTCACGCCTGTTTTGTTTTCGGATTTTTTGCAAGAATTATTTTATTTACATTTATAAAATTATTGAAATCAAAAGCAAACCACACCAATTAAAAACATCCGGTTTCGGGTCTTACGGATTTTTTAAATTTGGTCGAACTTCGTCAAAGAAAAAAGCCAAATGCTGTGCGTGTGTGAGTGGATGGATCTTTTGCTTATGGCTTATTGTGCACACTAAAGGGAGTAGTTTGTTGTGTTAAACACCTAAACAGCAGGCGTTTTATGTTCGCCAACATGTGTAAGTGAGCACCTTGTTGCTGTCATCGTCATTATCATTATCATCATCGTCATCATCATTATCATCATAATCGTTGTGAGTATCTGAAACAAAAACACTATTTATTCTTAAGATGTTGTTGTTTTAACTAACTGACTGAATGTTGGTTGGCAGTGCTCGCTGTAATTTTGCTCTGTTATGATTATTTATCCAAATACCCAGTCAGTCAACGTTTGCACCTTGACCAGAACAGTCGGGGATCTTTAATTTTGCTGAAAGAATTCTGAAAGCGTAATTCACTAACAAAAGGTGAATAAATATGGCAAAGACGCGAGTGTTGTGATAATTTTTTTTGTCGTTTTCTATTTTAAATGAATTGTGTTTCTTTATGTTTGTAATAAATCGTTTTTAGTGTTATTGTCGTGGAAAATGAAAATACTATAACAATTAAAAAGGTCTTTATTAATTAATATCTACGCGGATCAAACACGGCCGGCCACCTAGATTTAGATTTTAATATCGTGTCGTCAGCTAAGATGATAAAGTGATAAATTTTTGGTCGCAGAGATTTTGATACAATGACTGTGCGTATGTACATACACATTTATGTTTGTATGTATGGCTGTGTGCATTTGATTTGAATGATGGCCTTAACTCATCATGGTGTCAACGAGATGATTTTATTATTTTTTTTTTTGCAGAGGCGCGTCCGTGTTTGACGGCCTGTGCGTGCATCTATTTGCTAATGGAATATTATTTTAATTTTTATGGTTTTTCCTCTTCTGACTGCACAAGATTTCACAAATCTCATTTGGCACTTTAAATAGGATCATCATTATTATCGTCTGTCTGCATCATCCATACCCAACAAAGAGTGGGTTGGGAGATTTGTTTAGTTTGTTGGTCGGTCGCTTAGTTGGTTGCATGGATGAATAGATAGATTGATAAATAAATGGTCCATTGCCAGGTTGTTCGATCAACAAGTTTGTGCGTTTGTGAAAAAAAACTAATAAAATTTTCTGTTTTTATTAGTGTAAATTACGAAACTTTTATGAAAAATGTTTGTGCTTAAATAAATAAAAAATTTATGTATGTACGTTTTTTTCTCTATAAAAAATGTATGGTAATTAAATAAAAACATAAAATTCATTAATATAATTTAAAACCTGAGGACGGACACCATTTTCCGCTAAAACAGTGAAGAAAATAGAAAAAATTTTTATCAAATTGAACCGAAATCTTAAGAATATTTATTTTATTTTATTTTTTAACGGTAAAATTTTGTTGTTGTTTTATTTTTATTTAAATCATCATCATTCGCTGTGTTGCATTGTCAGTTCCGCTGATGTTCGTTTCTGTTGCGTGTGTTAAATTCATTTAAAACGTATAAAAAGTGAAAAGCTGCAGTATTATTTGTGAGAAAAAACCAAACAGCCAGAGGAGCAAAGAAGCAAAAGGACTTCACTTTTTAAACAGCACCAACAACAAGGAATATTAACTTGTCATGATAAAATGTAAGTTTTATATACAATTTTTTTTCTTTTCTTAAAGTTAATGACTTGTTGTTAAAATTATTTAGTTGTAGTTTTTCGAAAATCAGAAATTTTTATTAAATTTTAATTAATACAGATGGAAAACAAAGTAAGATTTTTAACAAGTTTTTGGAACATAAAATTTATTAAAATTCTATATACTTTTAAAGATAAAAAATTAATGTGCTTTGATGGAAAGCAAATCTCTTTGGCTAATTGACAATTTTTAAAAGGAATATTAATTTTTGCATGTTTTAAAGAAAACGAAAATGTATGAAAATTATGCAATTCTTAAATATATAAAACTCTTTATATGCATGTACATGCATGTATGTGTATGTATGTCGAATACATACATTTATATTTCGATATTTATATACATCTTTATATATTTATATGTTCAGAATACGGTGTGATATCTTCACGCAAATGCATGTTAGCAGTGAGCTGATGATCAACATTTGCAAATCAAGACATTTTCAATGGAATATCATCCATACTTTGACGTAAATGCATATATTTCGCTTTTCAAGGTTACACAGAGAAAACCGATTCATAGCGGTAACCGAATTTGTAGCCAATCGAATTTTGCCAGTTGCACGTACTACTGTATAATTCGATTATAACTATCGAATGAATTCTGTTGTACGAAATGAATCTGACATTATAGAAGCATGAAAAAATATTACTATTGTGAATTAAAAAACAACATATAAAAATTTTTAGTTTATTTATCAAAGACACAAACCAAAAATTTACAAAGAAAAGACATACACAAATACATTAATAAATAAACACATTTACTACATGGAAAACTGTAAATTATAATGACCAACAGGACCTTTAAGAATTGTGGAATGGTTGTGTTATTGGGTCCATTAGTTCCATTGAAAAGAAGCTTAATTTATGTGCATCAAAATTAGATCTTGAGTAGGCAGCTGTCTCATTTAAACGACCTCTGAAATTTCAAGAGTTTAGTAGCAAATGATAATGCAAAAACATGTTAGCAACTCCTGGAAGTTTAGTAGGCATGTATTAAACTTCTTACCTTTAAATCAAGCATCAGCGGGCAACCATATCAGCAATTTTAAAGTTTTTGCACGGATTTATCTGTTGCACTGAAATCATTTAAAATTTTATACCTTTTTGAAGATAATATATGTAGATATTTTGTAGTACATACTTACAATATTTAAATCCAACCTTATTGTTTATATCGCGCGTTAATTCCTTTAATTGTGTATAATTAATATATTTTAATTTCTTTTTGTATTAAATTTTTTTTATTTTAATGACAAATAAAATGAAAACAAACATATTTTGTTCACTGTAGCTTTTTATCGGCTGGACGTACCGAATTGAATTTTTAATAGTGATTACTATCGAATGGAACAATAATAGCAACTGAAAATTCAGTCATACACAAGTATTCTTTTATACAAATGAATTTTTCATTGCTGCAAACAATATTTAATTTGGAAATTTAAATTATATTGGTTGCATCTTTAGATTTCGTTTGATTTACTTTTTCCAATCTCTATATTTATTGCCGTAACTATTGTAAGATGTATGAGAATATTAAATTCATTGCTATAAGGGTTCTAAGGCTATAAATAATGAAAATCTTTTGTAATAAACAATTTTCAATAAATTTAACAGAATATTGATCTACTTCATGAAAGTTTTAGAGTTGTAACCATTTTCCAATCAATCTGTTTTCTCTGTGTAGCAACCGATACCTATAATTTAGAAAGTTCCCAGAAATTTAAAAAAATTGAATTTTTAATGGTTTTTGGATATAAAGTCCACATTTGGTCCAAGGCCCATAAATTGCTTTGGCAAATAAATGGGTACATATAAGAACTTCTGCAAGTGGTATTTGATTTTGAATCCAACGTTAGTGATTCCGGAAAATCTATATGGGTTAAAATCAAAACTTTGCTGGTGGAGCTCTGTAAAGGTACCTTTTGGGCACATATATAATAATTATAAACTCGCGGATTTTTTTTTATAGAGAAAATAATGATGGTGGGTGGCTGTTAAGGCAAAATTTAAAAAAATTAAAAACTTTTTTCAACTTTTTCAAACGTCCAACAATTAAGCTCTATTTTTGTCAAAATTTTGCCATTTTTCACCATCATTTCAAAGTATTGACTTTGATTTTTTCACGGTTACATGAATTGAGATAGCTAAAAAATTTCTTTGGAATGTTATCCAGGATTTTGCTAAAATTCATAAAATATATATTTTTTTAATTTTGGATATTGTATTACCGGAGATATTTACGAAATTGGGAACAAAGTTGCGGCAAAAAACTAAATTTCAAAACTCAAAGCCAAACATCTCTGAAAATATTGAGGATATGTTGTCTATTAATAAACTTCTTTGTACATTAATAAGCTTTACAACAAGTTTAATTTCATTAAAATCGGATAATATTTGTAAAAGTTATGACGCCAACAAAGTTGATCATGCCCGATATAGTCAACTTTGACACCGTACAGCTCACAGTGTGTTTTAACAGGGTGATCTAAGTTTCATCGTTCTTAAATCGTAGGTACTCTTCTATGCTTTTTACATACATAGTTTTGTAATCGGATTGCAAGTTTTACAGATACAGATTCATTACTCTTTTTTCCAATTGGAAACACTGTGTTGTGCTGCGGCCTCGAAATCAGTACTGATCCGTTCTGCTAGTCTAATGATTATATATTCTAATGCTCCTCACATAATAATAATTTTAATTTATATAAATCCAAATATTGAACTTAAACCGATATAACAACTTTCAACATGATGAAATAATATCATTAAAATAATGAAATAATTTCATTAAAATAATTGAATAATTTCATAAAAATAATGAAATAATTTCAATAAAATGATGAAAGAATTTCATTAGAATAATGAAGTATTATCATTAGTCTAGCGTAATTATTATATTGGATCAATGAACTTATTCCATATAGTTGATGAAGTTTTCAATAACATAATTTTAACTATACTTGCTTTATTAATTCAATTAATAGTGACATTGGTTGAATTTTAATGAAGTTTTCATTGGATTAATGTCAGTCAGTATGGTTTAGATTAATCCATATAATGTGGAAGTTCTGAAAAATATTGCAAGCTTAGAGTTAATAACTTTTCTAAAACGCTGGAACTAAAGTAGCGAATATAAAGTTGAATACTTAACTTTAAAGCAGATTGCAGCACTAGATTAAAATTTCAATCATATATTGGACATTAGCTCAACTCGATTAATATTTAAGTTATACAAAATCTAACTATGAACATCATGCATTACCACTTATTGAGCCATTGCTGAATAACTTTTTCGGCTCTTTTGAAGAAATAGAATTAAAAACTTTGGGAAAAAACAAACTCTTTTAAGAGTTTTCTATGCATTAACAGCCTCTGCCTAAGAATTCAAAGGTTTTCATTATAAAACATTTCGATATTTGTTTCTAAAAATTTATGTAAATATGTATATGAAACACAATCTTATGAGTCACTGTCTTGAAAGCAGGCATTAGACAAAAAGTTTGTAGAAATTTTAGAAATATTTGTTTCATTCCTATAATTAAGTTATAAATTTAAGATATTTTATTATTACAAAAAAGGTCATTTAACAAAACTATAATTACAGGGTTTTAGATCTCTTATACGTTTTGTGAAGTAGTTGGGTGGTTGATGTTAATGAAATAATAAATCACTGGGTAATTTATTTAAAGCTAATTTTTTTCTCTCTAATCACTTTATAGTTATAAAACGAGCGCCATTTTCTACATTATGGAATTGTAATAGACGTTTTAAAATAAAAATGTTTGTTAACACAAATATGATATTTTAATAGAACAACGCACAGTGGGACAAAATGAAAATATTTTGGAAATAAATGAGCTATTTCTAATAATCCGATCAGTATAAAATTTCACATGTGGACAATTTCACAGAAATGTCATGTACGGTGATCAAACAATTAAGTTTGAGTTTCAGCTGCATGCGGACTAGTGCTGGCAAAGTATTGAGGTATTGGTATCAATTATTTGCTCTTATTTTAGGATACTCAATACCAAAAAGTAGTTACTCGATATTTTCGCCTAAACCTCCGCTCCTGAGCAAAGTGGTAAGCTTATTTTCTCAAATTAAGTAGGAATACTCCCTTGGTATGTCCATATGAAATTTCATACTGACCAAACCATCCGTTTAGATAGGGCTGATTTATTTTCAAAATATTTTGATTCTGCCCACTGTTTGACGAGATTATACGAGTATGCATTGAAAATAAAACCGAAATATCTAAATGGTAAGAGGAATCATTACATAGATAGATATACCCGTTTCATTCTTCTAAATTGTTATATCAGATTTATACGTTTTCCACTTTAAATTTATTCGTTTGTTAATTTTTCTGTAAATATAAAATTTTGAAATAAACAAGTAAATAAATTAAAGCTAAACAATATAAAGAAAGAAATGTATAAAACAATTTTAATCTTAATTTCAGGTGGGCGTTGAAATAAATTAAAAATAATACTTTTATATTGTATAAATATTTAATTATAACGAAGAAAAATAATTAAAGATATTCTAAAATGAATACAGACCAGTTTTGTTCTTTGTAACAAATTAAGCTAAAAACAATTGTACTTTTAGAAATAGAAATATATTTTTATTACAAGTTACACCAGCTGAAAATGTTTGCGGCAACATCAATGCTGCCAGCCTTCATTTCTTTTCCAATTTTATTATTAGCATTTTAAACAGCAAAATACTCCTCGTAACTTCCCTGCTTAACTCTGACAGAAAAACAATTTTTCCTTCAAACTTAATGTATGAAAATTTTACACACCGGAAGTTTATTGTTTTGTCTCAAGTGTCAAAAGCGTTTGAACAGAAAGACAGGCAGCTTCAATTCCCAAAAAGCGCTATCTATCATTTTTTAAGCTGAGATTTGACTATTTTTGTTTAAGTTTATGTGTTTTTTGTGTGTGTGTTGAAATTTTAATCATGATTGACCGCAAAATAAGCTAAAAATTTTGTTTTCTTTCGTGTAATAAATGAAAGATTAAAAGAAAATCTCCTAAAGAATTTACGAAATTCCCCAAAACCAGTGTTAAAAAAATTCGTTGCTTTTTTTTCTTCTGTGGCTGTTGCTGTTGTTCGTAAAAATAAAATTCATGCGTAGGCGCCAAAATCTTTACAACTTGTATTTGGAGTCAAGTTATTTGATTAACAGCAAACAGCAGATACAACAGCACCAACAACACCAACATCTGAAAATCTATGAGTTCGTTCGTTCGTTGAACATTAACATAACTGACACATGTTTCATTGTTGTATTTGTTTGGTTTTGGGCCGGCTCTATGGATTTCTTTATTAAGAAAAGCAAAAAAAAAATAAAGCTTTGAATGTTTTACTCTCATTTTATTAAGTGAACACGACAAATGAGAGTAATCTTTGTTGAACACATTCGTAACATTCATCTTTTGGTTGTTCATTTGTGTTGAAAACAAACTGATCATTTCTGTCTATGAAAATTTTCTTCAATTTTTTTTACACCCAATAAAAAATGTTTCTTATTAAAGAAATTTTTGAACAAATTTTAAACTTTTGTCGCCAATAAATGAGGATAAGAAACCTTAATTACAAATCTTTTACACTCAATTGAAAATGTTAGTTAAAATATTATTACAGCTTAAAACTCATAACAAAGCGACAGTTGCAATCCATCTACGATCAGTAAAATGGTATCTGTACACTGAAACGCCCAGATGGGATTTATACGGAATCATCACAAGAAACGTATAAACTTCTACTGGATACGCATTTCACTGGATCACTGCCAGTAAATCCACTTTCGCTCCCTTAATGGACACCTAGGTGTACCAACAGAGATCGTAGGTTAGAGGACAAAATCTTTAGAAGGCTTGACGTGGGCTTGAAGTTGTCTTTATACCAAAGACTGGCGGTAGATCTAATTATCTATCTAAATCATATAGAACAATCAGTCTCAGCTCGTTTTCCTTGAAAGCAATGCAGAAAATTCTGGACAGTTACATTAGAAAGAACATCCTCACAGTGTATCCAATACACCGGTTCCAATTTGACTACCAACTGGGTAAATCGACGATAACAGCCATAACTACTGTCATACAAAAAGGCTCTAGGTGTTATTCAAATAGTCCTATTATAGACATTCAGGGAGTGTTCGACAATACATCACACGAAGCGATCACTAACGCTCTTGATAGAAAAGGAGTTCTGAAAGTTATAAAAAAACTTGACTTTAGAAATGCTATCATCCGGGGTGGTTGACTTAAACCTCTTTGGGATATCGAGAATAATAAGAGCAACTAGAGTATATCCCCAGGTAGCGTTCTATCGCCTATACTGTGACGTTGGTCATCGATTAACTGCTTGAACAATTCATCAATCTGGGCTTTCGAACATATGATCACGCTGACGACCTTATAATATTAGTGGTGGGAGGGTGGTAGGATTGAACCATATCGGAAATAATGCAACGTGTCTTCAATTTAACTTACTCATAGTGCAAATTAGTGCGTTACCCATTACATGTAGGGATAAAACAACTGATAACTAATAGATCAGATTATAAACCAAATATTAAACACAAACATAATAGTAAGAGAAACAGGTAGCAGGTAGAGACACACAAAAGCATATAGAGGCGAGAGAGAGAGAGAGAGAGAAAAAGAGCGGGAGAGAGAGAAATAGGGAGCAGAATACAAAAGGGATCAAGGAAGGAAGTTAGGTATACAAACGAATTATAAAAGAAACAACGTACAACAGAAAAACGATTTAGTATTCAATAGAACACTGAAGATGGCACATAGCCGAAACCGGTCTGTTTACAAACCAAATTTGACGTGGGATCACGGAAAATCGTTCCAAATACATTCCATAGCACGAAGATGCTGACCAGATCTGGTTCAATGATAGCTCCAAACAAGAAAATGGAGATACAGGGGCAGGGATATATGATTTTAGCTTCCTATGGGTATATATCTTACGGTTTTCCAGGTGGAAGTCCATGACTTCCTTATATGTGCTAGAGGAGAAAATTTAAGGGTGCTCGCATCTACTTGATGTCAGAAAGCCTAACCTCTTATGAGATAAGGTCGGATATTGCCATGGACGACTATGTTACATCTCTAAATGAACTTGACGCTCAAAATGAACTGACTTTATGCTGAGTGCCTGGCCATGTTGGAAGCGCTGGAAACGAACGGGATGATTGTATGTATAACCAACAGCGGAGCCCAACGTGGATTTATATGACCGGAACCCTTCGTTGGCATTTCACGTGGATATGTCAAAGAGTAGAACAGTTTCTTGGGTCAGGCGGAATTTGCTCACCATTAGGAAGCCTTTCACGATCTAAGCCAAGCATAATGGTCCATTAAGTTATACCAAAGCTAATCCCGAGAGCTACTGCTAAAAAATGACCTTAGATTACTAAGAGACTAAACTATTTACAGTCTGCGAGACTCAAGAAGAGACGCCGAAGCACATTTTCTGTGATTATCTGGCGGTAGTGGCACGTCTTGATGAATCCAAGTGAATTATTCAATCTTTTATCGTGTAGAATAATTGGCTTTATTCGTGGCCTTAATCTGCTTCAGTGAACATTTGGGCTGCACAACAGATTTAAAAATTTAAAGAATCTGCGTTCTCACTTAAGTGAAAAATACTTAAAATCTAGAAGTAAGTCTGCTAAACTGACAGCACAGTTTCCCTTGAAGCTTAAACTAAGCAGATTTAGGAAATACTCACTATGCCATACATACTACTTTCTCCGAGTGTAAAATAAAAACCGTATACCAGTAACTAACTATTTGCTTTTTGGTTTGGGCGATTAAAACTGGCGCAGATAAAAAAAATCTAAATATACTGTACAAACACACACACACACACACACACACTGAAAACTCGTCTTCCTACACACTTTTTCAAATTTCATACTTTTTTTCTTTTTGTAATTTTGCTAAACAAACCAACCAGCCATATGAGGAGGTAAAAGGAAAAAAATGTTAGCAAAATAAAACTTAAGTACAACTTGGTTGGGTAGATACGAGTAGTTGATACTCGTAGATGGATGCTGGAGCTGGAGTTGTTGATCATGAATGTCTGATCGCGTTTTCTATATCGGCGTCAAAATCCACATAAACAGCAGCTGTAACTGCAACAACAAAAACGCTCACACATTTCCTACGGTTACAAACAAACAGTTAATAAAAATCAGTTGAAAAAAGTATCTGTATGAAGAGTATTGGTTGTGTGAATATCACCAATAACCAATATTAGGTGGACAACGAGTACTTGAATAAGTTTATAAAATAAAGTTGATGTTTGTTTTTGTAAAAAAAAGCTTCTGTAAAGATGACTTTGCCTGGGACTGATAGTTCAAGCATCCCAGTCGGACAAACGGACAGAATGTTTGCCAGCCAGTCCACTCAATCACTTTAACTGACATACAAACGAAAACATTTAACGACAGATTTTTTTCTCCGCTTTTGAATGATTTGATTGCAGTCGTACATACGTACGAGTTGGAGTGCTACAACTATGAATCTACAACTGACTGTGTCCACGAGATTCATTTTCTTTAGATTCAGGCTATACGTTCAATTTGAACTCGTAAGTCTCAGACAGACCATACAAGATATTGGTAATAATATTTATGGTTGTTTGATATTTTGAGTTTGGGTGTTGGACATTTCAATGTAAATTTAAACTACAACTGACAAAATATTTAAATTTTGGCTGATTGAGAAGTTTTTTTGTTTGTGTGTGTGAATGCCTTCGGGCTACTACCTCAAAGAGCAATAGAATTTATGCAATGGGAAAATAATTTTACCATATCAACAGTGTGAGCAATAACAGTGGCTCATGTAACTGAGAAAGAGTTTAACATGATCAATTTAATTTTCTGCGTACATGGCAGAACAGAACAACGTTGTCGTTTTCGGAAGCTGCCACACTCCCAACATCAGTGCTCATATGTACATCCGCTTATCACCATTTATTAGGTGGCTCAGTTGAATGTGATCGTAATTTTTATTTATAAAAATTGTATGAGAAATTTTCATATGCGAATTGCATAAATACTAAATTCATATTAATCACAACAAATCATAGTAGATCTACATACATATGAACACTGATTGTGGAAGTGTGGCGGCTTCAGAAAACAAAGTTGTTGAGTGTGGAATTGATGTTTATTCTCACTTGCTCCTTAAGATATTGATCATGCCTTATTCCTTCTGAGTATGACGTTGCGAACCTTACCGAATCTCTTTGGATTAAAAGGCTAATTAATAAATATGTCCCGTCCCGTATTCTATTCCATTAAAGAAATTGGTTAAATAGTTGATGTTCCTACTCACTAGTATCCACTGTGACAAGTAGTAAAAATTAATAAAGAACGCAAATGTAATGGTGTAGCAATCGTTGAAATCAGTTCTGACACACGCAAAGAAAAAACATGGTTGAGGCAACCATAATCTAAGAGCAACATACTATGATTGAACTATATGGTTGGAGTCAAATCATACTATTATGGAAATAAATCTGCTCTAAATATAATATTGTTGGCTTATATGATTCAATCAATCTAATGTTTAATTTAATGTAAATATACTATGATTTAAACTAATAATATTATATTTGTATATAAAAATAGCATGGTTCTAAATAACCATATAAAGGTTGTTTTCTTAGTCATATTTTGATTAAAAATTGACAGCAGATAAAAATATATATATTTTTGAAATGAAATATAAAATAAAAAGTTTTGAATCTGAAAAAAAATATTATCTATATTCCCATAGATATATGCATACATTCATATTTGTTGACACATATTCTATTTGCAATCGCGCATGTTCTGAAAACCATTTCGTTTTGAAATCGGCAACGTCCAGGAAAGAATTCAACTCAAAATCCCACTTATGGCAGCCTTTCAGTTAATTTTTATGTTTCAGATATTGTATCCCAACTAAGCTACGAATGCACCAAATTATCCGATTAAAAGAACACTGTTTTTTCCGATACTAAAATGAAATAGTTTTCAGAGCATGAGCGAATATTATTTATAATCTATTTTTATTTTTTCAAATGAAGCGCACACAAAAAACAAACCGACAGCTCTCACGTAAAACAAAAAAACTAACAATAAGACATTCAACCAAGGGATAGAACAAAAACTTTTTTGGAAGCAGAGAGCCATTTCTCTTTTGTAACCATAGCTTGATTGCAAACAAATTGCTTTAAAATAGTATGGACAAGAACCATACTGTTGTTGAGTTTTTAAATATACAATGATTGTAGGTAGAACTTTTTTAACAATAAATTCAACCATGTTGTAATTAATATGAATAGTGTCATGACTACATGTAAGCATAAGTTTTTTATCATAAACTAATTAAGGTTCACAATTATTAAAAACATTAATAGCTTATTTGCCACAACCATAAGCTATATCGGGAAACATGAATTTGTTGATGCAACCATGCCAGAACCATTTCTTTTCTCTGCGTGTGCATTCTCCTAGTCTGATTAGATATTTTAAATATTCCACTCTTAATAATTTGAATTTATATAAGTTCAAATATTTAACTTAAACCGAATTAATAACATTCAACTTGAATCATTAATTAATTTTATTCAACTGTCTTTCTTTTTAGTCCAGTGGTGGTTGTTAAAGCCCACATTGCTTCTACCAGTTCGCCTGTATTAGCAAATTTACTCTAATATTTTGAATTTCTAGGAGGGGCTAGAACGATTATGTGGGTGGCTTAACCCCCCCCGCTCAGAGTGGCCTAGCTACGCCAATGGTTACAGTGGGTAGAAATATGTATTCCTAATTTAGAAGAATCGAAGGATTAATTTTAATTGCAATAGGAATAAATAAAAAAAATACACTTGAAGTTGCTCTCCTTCAATACTATAAAATATGACTTAGGATTTTTTTCTTATTGCGAGTGTTATATTCATGTAAATTTTTTTGCAAAATTCTTGCATTTTTATTCATTCATTTTTATTCATGTAAAGCAATGATCTATCTGTATGTATGTATATGTATATTTTTATTTTAAGTTGCTAGTATTTCTTTTCTTTTGTAAAACATAAAACAACAAAATTTTGTAGAGTTTTTCTATGTTACTCTGTCTTTTTCTGATATTTATTTAGTATAATAAATGATGTGCGCCACAAGAAACACTCACTTATACAAAATACACAAATAAAGAAGACAGACAGATTTCAATCATCATTATTTTTTCAGCAGATCCTCATAATATTTACATACATACATACATTTTCATTAATTTACCAACAACTACAAATCAACTCCAATCATTCAATTCAATTGGCTTTTAATATTGCTGAATAAAAAATCTTTTAAATGGTAAATTCCAATTGACCATAAATTATTTATAAATTCATCAAATTACTCCTTAAAGTACGAGACATTTATTCAAATAAAAATAAAATTACATATGTAGCGCCAAAAGAATCAATTGCTTTTTCAATTAAGTTTTATTGATAAGATAAGGAGGAAAAATTTAATAAAAAAGGGATAAAAGTAAATAATATTCAAAAACTGCACTCGTCATATTACACTGTTATTATTTTGTTAACAGTAAGATTTTTCACTTTAATTTGATACTTCTGAGTCCCTATTCAGGATAATTGCTACCGTTATTGCTAATGAATGTCTGAAATGTCTTTTGAGCTACAAACATTTTGGTACATAGTTTAAAAACCTCTAATAAAATGTTCCTAACCTCAATTGGTTTAAATTGTAATTTTTATATATTTTTACTGGTGTGAACCAGTGTTCTTTGTTTTTCATCTTCTACTCTTTCAGTTTATGGTCTGTAATGTATCAAACATTTTATTCTAATTGCCGTCATATATTATTTCCCGATATCAGCGTTGCCACAGCGTGGATTTTATTATACATTTTTTTAGATCTTTTTCCGCCCAAAATGTAATTTGATGAAAAAACTGTTGCACCCAAAGGATATTTTAGGTTATTTAGGTTTGTAGAACAATTATCTAAACGTGACTGACCATGTTATAAAAATCTCTTAAAAGAAACATCCACACGATATATGTATAAGGCTACTATAATTCATTAATGATACATAGGAAATTGTTTATACTGAAAATAAAAAACATTAGCAAAATACTCCTCTTCCCTCTTAGATTTATGCGTTTCCTACAACAGCAACGATTCAAAGCAGAGACAAGATGTTGTATTGTTGTTCCCTCTTAAAAGGCAAAATCTACAAACACACATCCAGTTCCGTTATTTTTTTTTTTACTTTAATCTAAAACATATATGTTAGTACTATGTGCGACTTTATTAATGTCAATTTTAACCGATTATGGCTCCCAAAATACTGTACCGATTTTAACAAAATAACGATTGTTCACACATGTTACTAAATAGCTTGCTGGAAATGTTTAACAATTGTCTTGAACGTACTTATCCTATGGCTGGTGAAAATGGCATTAGTACAAAATGTTCCTGAGCCGTGGTCGGTGAAAAGGAAACATATCACAAACCGAGAACAAAAATGTTAGTCACTGTAGAAGCAGATTTTTTCAAAATCAAAAACATTTTTTTAAGTCAGTAATTTAACTAGCATTAAAGAAACGACCACAGGACCTTATCTTAAGTACCTTAAGTTTGGGTCTAGAGCCTATCACTGAGTACCTTAACATAGTTTCGGAATTTGAGCCGGTTGCTAGTCCTTGCGAACCAGTCACTTGACCTGTCTTGTGACAAGTTCTTTTCCCTCTAGGGTATCTATAAAATGGTATAATTTTAATTAAAATTTGTTTAAACCATTGTTTAAACTAGAGGGCTGCAAATTGTACTCAAATTTATTCGTCGAATGTACTCGTATGAATTTCGTGTGTGCATAGATATATGTTCTTATATATATACTTATGTATACATGCATGTATATGTGTGTACATACATAGCCACAACCAAATATACATATATGCATACATATATACACACATTTATACAAAAAAACAGACATGCATACACACACTAACATACATACGAGTACTTTCGAGTATATTCGTAGATCCCTCTAGTTTAAACCATTTAATATATAACGTTCATTTGCAGATACAATTTCTGACTGCAAATGAAACAAATTGACTGACATTAAATAAAACTGTACAACAAAATAAAATTTTTCCCAATAACAAGGTCATAACGGTTGATTTTGGTAGAGGACACCAAAAATATATAAACATGTATTGCCATTGTGAAAGTTTATTTCTCAGATTCATTTGAGGCGGAGTAAATTGTCTGCCATTTTTGCAAACAATTATGTTTAATGTAGAAGATATGTTCTGCACTTTTATGTAAAACACCACAATAAACAGTTTTGTGAAACATTTTAGCCCTCTAACTCCTCGTTGTATGAATCTTTTTGTACTTTTCTTAAAAAAGGGGCAAAATACTCTTTCAGCGGCAATATAGAGATCTCAAATGTTCTACAAAAATTTTACATAAAAACGTAGAATATATCTTATTTGTTAAACGTAAGGCTTACAAAATTACCTATGCCGAGTACTAATTGTAAATCAGTACGAAATTAACCCTTAAACGCATTTTACATTTTGAGTGATTTCTGGCGTTCAAGTTGAGTTTAAAAATTTGCTATCTTTAAAGCCCTGTAGTACAATTTTATGACAGATATTTTAGTAGGATATTTTAGATCGGAAAATCGCCATATTTTTCAGAAAGGGATAAAAATACCCACACAGCGAAGCGTTAGAGGGTTAACAATTTTACGAAAATGTTTCTCGTGGTGTTTTACATAAATCTGCTGACCACCACTTATATCTCAAACGTAAGAATAACAGAGTTTCCTATGCCGAGTCACTGTAAACATGTGCAATAGGGGTGAAATTTACCTCCTCCCGAAATGTATTTCAGATATAAACTTTCAAAACGCCGGTACATACATATATATATTTTTTTGGTCCTTTTACCAGAATCAGTCACTAGAACCTTATCGTTTTTTCTGTGTTGTACAGGGGAATTGACTGTGACTTTTAGTAATACTATGACAGAATTGTGAGTTTTTTTTAATGACGAATTTCCTACACTAGCATTCTGGCAACGCTGTTTCCGATATTGGCTTGCAATGCCGCAGTTCTATGAATTTTCTATGTTTCTAATTTATTTAAATTGATATTATAAAACAAATGCTTAAGCATGCTTACATGCGCATTAAATTTTTTATTGCATTAACAATAAAGTTTTCTCTTGACATTTCATTACAGTGAGTCAGTTAAGCTTAATAGTACTGAGACAAAACCCCTTTGGAGCTTATATTGCATTTAATTCGTGGGTGGCAGTTTGGTGCCATGTTTCTGTTTCTGTTTCAGTTTCAATTTCCTTGTCTTGACTTTTTGTTTTGTTTTAAAAGCAAAATTAATTAGTTTGTCGGCGGCAATTAGTAGCTTTTAGCTTGAATTGATTGTTGAGATTTAGTTTTACGATCTTTCTAAACCTAAATTGAATGATCAAGGCAGAGAGGAAATGAAAGTTCATGGAATGGTTGGGCTTAAGCTCTCAACGGATGTTACAAGGTTGACTGACGTTTTATGAAATTCAGTTAGACGATAAAAACAGCTTTTTATTGAAATAAATAAATAATGAAGACAAATATTTGAACGTAAGCACGTTCATTGCTACATACATATATAAAAGAGTGTCATTACGTTGGTCTAAATTAAATTATATCATAAATTTGCTTGAATAACTGATAAGGTGGAATAATTGATGAGTTAATTAAAAAATCTATTAGTTACTTTTAAAGCGGTATATATTTTACAATATTTTAAAATCAAATATTTTTTTTAAATTTCGAAGTTTTAATAATATTTGTGTGTTTTACTTAACAAAATACCAAAAACTTAACAACTAGTTTGTGTAGTTTGCGAAGATAGGTAAAATATCTGTAAATATATGACCTTCAAACTTATTAACTACTTTTATATTAATTTTAGCAAGGTCTTACTTATTGCATTTTCTAGTACGAGTCATTGAATTTATTAAATTTAAGATACTTTTCACTAATAAAAATGTAAATAAAAATAAGTAAATGATTTAAAAAATTTTTATAGCACTAATCTTCTAAAAAAAGTTGTATATAAACAACAGTCCACAATGAAGCAGAATCAAAATATTTTGGAAATAAATCAGCAATTTCTAAAAGGGCTAGTCCAAGCAGTATAAAATTAATTTTGTGGAAGAAAAAAGAAGAAGAAAAAGAACGAAAACATAATAGTGTAGTATTGTAATGGTAACTCAATGTACACAGAGAAAATTATTTCCCAAAATTTTCCAATTAACTGTTTACTCAGAAATATTTACTTATTTCAATATGAGTTTTTACTTATAAGTTCTTTAATTTTACACGTTTAAGCCTATTACGTTCTTCCGCCTTAATTTTAGGTTTGAAATTGTGTATTTATTTCTAGGCGGATTCAGTTATTTTTATAAATTATAACGCACAAAATATGAAAAATTATTTGAAAGTCGACAAAAACACAAAATATCAAAAATTTATTGAGCAAACAATTGACTGAACATTAATTTTAGTTTTAGTTGACGGAAAAAAGTCGCCAGTAATTGATATGCCATCCCTGTATTAAACAAAAAATTGTGTTGATTTTTTTTTCAGCTGAGTACAACGAAACGGAAAGTTGCCTGAAAACTTTTTCAAACTTGAATTTTAGTTTATTTTTTTACACACACTTCTTATAGAAACCTGAGTTTCAGGCAGAGGTGTGTACTAGACTTTAAAAGGGAATACATACAGTAGACGGTCGTAAATTAGAACTCTCGCAAATTCGACTTCTTCAGAAATTAGAACCAACGTTTAGAACCGTAAGTTCTAATGTCAGAGCGTTTTTATTTTTTGTTTGTTTTAACACTGAAAAATTGTCTATATACATTGCATGCTCTGAAATTAGAACCGTCAGTTCTCTTTTCCGGGCGTTTTTATTTTAGGTTTGTTTTTAACACTGATGAATTGTCTCTATAGCTTTTATTTTGCGTCCATATAGTAAAAAAGGGGAATCCCATGTTACTTATGTAATTCTTATTGTCCGTGCCATTTTGTTCACTCGTGTGTCAAATTTGAAAGTTGTAGTCATATTTCGTCACTGTTTAAGTGAAATGTGTGTACACGCAGAAGTGTTTTTTTTTTGTATTTTCTAAACGAAGATGCACTTTATGTTGCTTTTTATTAAAAAAAAAACTTTGGATATTAGAACTTCTCAAAAATTAGAACTACTCTAGGAGCAAAGCGTTTCTAATTTACGAGCGTCTACTGTATATCAAAATTAAAAAAAAATTACGAAATTATGTGCAGTTTTCAACAGTGTATTCAGATTTAACAATTTAAAATTTTGTTACAGACTTTTTGCAAAAGAAGTATAAGTATATCAATAGCCCAATTCACAATCTTGTGCAAATGGTCTTGCATCGTTGCATTTGCAAAATGGTATAGCATATTGATACCCACCACTAACAATTGTTAAGTGGTGAGTATAATATACTACACCAATTTGCAAATGCTACGATGCAAGACCATTTGCACAAGATTGTGAATTGGGCTAATATATTTTTGAGCAAGTATCGATATATTTTGCCCATCCCTAGCAAGCTCATCCTATTAATTTAAATTGGAATACTCCTCTGCCATGTCCATATGATATTTTATATTGATTGGATTACCCGACCAGAAAGGGTTTATTTATATCCAAAATATTTTGATTCTACTCTACGTTGCAGCGCCACCTATCAGGTTCAAAAGTATCTCTCAAACAGGAACCAACCCACATCATTGATTTCGTTTGGGCGGTTTCGGAAATTGCCAAAAAATCTATCATTTCGCTAAAATTTATTGTTCTGTTTTTATAATTCCAATTATGAAAAGCAAATCATTTGATACTATAATAATTCTTGCAAACAAAAAATCGACTTCAAAGAAAGTCGTCGCATTTTCCCGGGAATTTAATGTGTGTGCAAAGTTTCTGAAGATTCGTAACAGTGCTCACAGGGCACTGGAATATTGGGACTCAAGCCAGAAGGATGGGTCTAAATCATAACGACTACTGCAGAAGTTGTAATGATGAGGAAGAGGAGGAGACAGTTCTTCATCTTCTATGTCAGTGTCCGGCTCTAACATATTTCCAGACTTAGACAGTTATCCTCGTACTTAGTTCAATAGGGATGGTTTGACACGGCGGCAGGACAATCGTAATTAACGATTTTTACGCCCTGTCTGCTCTAGGGTATCGCAAAGGGACCGAATCAACGGACCCAAGTGAGTCACTTCTTCAGTCGTCACTGCCCTCCTAACCTAACCTAACCTAACCTTCTTAAGATTCGGTTAAGTAGAAGTAGTTGAAAAATAATATTTAGTACATTTGGGCGTGGCACTGCCCACGATAACTAAATTTTTGTACAACGTTTCATAAGAACCGGCTAACTAGAACTTGTTGAAAAATAATATTTACTTTTAATGAGCGTGGCACTGCCCACTTTTTTTTAATCATAGTGTAGTATTGCAATGGCAATACGACACTATGCTGTACGTGCAAAGTTTCTACGAATCGGTTAAGTAGAAGTAATTGAATTATAATGTATGTTTTCTCCTTATCGGCGTGACGCTGCCCACTTTTATACAGGACCAATCTGAAAGTACATCCTTTCAAATAAAAAATCCGCAATCCGTGGAACTCTGAGGGAACACACAAACATAAAAAAAAATACAAGACTAATTGATAACCTTCTCATTTTTTGAAGTCGGTTAAAAGATTAACATCTAAAATGCATGGCGTCTTTGTGAGTTTCTTATGAGCGTTTTTTTTTTCTAAAAATATTTATTATTTTAAAACAAATAATAATTGATTTATTATGACAACTTTTTATAATAGTTTATCAGAATTTTCAGAATTATGCATATACAATTACTGGGCAGGGGATTAACTAATGCTTAAGAGCCAATATTTTCATTAGAGTTGGTTTCTGTGATCGTGAAAATTTTTTTTACACTTATGAGAAGGCGGATGCTTTTCTTGCTCGTGAGCATGCATGATCGCCCGTAAAAAGTTACTCACAATGCCGTCTGTAATACAAACATCTTAATTAATTTAGCTGTCGATTTATAAGATAAGGGCTACATTATTAAAGAAATAATAAATTAATGTTTGCGATAGATAGAAAGATTAAGAGCTTCTATGCAAAACATATGTTGAGCTTATATTATTTTACCTGAAAGCTTTAAAATTTAGACACTGTCATTGTTACCGGAAGATAGATGTTCTTTTTAAAAATTTTTTATAGTTCTAATTATTTAACGATAAAATCATCAATAAAAAATGTTAAAGAATATAGACAACGACCATAAAGCTTTTCTGAAAGCTTTAAAAGATTAAAAATTATGTAAGAAAATTAGGTTTTGGAAGAATAAAGGAATTTGGTTTTTCGAAGAGGAAGTAACTGTAGTAACCTTGATATCACCACATACGAGCATAATACAATTGACACCTTGTCAGATTAATAGAAAAAAAAACCCTTTTTTAAATCACATCAAAATTTAAATTTGAATTTAAATATTAAATTCATATCATGAGATAAAATGACATTGAAAGTAGTATTTGAATACAAAAAAAGGTGTCATTTGAAATTTTTTTCTCTACAACGATCTAGGAAAGAAGATTAATTCAAAAATGTTAAAATGAATTCAACAAATTTGACACTTTTGTAAATTATCTGAGGCGTAGTAGCAGCGGTAATGGAATGCCAGTTGTTGTTTTTCTTAAGCTAAACTTGAAGTTTAGACTTTTTTGTTTGATGGTTTGCTTTGGTGCTGTTGTTGTTCTTTTCTTTGTGAGTAAGTGACCCAATATGGTAAAGAGATGTTGACGTGATCCACTACAATAACAAAAACTATGGTGAGATTGAGTTAAAAAAAATAATAATAAAACTAAGGCCTGGCTTATGATTTTCTTTAGATGGTTATACTATAATAATGTTAAAGCAATATGATTATAACAAAAAAAAAAAACAATAAAAATGATGTTCAAATTGATGATGTGTGTCGTCTACTGTTTGATTGTTGTCATTGTTGTTGCTGTTGTACAAGTTACTGACTGGATTTATGTATATGGAGTGTTTGGTCCAAACTAATTTTGGCATAAACGAGAACCACATTTCTATTAGAGATGAGGAATGCTCAAGTGATTTGCATGAATCACTCGTGATTGTGGGTAATTTGAAGGGGACGTAGCATTTCTGTGTGATTATTTTGTGATTCGGAAGAGCAATTTTATTGTAAATTTTAGGAGCGAAATGATCGTAAGAGACATTTTGTAAGAAACAATTTTTTTTATTGAAATAAAAATTTTATTATTATAACTTTTAAGTGCAGGCTTTAAGATTTGATAGTAAGCGACAGTTTATGAATATATCTCATGTGTAAATGCAATATAAAAGACTTCTCCTAAAAATATAAATTTTTGTCGCTTATGATCATTTCGCCAAAAGGGGTCGAAATGACAATGCCATACTCCAACGTTAAATTTCTTGCTGAATATTAGTTTTGATTCAAAGAAAACTTTTAATATAACAATTCTTGAAATAATCCTGACGACACGGCCAGACCGACAACAAGTCCACAGTGTAATATGTATTAAAAAATGGAACGAGTCTAGGAGCATACCATTTCATATTCAATAAAAATTTTACAAATGAGCCTATAGAAAATCGTGTAAGCCTTACGTTTAAGGTATAAGATGTGTTCAGAACTTTTATGTAAAATACCACGAGAAACATTTTAACCGTCTAACTCTTCGTTATATGGGTCTCTTGTTTCCGCTATATCGCCCCTGAAGGGAAGTTTTTGACTACTTTCTAAGAAAGGGACAAAAAGACCCATACAATGAAGTATTAGAGGGTTAAAATATTCGACAAAAATGTTTCTCGTGGTGTTTTGCATAAAAGTACCGAACACATCTTATATCTAAACGTAACACTTACAAGATTTCCTATGCCGAATCACTATAATTATGTGCAAACGGGGGAGTGCGGGAAGGTTTAACTCCCACTAAACTGAATCCCACATATTAACTTTCAAAACGTCGATGCACGTTTATATATTTTTGTGGCCCTCTATAAGAATCAGTCGTCAGAACCATGTTATTTTTTTGTTGTAGAGTGTTATTAATATTGTGGGATACAGGTGTGGTTTTTGCCATTAAATTTTACTGTTGTAAAATTTATTATTACACTCACGAGAACGTGAACAATGACTTTGATGCCATCTCCAATTTTTATACATGCTATCTTATATATATGACTGTATTGACAATAGTGATGCTTCCCATAAGAGGGATATGCGAAAAGAGTGTGTTCTAAAAAGTTACCTCTTAATCCAACTGGCAGAGAGTCTAATGTCAAAATATGTCTAAATAAAGATTTTTCATGATTTTTTAAATTAATAAAACAGTAAGAGGAAAAATACAAATTATTTAGCTGAAAAATGTATAACTCAAAAATTTTATTATTGTTACCCTTCACAAATTCATTTTAGGTAGAATCCTGTGTATTAGGGTCTCGTAAAGCCTTCATTTATGAACCATTCCACAAACTGCCAATCTCATATTTTGCTAAATATTTTTCTTGAAACCACTGTTAAAGGCCTTTTCAACCTGCACTTCTTCATAGATGCTCACAAATACTTGTAATAATTACTCGTATTGTATCTATTGGCTTTTCAAATCATTTTTATTTAGACAATTGATGGTGTAACACTTATAATTTACTAATGCAGCGCTACAAAATATTCAAAGAATAAATTCAAAAAGTGTTATAATAAATATTGATTTTTCCTAAAATTTAACTACAAGATTCCAAAAACAAATTTTTATTAAATACTAACATGTGTTATTTGAATATTTATTTGAAATCTTTAACTAAACAACAATAAAATCCTTATTTGTTTGCTCTTTACAGTTTTGGACAAGATTGTGTAGCTGATATTTTTTATTTATTTTTTTGGTGGAATTAAATAAAAATCATACAGAAATTTATTTACTGTTGACACACAAATAACACCAAAAACAAAAACGCGGTTTTCAAAATCGTTGTTGATTTTTCAACAACGTGAAACAAGAGGAAGGAAAAAGATATTGTGTAGAGGGATATTGGGAAAACAATAACCCACAATAGCAACAATACAACAACATAAATAAATAAATAACTGCAAATTCATAATGAATTGGCTGAGTTTAAGTGTATTGACGGGCCTGCTATGCTTGACCCAAGTGGCGTCACTGTCTTTAGATCCAGGTAAGTGATCGTACAGCACAGCAAGACAGTTGTGATGAATTTTTATTGACTTTATTATTTTAAGTGAGAGTGCGAGTGTGTGTGTATGTGTGTGTGTATGCATGTGAATATGAGTGTGCGTGAAATTGTTACTTAATAATAAACAATTGATTACACGTAAGATAAAAAGGGTATTTAAATATTTATTTCCTTTATACCTTGAAAAATAAACAACAAAAAAAAAAACTACAACTGACAACTATTTTTACGTTTCTCAATATTTCTTATATTCCACAGTGGCTTCTTCAGAATTGGAACAACACATTAAAAAGGGTGATTGTGTGATATCGATGCGTCATATAAGGTGAGTGAGTGAGTGAATGAGTAAATAAGTTGTGTGTGACTTGTGTATTTTTATTAACTTTTGGTGTTAAAATTAAATCACACATGATTTAAGATAAATTGAACATTTCAAGAGATAAAGAGTCTTCAAGTAGCCGTTTTGTTTTATTGAAAATGACATAAATACCAAATAAAGAGGCTTTTTCGTTTTGTTTCAAGATGTTAAGAAAATTGATTATTCAACACTTTCTACGCAGGTTTTGAATTTCCTCGATTTAAAATACGAGTAAATTAGTAACTAAATACATTAATAGATCAAAATCTGGATAATATTTCAACACTTATGAGATATTTAGCTAGAAATTAGTTAAAATGTACATACTTTGAAAAGGCTCCGGTTACAATGTGAAACAAAATCAAATTCTGCACATCTGATACCTTAAGGCCCAAATAAACTACGCAAGCGGCTTGTCAAACATACTTTTTTCATTTGCACACAGACAACACAAAAATAGCTCGTACAAGCAAAGATTTTTCACATTAATCACTAATTTTAATTGTAATTTTCCACGACAACCTCACTCAATGGCAATTTTGTTGCAAATGCGCTAATTTTACAATAGATTATACAATCAGTTTGCCACAAATTCAACATGGCAGTCAAAATATCAAAATTTTGTTATTTTTTTTTGCAAGCAGCTTGCCAAGCCGCTTGTCAAACGTAAAAACGCTGCCATATTGTACAAACACAAATTTTTGTCATGTTTGGCAAGCCGCTTGCGTAGTTTATTTGGCCCTTTAAACGTAATGCTTTAAAGATTTCCTTTGCCGAGTACTAATGGTGAATAAGTACGAAAATAATCCTTAAACACATATTAAGGTTTGAATGATTTCTGCCGTTAAGATTAAGTCTGGAGCTTCAGGGTCTTTGAATACTTATAGTAAAAATTTATGGCAATTATTTTTGAAGAGCATTTAGCAAGCTATATCACCGCTGAACTGGAATTGTTAGCCCCTGTTTTAATAAAGGGACAAAAAGACCCATACAGCGAGGAGTTAGAGGGTTAAAATGCTCCACAAAAATATTTCTCGAGGTGTTTTACATTAAAGTGCTGAGCGAATCTGATACCTCAAACATAAGGCTTACAAGATTTCCTATGTCGAGAACTAATTGTGAATAAGTATGAAATTAACCCTTAAGCACATTTAACGGTTGAATGATTTCTGAAGCTCTGGTTGAGTCTTGAGCTTTGGTGTCTTTTAAAACTCGTAATAGAATTTTATGATAAATATTTTTGTGAAACATTTCAGCGCGCTATACCGTAGTTGAAGTTGAGTTTTTGCCCATTTTTTAAGAAAGGACCAACAGGACCCATGCAGCGAAGCATTAGAGTCAGAGTTGCCAATTTAGCGCCTTTGGCGCTAGTTATAACGCTTTTTGATGTAGCAAAAGTCGCATTTGTTCTCTATAGCGCTTTTTTAAATAAAGCGCTAAATTGGAGTTTTTTTGTAAAGAATTTTTGCAACATTTAGTTGCTACAACAGTTTTATTTTGGCTTTGAAATAACAATTAATTAAATATTTTTATCTTTAAAAGGTGTATTCAAAACTATTGCTAGCAGTATTTTCGTTCAAAATCTACCAATTTGCACAAACATATTTGGGTATAATTGTGCGTATCAGGATATTGCTCTTGTATACCTCGAATACTGAATGCTTTTTAGCAAAATTTTTGTTGTTATCAACTTTTTATGGAACTCCCAATGCTTATTTGACATCAATCTTTTTTCATAAGCTCTATTTTATACGGCTGTTATTCTCGAATAGAATTTTACTTTAAGTATTGTCTATAACAAAATCAAAGATGTGACATGGAATGAAGTAAGCAAACTGCATCAACAATCTACTTTCAGCCTTTCCTCGATTCTTATGAAGAAAACTATGATTTATGTGATTCCCGCCACCATTATTTCAAAATTTAACTCAATAATAACTTGAAATATCGAAAACATGTAGTGCGAATTTTCTAACATGCTTTTTCTGTCCTGTAAACGAAATAAATATTTATGTTTTTTAAAGTTTTTTTTTCATTTGAATTTAATGTAGCGCTTTTAAGAGAGGTGTACAGCGCTATTTGATTACGAAGAGTTCACAACACTGATTAGAGCGTTAAAATGTTTCATGAAAATTTTCCTCGCGGTGTTTCACATAAAAATGTTGGGCACATCTAATACCTTAAAGGTAAGGACTAGAAGATTTTCGATCCCTAAAATTAATCCCAGATGTAAACTTTAAAAACGGCGATACACGTAAATACTCTTTTTGTTATCATCTACTGGAATTAGTCGCTAGAATCTTGTTATTACTTCATAATTTTTAGCGCTTTTCGAACGCGAGACTTTAATTATTGCATAATTACTGCATTTAGGAATGTACTAAAAATTTTACTTGTTTTCTTCCTTAGACCCAGACGCAAATTACACATTTCAATTGAAGCCTTGTTCATGATTGACTTTCCCACTCTTAAACATAAAATGTCATTCTTTTTGGATCGCAAACAACAACGGGTAACACTGGACATAAGTGCTGCTGGAGATATTGAATCTCTACATTTCGATATACCGCATACAAATGAGACGAGTACCATACGCTCTTTGGCTTTACACTTTCATAAAAATCGTATATCATTATTGGTGGATTGTAAGGAAACCTCATCGCATGAGGTAGATATGAATCTTACAAAATTATATACACAAATGGATGATCCAGTAGTGAAATTGGTGAGTTAAAAATTTAAGGCTTTTTAAAAACTTTCAAAGAACTTAATAGGAGAAATGCAAAATCACCTGATTATGCTTCGGCTTAAAGCTTTCGAGTACATTAAAGTAGTTCGGTCCCCGTCCAAAAAAAAAGAAGAGCAAGTTGAATGCTTTTCCAGAAATATTTTTGTTTTTATATTTTGCCACGCCCCTGGATACTGCCCTTTTAGTTTTTTGTATGCTGCGTCGCCATTTGTAGTCCGATCATAGCATAAGGTATATCGTTGTACATGGCTTTTCCTTGGCTACGTTTTTGCTTTGGTGACTTTCTGATCCGACATCAAATTCTTTACGCCCCGCATAACATCCCTCCCCCCTAATGTTTAAATTTCTTGCACGTGACAAGAAAGCCTTTTTAAAACTTTGTATTTATATCAATATTTTTCGATCAGCCTAGAGTACATTCTCAGCAATTAAAAAGAATTTCTAATGAAATAATTTGAAACCAATAAGCAATTTCATTGAATTTCTTTTAGTTCCGTGAACGCAAATATCCTTTACATTTTGATGGCAATGTGGACAGTGCATTGCAAAGAGCTAACTGCCAGAAAGGTTTTAATCGGCGGGGAAATAGACGTATGCTGAAGAACAAAATCTCAGAAAGAGGTAATTTTTATTGTTTCATATTGCTTTATTTTTTCATCGTTTTTTTTTTGATCCTGTAAAAGTATTTTAGTTTGCTAAGTTTTATTTTGCATTTACTTATTAACTAAACTTTAACTAACTAACATTTTATCATTTTTCTTTTGAATTTCTTTTTAAAGAGAAAAACAAGAAACGTGATGTACGCAATTGGTATAATAATGAACCTGGCACGAGCGCTGAACAATATCAACAACAAATACCCCTGGATGAAGATCGCCGGGGTGACATACCGATAATGAGTGGTGATTGTGAAGGTAAGATAATACAAAATCAACTAATTCGAATCATTGTGACATATTTATTTTGAATACAAAAACAAATACCAAACATAAGAAACGAATAAATGAAAATGTTGTGTGTTTGCCATTCCGCCATTCATTTAGTTTTAATATTTTAAAGCATCTGTGACACATTAAATAAAAATGAGTAAAGGTACGTTTACATTTGGCAAATAATTGCCGAAAAAAACGTGACCAACAGACAAGCTAAAATGTTTTCTCCTTTAATTAAAATCTTTTTTTTTTTTAATATTTGATCGCATTTATTAAAAATAATATAAAAAAATCACAATAACCCTGAGCAAAAGTAATGGTTAGGTTTTTTTTAGCAAGTATTTGCCAAGTGTAACCGTACCTATAGTCAGTGCCTGCCTGCATCTACATAAAGCCATATAAACAACTACCAGCTTGTAGTTAGTTCTAAGTTTTCCAGCAGTAACATCTTAACGTAAAAATAATCGGCAATAATAAAAACATTCTGTAGTAACTAAATGATTTGTATGTATTATGGAAGTAATATCCCTGCCACATGCGACTGCAAGTACAATCCTTTTGTGGGTGTTTGCGTGTATCTTTACCCTGCAGATAATATTTGACAACGTGGTTCATATTAGCTGATGTGGACTAGTAACAACGTAGGATCATGGGATCATTTGCAAAAAAAGTTTTTAGTTAAGCGACAAGAGTTCGCGTTTTAACGATTGCGATAAGTACTCCATCAAGTAGTGACATAAGAGTAATTTTGAGACTACTCCTATGTAATTCAAAGTTATATGGACCAGCACTATGACATAGACCATATTTTCTCCCTAGATGAATCGTTTTTTTTTAGCAAAGACCCTTTATTACGAAAATCGGTAGGTCATATGATATTACGTCATTTGATTATGAAAGGAACCATGTTTAGTTTTTAAATTCTGTTAAAGAAATAACCAAACATGGGCCCTTACATAATCATATGACGTAATATAATGACTTACCGATTTTCGCAATAAAAATCCTTTCATAAAGAAACCGTTTACATTTGGGTTACTTTTGAACTAGTCCTAGTCCTCCATGGAGTATACTTTATATGAGTGTATGGAGTAGTCGCGTTATCTGCAGGGTAATACATTAATTCATAAGTATGTGCGACACAATTTATGTATTTACCCATTTACATGGCCTTAATCTTGTCGATTTATTTTGCACAACCACTACATTAGACGTTTTTATGATTTTTTCGAGATCTGTATCAACATTTAATTGTACTACACTAGATACTAGTTTGACGGTTAAACGTTTTTTGCTGACACAAAAGAAAGAACTCTGCCATTTATAAACCGACATGAAAAAATTTTCTTGTTTGTGAAAGTATATAACTGTTTCAAATTGTTTATTTTAAATCGTCTTTTAAACGCAATTTGCTTTTCCATAAAGTGTATTATGGCTTTAATAACATTTCAACACAATCAAAAGCCACAATAAGATATATTTTAGCGCCCATATACACCGTTACCAAAACTACCAGCGCCAGCAGATGCAGTGGCAGAAGACTGGACATTGGCGATTCCAATACCTCTACCACCTCCATATCCAGGAAAACCGCCTTGGCCACCACCACCTCCATAGGCTCCTGCAAACGTTTGAGAACTGGAACTGGCACCACCATATCCAATGCCTCCACCTCCAATGCCGCCTCCTCCACTACCTCCATAGGCTCCTGCAGACGATTGAGTATTGCCGTATGCACCACCTCCTCCAATACCGTTACCACCGCCATAGGCTCCTGCAGACGTTTGAGCACTGGAACTGGCACCGCTATATCCAATTCCTCCACCTCCAATACCGCCCCCTCCACCACCTCCATAGGCTCCTGCAGACGTTTGAGCACTGGAACTGGCACCTCTATATCCAATGCCTTCACCTCCAATACCGCCCCCTCCACCACCTCCATAGGCTCCTGCAGACGCTTGAGAATTGGAACTTGCACCACCTCCTCCAATAACGTTACCACCACCATAGGCTCCTGCAGACGCTTGAGAATTGGAACTTGCACCGCTATATCCAAGACCACCAAAACCTCCAGGACCACCAAAACCTCTAGGACCAACAAAACCTCCAGGAAGACCAAAACCTCCAGGACCACCAAAACCTCCAAAACCGCCAAAACCTCCAAAGCCACCACCACCATAACCGCGGTGATGACCATGCACTGTTGTGCTAGCCGCAAACAGTGCTAAGAATAATAGAATCTTCATTTTATCTTTCTGGTAATAAAAATGTACCTGGTTATAATTCTAATTTGCTACTGACTTAACTTTCAATACGAAACAATGATTTTATAGCCTGCCTTGTAAAACAAGAGTTTAAAAAAATTAAAATCAAAAAGCAGTTCTGTACTAAATTTGACACTTAGAAGTACATAAAGCTCACTTACTTCAATAGTGTACTAACTCAAAAAAAAAAAAAAAAAAAAACAAAACTAGTTTTGCAAAAGAGAGTTTTCATTTTTCATACAATTTAATGGAAAAATAAAAGTACATTCTTCTCTCAAGATATGAGTTCACAAGATATTTTTACTACATTTTTACACAATATAAGAAACGATATGATTATCAATTTTGCGTTATTAGCTAAAAAATCACGTTTCTTGAGTTATGACACCATTGAAGTAAATGAGCGATATGTACAGATAATAAATTAAAATGCATATAATTATTTGCATTACATTTTTGATGAAACTTGTTTTTGACGCAAATGATAGGATGTTTAATTAGCGGGCATTTGCTTTAATCGGTTAATGGGGTAAATAACACACAGAAAAAATTATGTAGTCGTTCACAGCAAATTATTAAAATTTATATTTTTTTATAAATTTCTGTCGAACTGCAATTCAAACGAACCTGAAGAAAATAATAAAACCGTTTTTAAAAAAGTCTAAAACCGTAGCAATATTTTGTAAAAAGTACCTGTTCCCAAAAGTACCATTTTAACGTTGCTTTTCGAAAAAGTAAATTCGGTCGATAATTTTCTCTAATGATAATTTTCTTTATTAGAATTAGTAAAAATTATAAGAAATAAATATTTGTTAAGCCTTTAAGAAATTTATTATTTGACTGTTTGTCATAATTTTATTTTTAATTGAAGTTTATTACTGAAGTTTGTAACTGTTTAAATTTGTGGTTGAAGTCTACTGACGATTTGGCAAGGCTCCAAGGAAATGTATATAGACAATAAACTTCATTTAAAAATATTTTTTAATGAAAAACAAAAAAATTTTATGATATTTATTTTCGTGTGTAAGTAAATTGCAATAAAACCATTATGTGGCAACAATTTACAGTTTTATTTGCAAATAACACGTGCGTATCAACCTACTACATGGTTACTTTGTGCTATCGTTATTTAACATGCTGACTTAGCTGATATGGTAAAGGCGTCCGATTCATAAATATGCGAAGAATTATGAGAACCTAAGTTCAAGACTAAAATATTACATTTTACTTAATATTAGATTTTACTTAATTGTAAAATATAAATTTCGCAAAAAAACAAGTTTGAAAATTTATTTAAACAAATGTTTTTGTTAAAACTTCTAATTGTTATGGTTAGAATTACCGATTTAAAATAATAACAACGAAAATACCTATAGTTATTTTACAAAAATTGCTTTATTTAATTCAAGCAAGTCACCACATGTCTATGTACAATACTTTGTGCTATCATTATTGAACAAGATGACTTAGCCGGTAAAGGCGTCCGGTATATAAACATGAAAACCTAAGCTCAAGAGCAAAAAATTAGAAACAAAATATATGACTTTTTTTAAACAAACACATTTGCTTAAACTTTGGCAGGTCGAACTATATTAGGAAATTCAATATTTTGTTTGCCGCCGGTTCACGTGTGTACAGATACCTATCAGATAAGTATACATTTGCTATATGTTCCAAAAGAATCTTTCTATTTATATGTAAAAGAGTGATGGTGATTTTGCTTAGCAAAAATTGTCGAAAATTAAAAATTTTTTAAATTTCAATTTAAAAATTGGATATTTTTCAACTCAGACGGCAGAATTTCATGAAATTTTTTTTAAACTCTTTGAAATTTTTTAACAAAGAACAAATTTTATAAATCGAATGATATTTGGATCCGATATATTGAAAATACTGCATCAAAGTTTTGAAAAATTGAGAAATTTCGATACTCATATTAGTATAACTCACTAACTATAAAAGATAAGTATACAACCAAACAATTATCTTTTAGATCTTATTAGGGGCTATAATACAGAGAAAAAAAATGGCAAGCAGTAAGCAATTTTATATGTCCAAATTGCCCTACTTTGAGACTTCATAACTCCGCTCCTGAACAAGTAAGTGAGCTGCTGTTTTATTCCGATAGAACTATCCGTTTAAAAATGCCTGATTTATGTTCCAAATATTTTTATTCTGTCCCACTGTGCAATGTTATAAAAAACATTACATTAGCTAAGTTTTGTGTGACTAAAGGAGCTTGTGTTTGAAATTTTGTAAAACTGGTCTAAAAGTTTTCAATTAAATGCATTTTACTTGGTTTACCCTTATTGGTGCATTTTTTATCCCCCTTGTAAATAAAATTTCATCCTAAAACCACTTTATGTTGAGTGGAAATGTTCATGAACCATATCAATACAAATTAAAAATATATGCATAGAAAAAGTACCAAAATGCGGATCGCTTTTTATCCAATATATATATGTTCGAATTAAAAAAAAAATACCAAAATGTGTTTGAGGGCTTCTTAAGGAGAGAAGAATTACTTTAGGAAATAAATCGGTTACCAAAAAATACCAAAACTAAATTTTTTCCCTTTTCCGCCCCCAAAATGTATAAATTTCAAAAAAGTTCCAAACACGTATCCGCCTATTTTCTATTTAATTATGATGTTTTTTGAGTTTTATAGTTATATCTGGAGATATAAGGTTTCCGAATTTACCTGTTTTTACCCTTTATGAATTGAATTTCCAAAAATGCATTCTTAGCAAAGTTTGCAACCGAAATGAATAACATATCGGTATTGATAGCAAATTTTTATTTCGCAATCGGTATTTGAGTTTTATCGGTATCGGTTATCGGTAATACCGATACCAAAACCGGTACAATGCAAATACTGATGCAGAAATAACATTTTATTACCAATGCCGATACTGTTATTTGTTTCGGTTGCCAACTTTGCTTCTTAATGGATCTATACATCGAAATAGAAACCACATACAAAGTGCTTTTGTACTAAAAAATATTCACTCAGTATATCAACGTGCATAAAAAATAGTTGTATAGAAAAAGGTAGCAAAAAAGAGCTACAAATTTTATCCTTTATACGAGTGTATATTAGAATTTCAAAAAAGTAGTAACACGTATTTGAGGGCTTCTTAAGGAGAGAAGAATACGATTTAAATTTCATTTCTATCCATATTACTTTAGGAGAAAAGTCGGTTACCAAAAAAGTACCAAATTATATTTTTAACCTAAATGTAAAATTAAAAAAAAAGTACCATACGCCTGTCCGCTTATTTTTGGATATAATGATAGTGTTTTTTTAATTTTTCCTCTACCTTAGTTAGATTCGGAGATATAAGGTAACAGATTTTATTTACCCTTTTTTATCCCTTAAAATTCGAATTTTCAAAAATTCCTTCTTAGTGGATCTATACATCGGGAGGGAAGCCTACATACAAAATTTCAAGTCTTTGACTTACGCCGCTTAGACTGGGCATTGATATGTCAGTCAGTCAGTCAGTCAGTTACACAATAAAGTTAGTCTTTTATATAGATTTTAACCCTCTAACTCTTCACCTTCAGCGGCGTGCTGTAAATTGAACTAACAATAAGTACTAATATTTCTACTCAACATTTTTAAATTATATAGACAAAATATCAGATTCAACGCTTATATAATCAACCAAAATGATAAATTGCACAATTGAAAATTATATGAGAAAGAGCTTGATATCTAATCGTTTTGAATCGGGTATTAAATCCGCGTGTTTGCTGGTTATATTATGTTTATTTAGCATGGGTTGAATCGTATTTTAACACAATCAAAAACAGCAATAAGAAATTCGTTAACGCCCACCGGCAAATGCGCCTGCATTTGCAGCAGATCCGAAGGTTCCAAAGTCCAATGCTCCGCCTTGGGCATTACCAACCACAAAACCATTGGCATTGGTATTGTCAATACCGCCTTCACCACCTGCTCCAAAGGCATCAAAACCGTTAAATGTAGCTGCAGCAGCAGCAGCAGCTTGAGCAGCTGCACCTCCTCCAAAACTCCCAAGACTTGCAAATTGTGCTGTTGTGCCAGCCACAATCAGTGCTAAGATTAATAGCACCTTCATTTTATTTTTCTGCTAACAAAAAAGATGTAACTATGTGGTTATAATTCAAATTTGCTACTGACTTATCTTTCAATGCGAAGCACTGATTTTATAGTAATTACATATGACTAAAACTGACAGAAATACATAATATTGTATAAGTTATTATATTATAATAACTTAAATCTAGAATTACAGATATTTGCATAGTATTTTTGATAAATCTTTTTTTTTTTTGCTCAAATGAGAGGGTATACAATTAGCGGGGTTAATTGTGCAAATAAGACTGTGTTAATCAAAACTCTTCTGTTTCGTATAGGGTATTCATTCCGTTAACCATTAATCGGCTAACCGGTTAATTACAACCCGATTAACTGATCGTTTAATTTAAAATTGACTATTTTCTATTAAAGGTTAAACCGGTTAATTTCAATCGATTAACCGATTAACCAATGTGCATTGGTTACGTCGCGACGTAACTAAAATTTTCATATTTCGTAGTATTATAACGTATTCTTTTGGGTTTATATGCTTTTTTCAGAAATTAGTTTTCGTACAAACAAAGAAGTATGTTCAGTGATCTTAACTTAGGGCCTTATTTTTGATATATCCCTACGCCTCACTTCATATAGAATTTGTTGAATTGATATTTTGGTAAACACTTTACAATAGTAGGTGATTGCTAGCGTTGAACACCTGATTGTTACGTTATTTTTTAAAATTAATATATGAAAAACAAGTTTTATAAAACGTTTCAGTGAAAAATAACTCTCTATATGTCCAATCAAGCACAAGTTTTATTCAAGCGTTTGTGTTTAAATTTTTCGCGTAAAGTTGAAAAATTTTAAACAAGCCATAACTAATATTGATTAAAAATCGGTAAAACTGTAAGAAATGCAAAAAATTCGGTACAAAACGCGAAAATAGAGAAAATTCGCAAAAACTTACTAACAGTGGGATAATAGCAAAGTCTAATATTGTTTAAATATCGGCAAAACTGTTAGAAAGTTGCAAACATGCAAAAGTCGCTTTTCTTGCGAACTTTGCAAAAATTCGCCGTTAAAAATAAAGTTCAGAAAAAACGCGAGCAAATTGCAAGTTAGCGAAAAATTGCTAAATGTAATAAAGAAATTACCTGTAAATTATAAAATTCGCAAAAAATTCTAACAGCAAAGAATAATCATGATATAATAAATAATCTTGATATTTAATGAAAAATATTGATATTAGTTGATAGTTCTATGTGAGTAGGTAACAATGGAATATTTATATATTGGGAATTCAAGTGATAAATGTAGCAATCCAACGCAATGTCGTAATGTTTTACAAAATTTTATTATTTTTATTCTGCGTTCACGTTAGCATGTGACGTGCGAGTGAGGTGTTTATCACTGGGGATATAGAAAATTAGGCCCTTAAATAAAACTTTAAAATCTTTGGACGTGGCTATAAAAGAATGTAGTAAAAGACTCTGCTACTCTAATTGAACTTGAGAGAATTATTAAGTTTTTGTTTAATAATTTAATAAAAGCCAATAATACTGTTGCCAACGATTTAATTAGATTTAATTTAGATTTAATGAGAGACGAATTCAATTATTTTATACCTCCACTCAGGAATATTTCCTTCTAGCCACAGAGTTTTTAAATACAGTACAAAAACGAAAACTAAGGAATTTTGCAGAATGTTCGTCGCTGAGCTCTGCTCTGAGTATGAGTTAGATGATGACCTACACACAGAAAAAAAGGAATGTAAAATCCACATGCCGCTATTTTGATTGCAAATCATATTAAATTTACAAGAAATAATTTGTCGTTTGAGTGTGTTAGTGTTTACTTGCTTTGTTCATTGCTACAATTCACTGTTCTGCTTAGTTGTGTGACTTGTTGTTGTTTATTCTTACATGTGTCGCCTATGTATACGACAAAAACGAATTACCAGCGAATATTTACTGCTGCTGGCTTAAAATTACCATTGTTTCATATTAATTTTAAACGGAAAGTAATTAATCTAACCTTAAATCACCGTTAAAACAACTTTGTTATAAACGTTAAGTTTCATTTTCAATCGACATGACTATAACTTTAATTTCAAATAAGTTTTATGTTAAATAATCATTTAAATCATGTTGAATTAAAATGAAATGCATTTTACATACGATGGTATTTATTTAGTGTATAAGCAAAGAAAAGTTTGAAGCTGTTGTGGCTGCAGTGGTTAGCGCATGGACTATCATGCAGGTGGCACTACTTCAAATCTTGGCTGGGGCAGTCAGCTACAACGAAAAGTTTTCTGATGAGTATCACCTAAATAAAATAATTAATAAAATAGCTACATTAAAGTCATGTTGTTTCAGCTTGATATAACTTTAATTCAACACGATTCTTCGTGTTGTTCCAATATCAAATTCACGTTGTTTCAACTTGAAATAGCTTTGATTCAACATGATTCTTCGTGTTGTTCCAATATCAAATTCACGTTGTTTCAACTCGATATTACTCTGATTCAATATGATTTTTCGTGTTATATCAGTATCAACTTCATTTTGATTTAACTGTACTGGAATATTAAATCAACATGAAATATAGTTAATTCAAAAGGAAAAAGTTTCTTTCAAGATTATTGTAAATCATGTTGATTTAACATGAAGCAAAATCACTACCATAAAATGTTAAGTTAACCTGGTTTTCGACGATTTTACATGGAAATTTTTCTGTGTGTACCAGACAACAGAAGGAACTATCGATAGTAATGCAAAGAAAAGTTTAACAGAATTAGTCGAAACAATTAGAAGCGTTAAGAATTACAAAAAAATTAATGGAAGGTTAGAGAAATCCAAGAAAAGGACTGAGAAACTAGACATGCTCGGTTAAATGAATACCCTATATACCCTTATAATTATAATATATACACTCGACTTTGGATAATTTTAAATTCAAGGGACCGGAGAAAAAGTTCAAATTATTGGGAGTTCACATTAACAAGGTTTTAAATTCTCAAAAAGGAAATGAAAAAATCTAAATTAGCAAGACTTTGATTAAAATTAAAAAATAAAGCAAAACCGCTAACACATTCACATTATCAGCTCAAATTATAAAGGGTAGAAAAGCCAAACTTCTAATTGTAAGCATCGGAGAGCAAGATGATATTCCAATTTATAAAGCAAAGCATATAAACTTAAACCAATTTTATCTCTTATAAAACGCAGTACATTAAAATAATTTAAATTATAGAGCGTAGGGCCGAAAAATTTTTATTACAGCCCGTTGGTGATCAAGATGCCATTTAAGTAATTTCTAATTACCGAGGGGTCAATTTACATGGACTTTTTTGAATTTATTGAATGTTTTTCAATGGAGCTGGGAATGCGTTCAAATTATCGGGCAATTCAAATTAATGAGTTGCAAGTTATCAAGAGTCGACTGTAGTATAATGTGATCATAATATAATCACATTATAATACAGTCATATATATAATCATTATATATATTACAGTACAATGGGTCGGCTTGACCAGAAAAAATTCGAGATTTTGCTGATATTCCGCGGGCCGCACGATATAATTACTTTTACATATAAAAACATAAAAATACATATTCATATATATGTACATATGTAAGTATTAGGGGATTTACTCGAATAATGTTTGCTCGATTAATCGAATAATTGAAGTCAAACAAATAAATGATGAAACAAAAATATCAATTTCGAGCAAAAATTTATTCGAGCAATTTGGGTCGATTAATCGAATAACTCGAATAAAACATTTTATGTAAATTTTCCTTTTTTTTGATTAAGTTTTTTGTAGATATCTTAAAAAATAAAAAAATTCGGAATGGATCCATGTTATTAGCGAAATTTTTAGTTCATGTAAAAGAGCATATAATTTGGCATCAACAACTCAAAATCGACAAAAATGGACATCCGCGCTTATTCAAGAGAACCACAGATACATTTTCACATTTAAAAATTTAAGTATTCTTTGAAATAAAACAAAATTTACCGTCTTCAATAATAAGTTAGCAACAAAAAACCTTCTCTATTGAAAACGTTAATCTGTTCAGACTATGTTGAGGAAAAATTTTTTTAAATAAATATGCTAGCTCTCGATTAAAACCACGAAAGAGTTTCATACCTAATGCTGAGAACACATTATGTCATTTCGTGACATCACAAGCAAACAGAACAGTCTCTACTAGTGGCAATGTTTGCCATTTCCGAGCAATTACTCCAGCCTATAACAAGAAACAACGGGACTGTGTAGCTTTCCAGCTTTCCGTATGATTTTCTTTGAAATTCAAAAGTTGCATTTTTAGACATCATTAGTAGGTTTTCTTGAAGTGAAACATTGTGAAGTGAAAGAATAAATTCTTTTAACTTCAGAAGTAATTGTTTACTAATTCCGAGATAAGGAATATGCATTTCATCAATAACGACATGCTTTACGGGATCAAAATTAATAATTTCCAGTAGTTGACTATCTTCTGTCGCTAATGCTGACTTTAGACGACATGTATTTTACATCTGCCTTGTCAAATTTTCCATTGTAAAAGTTATACATGCCGTGTGAAACATATGAAACATTGTCAGATGACATTTACAGAAGCCAAGTTGTATGAAAAAATTTCTATTTTAATCTGACAAAGTATATGACATTAGCTGTTTTGAATTAACAAAAGTTTGGTTTGGCTGAAAAAACATTAAAAAGCATAGAGCGCTTTATATATTTATGAAAATTGTGTACAAACTCAGCTGCTGTGAACACTCAGAAATTATGTCAGATGTAATTGCACATGTACGTGTGAAAGCAACAATAATAAATCGTCTGTAAATTGACAATTTTGACAAACATACGAAGTTTCATATGTCTCACATACCTGACAAGCCATATGTAAAAAACATGTCGTCTAAAGTCAGCATTACTAAACAAAATGGTGATATTGCGAAAGCACTGAATTTTTAGTTTTCACAATGTTTAACCATCGGCATGAAAAACGATCGGCCAAGCGTGGATCGACGTTATCATTTTAAAGGCCTATCTACGCCAATGCTCATTACTAACAATTGTTAAGTGGTGAGTATCAATATACTATACCAATTTGCAAATGCTACGATGCAAGACCATTTGCACTAGATTGTGAATTGTGATATTTTGTTTCTACACTATCGCATTCGAAATAAAACGTAACATAAATAATTTGCAATAAAGCAAATTTTTTCGCTCTTCATTTTTTTTATTTATGCCGGCAAACAAATGCACAACTGTTTTTGTTATTCCTATGTTTGTTTGTGCAAAAGACAACACTGATAAAATAAAAAATGTGATTGTTTAGAAAATTTCCTAAAATGACGAATACGATAATACTGTCAAGTTTCTTTACGTATTATATAACTGATCATAACAATTTGTTTGCACACTATTGGACTTGTACTTAATATTTGAGGCTTTGACGAGTATTAATACTAAATCTAATAGTCTGAAGGCCGCTTAAACAGTAACAATATGTTACATGCAAAACGTAATGAGTTGCATGAAAATTTGCATCAAATATAAGTTACTTCATTAGATTTTATATAGGACAAAATATTACCTTTTACGAAAACATATTATGGACTTTTCTTAGCAAAACATTTCTCTATAGATCTGCATCATTAGATATTTGGAAAGTACATAATTGTCGAAAAGTTGATTTTTTTTGCCACCAAAATACCTCTATGAGGCGGATTGCTCATTGTGCCTGCGAGAGTTTTACCAAAAATTAATTTTCTGCACTATTAGATGTTTGCACCACTTAAATGATGCTCCAAGCATACCTCTCATTCGAAAATAGATCAACAAGTTTGAAGAGACCGGCACAGCATTGGAAAATTCAAAATCCGGGCGACCAAGATCACCAAGATCACGCAAGTAAACATGGAAAGTGTTAATTAGTCTGTTCGTAACGATCCTACTAGCGTTTCAATTAGGATGAAGTTTTACTACTCGATTAAATGAGTGCCACCAATGTAAATTCTCCCTTGCATTTGGATTGTATTATTTTTAAGAAATAAATTCCTAAATTGTGTATTTAAATACGTAATAAACATCGCTACTTAATATACTTTTTTTTGAGAAACATTCTACTTTTCCTTTTGGCAACAATATTTCTAGGGCCAACAAACACAGTACAATACGATACAAAGTATTCGAAATGAACATCCACCACAATAAACACTAAAGGATGACCTCTTAAGCTACTTCACTGTGTTTCTCAATTTCTTGCAAAATATTAAATGCAACGGTTATATTTATAATCAACTTAAATTATAAATTTCACTAATGAAAATTATATGAGAAAGAATTTGATATCAAACTATTTTGAATCGGGGATCAAACCCGCATGTTTGCTGGATAATTTATTTTTATTTAATATGGCGTAAATAATATTGTAACACAACCAAAAGCAACAATAATAAATTTTTAGTGCCCATGTGAGCTGGAAGAGGCAGATCCGGAAGCATGACCCTTACCACTTGAAGATGCTTCAACCTTGGCATTGGAACTTCCTCCACCACCACCTCCATGATGGCCTCCACCTCCATGATGGCCTCCAGCATCACCTCCATGCCCGCCTCCACCACTACCACCACTACTACCTCCACCACTACCTCCACCACCATGATGGCCTCCAGCATCACCTCCATGATGGCCTCCACCATCGCCTCCACCGCCACCACCGCCATGGCCGTGGTGATGGCCATATGCTGTTGCGCCAACCACAATGAGTGCTAAGATTAGTAGTACTTTCATTTTATTTTTCTGGTAACAAAAGAAAGATGAGTCTGGTTATAATTCTGATTTGCTACTGACTTAACTTTTAATACGAAACAATGTTATTTATAGTCTCTCTTCAAAAATACTCAAAAGACTTGAAACGATATAAAAATAAAAAAGGATTTCTGAACTAAAATCGACATTTAGAAGTACATATAATAAACAAAGATCAGAATTGCCGATATTTGCATAATATTTTTGATAGAACTTGTTTTCGCGCAAGTGATAGGGTGTTCAATTAGCGGGCTTTCGTCTAATCGTTTAATGGGGCAAATAACAGTGTGTTAGTTCAAAATTTGCCGTATCTTATATACAAGGCGTGGGCATGGAAATCGCTTGACGGCCGCTTGAGATTTCATAGAACTTCCGTAGGCCGCATAATATAATTTAAATTCAAATACATTGTTTTTATTTATTTAATTATTTAAAGTCTATGGAATACATCCGTGCAGACTCATAAAAATATAATAATATATAATAAAATATTATGTTATGCTTAATAGTATTAACACTAGTAGAAACGATTAAACTTTAAAGATTATTATAATCGCTACATATTCTTCTGAAAGTATCATCATTAGCATAATTTTGACGATAAAACTGTACGTAGAACGGACTAAAATATCTGGTTGAACGTGTAGGAACATTGAAAGATAAGTTGAATAGCATCACCTTTAATCTATTCGATTAAAAACGTAACATTAAGCATTGTTCTTCGGATTTCCAGAATGGGTAATCTAATTAACGCAAGTCTGGTTTTATTTGATGGTAAATCTTTATAGCTTAAGTAGAATAGTAAAAACTGTTTTTGAACCGAATCAATTAATTGCAGTTATATTGAGGATCCCAAATGATTAAGCCGTACTCTAAAATCCGTCTTACTAATGATGTGTATAGATGTTTGGTGACAAATAGGTCGATGAAGTGTTTGGCCCATCGTTTTATGAAAGCAAGAAAACCGCGTGCTTTATTAGATGTCATAGTAATATGCTGGATAAAATTTAGTTTAACATCCAATAGAATACCCAAATTGATAATTGAATCAACCTGCTCTAACTGACAGTCATTTAAGAGGAATGGGCTGATAACAGCAGTTTTACGCGAAAAATGCATGTGCGTACATATTTTTAAAATCAGATCCATTGTGGTACACCAAACAAAGAAACTGTCCAAGTCCTGTTAGAGAATAGCTTGTTTTCCATAGTTATTCCCGCTGTGAAAAATTTTTATATCATCAGCATACATAAGAACATTGGAATATTTGATAACATTTGATAGATCATTTATAAAAAGCGAGAAAATAGTCAGGCCTAAATGGCTGCCTTGAGGAACTCGAGATCTTACAGCAATAAATTTATACCGAGTATTATTGAGATAGAACCGTTGGTTTCTGCCAGTAAGATATGAATTAATCCAATTCGACCAGTAACTGGTGAAACCCAATAATTGAAGCTTTTTGACTTATAGAACGTGATTAACTTTGTCGAATGCTTTGCTGAAGTCTGTGTGAATAAAGTTGGTGTGTTGAGCATCTACTTTTATATAAAGACATTATATTAAAAATTTTAGAGACCCCCGAAGAAAATAGATGATAACTTCAAAACAGCTGAGCCGATTTTGTTTTTAAATATTGGCTAGAAAATTTTAAATCAGGTCAACTTTCAAACAAAAGAAACTGAATTAAAATCGATCAAGCCATTTGGGAGCTACGGTGCCACATACCCACAGATTCAAGAGGATATCGCTAGAAAATATGTGGTAACTTTTAAATGGCTAAACCAATTTTCGTTAAACATAGCTAAAAATGCTCTCGATCAAGGTCCAGTCGTTTAGGCTCTATGAGGGAACAGACAGACACACAGATACACACTACAAACTTATAACACCCCTCTTTTTTGGCCGGGGGCTAAAAAACATAAAAGTATATCGCTCATCTCATTCAATAGTGTGTGTGCCATAACTAAAAAAATAGGTTATCAGAAAACGACTTTAAAATTTTAATTTTACATACAACTTAATGGAAAAATAAAAGTATATTCTTCTCTCATGAGGTGAGTATACGAGATATTTATAAGAAATTTTTACATAATCTAAATCTTAATTCTGCATTATTAACTCAATAAATCACGTTTTTTGAGTTATGACACTATTGAATTAAATGAGCGATATTTTCATATCTATGTATGTAAATATGTACATGGATATATAGTAAAGTTTAATTCGACTTAAAAAAATTGAGATATGTATGCTACGATATTCTACTGAGAAAAAGCTACATCAAATCCCTATTTCTCTAATAGTGACATTTCAAAAGGTATTTATAAGAACATATTGGCTGAAATAGTAGTAAGAAAGTCCACTGGCGGGCATACAATAAGCGCCAACGTGTACTTAACAACATACTTCTACAAAATTTTATTTTATTGAAATACCCTAAGATGTCTAAACGGGTTCTTGTAAATTATTTCCAGAATTTATTGACAGAAAAAAGAAAGTTGTCTTAAGAGTAGAAATAATTGATTATTGCAAATTGAAAATGTTTAAAATATGTAAATGTTCTATCTCAGTGCATTCCAGCAAACAAACAACACATTTCTATATATTTTTTATCGTCTTATTGATTAGCTCCTAAAGAAATGCAACTTTCATCACAATTTTGTAAAAGGAGCCCTATCGCATTCGCTACGCTGCACAGTGGTGTCGCTTCATCCATTTGGCGGCAAAAAATAGAATTAGTTATCGGAGAGCGTTAAGGTTTATAAAGATTCAACAATTATATTTTCAAGAAACTTATCACATATCATAGAAACTTTATCGTAAGCGACGCGACATGTTGTAAAAATTAAACTTTTTTATTGAAATTAAAATTGTATGGTCCTATCCATAGTTTAAAATATTCAATATGCCAATATTTTTCATAACTTTTAAGATACAGGCTGTAAAATTTTATCATAAGCGATCACTTTTGTGTATAAAACATATTTGAATATAATAAAAAAAAACCATCTACTGAAAACTTTAATTTTTGTCGCTTACGATAAAATTGCAAATAAGGCTCGACATAACAATGATTGAATTACTGATTCTGGTAGAGGGTATATAAAAAACATATATATATGTATATATATATATATATATATATATATATATATATATAAATATATATATATATATATATATATATATATATATATATATATATATATATATATATATATATTTATATATATATATATTTATATATATATATATATATATATATATATATATATATATATATATATATATATATATATATATATATATATATATATATATATATATATATATATATATATATATATATATATATATATATATATATATATATATATATATATATATATATATATATATATATATATATATATATATATATATATATATATATATATATATATATATATATATATATATATATATATATATATATATATATATATATATATATATATATATATATATATATATATATATATATATATATATATATATATATATATATATATATATCGGGGATTTGAAGTTTACATCTCGAATTCATTTTAGGAAAGTTAAATTTCCTCACCTTTTGCACACAGCTGTGGAGTGATTTTTCAAAAAGGGCTTAACATGAAAATTTAAGGCAACTTTCAGTAATGAGGAAAAAATTTTAATACAAAATTTACACCAGAGCGAAATGTCATAGATTTCAGTTGAAAGCTTTTTTAAAATCTATACCGTTTACACCAAATTTGTTGAATTTTTTTTTAATTTTCACTGCCAAACTCCATATAAAAATTAAATTTTAAACTATAATAGCGCATATTCATAGTCCTAAACAAAGTATACTTTAATAATTTAAAACCAGTATTGTCATACAAAATGCTGGTTCTAAACACTTAAAGTATACTTTGTTTTGACTATGATTATGCGCCAATATTTATTAAATTTATTATTTAAGATATTCTCTCAATTTTATTTTAGAAAAGTTTTACATATTTGTTGCGGCTTAAGCATGTCTGTATGCCTGCATTTCATTGGTGCTTCACCAAATCATCGGTAGACTGCAACCATACTTTTGAAAAGTTACAAACCTCTTATCCTATGCACAGACTTTTAGAAAACATTTGAAGGTGTAGAAAAATAAAATAGATTTATGTTGGATTTAATTTGTTTTTTTGTGTTTTGTATAAGTTTCTAAGCATACTATGCTTATTCTATTGTAATTTTCAAAAATCATTTCTAAATTCCCAAATGTTGTTTGAAAGTCTGTGCATAGGATAAGAGGTCTTAAACTTTTCAAAGGTATGGTTGAAGTCTGCTGATGCTTTTGGTAAAGAGCAAATGAAATGTAGGCATATAGACATGCTTAAATTAATATTTTCTTATTTTTATAAAATTTTTTTATAAGTTTGCTCAGCGCTAAGTGAAAGTTCGTGGATTTTTTTTAGCTAAATTGAAAGAATAGCTACTTTCGTTTTTTTTAAGGAAAACTGCAAATATTTTATTTTATAAAGCATTTTCATATCTACTCGTATTAAGCCACATATCGATTTTTTTCGAAATCGCATTTGTAAAAATTTCTGTTAGCAAACTTCTAAATCCTTAAATAACGGACTTATGGCCACTTAAAAAACTATTTTTGTATGTAAATGCTGTAGTTTTTATTCGGTTTTTGCTTCTCCTATAAAATATCGAAAATTTGAGATACGCCCATTTTATACTAATCCATCGATATGGAATTCAAATAATTTTTTTTGTTATTAAAATGAAAACGTTATATTCAATAAAAATTTTTAAAATATCTTTTCATCTGTTTTCGTTACACAATATTTGTGTAACTTGATTTTATTAATATAAAAGTTAGTTATTTAAGTGGACGAAAAAGAAAAATATAAGAAGCTTAAGCATTTCTAGCCATACATTATTGCATATATTCAGGCAATCAATTATCAATATGAATCAATATGAATTATCAGAATTACTTATACGAAAACAAATTACGGTCCTCTATGGGGAGGACCACGCATTGTGTGTGCACGAGTTTTACAAAAATAATAATTCGGCGGCTGTAGCGCTTAGAATTTTCTGCACTATTAGATGTTTGCACCACTTAAATGATGCGCCAAGCATATCTCTCAATCGAAAATTGCTGAAAAACTTTGAAGAGACCGGCACAACATTGGAAATACCAAAATTGGGGCGACCAAGATCACCAAGAACGGAAAGAAACGTGGAAAGTGCTAATTAGTCTGTTCGTGACGATCCTGCAAGCGTTACAGAACAAAAACCAGTTTTTTGATGACATTAAGAACAACAACAAAAATGATAGCAAAAAAATTTGTTTAGTCCATGTCCATACGAGTCAACTTTTGCTGCGCAACTTTTGAGTATATTGGAGGGGTAAGCAACAATTTCATTATATGGACACGAATGCAGCTTCAAAAGAAAATTTAAGAAAGTTGCAGAAGCAAAAGTTGACTCGCCTGAACATAGACTTACTGAATAATTCTGAGTGAATCAATTCATTAATGCAGTTGCGTTAATTCTCATTAATTTTTTTAGAGTCTTTAGATAAAGATACATAGTTGAACATACATATTTAACAAAGTGAAATTTCATAATGGATGATGATGCTATTATTTAAAGCATTTATTAAATTTATTATTTGCGGTATTCTATCTATTTTATTTTATTTATTTATTTTTCTTTACTATTACTTAAAACTTTAAAATATGAAAAAAGTTTGTTTGATATATAATAAAAAATCCACTAACTACTTTGTTTTATTCAGTAAACTCTTTTGTTTAAAACGTATAAGTATTGTTAGACAAATTGTTTTACAAATTCAGCAAAAATATTGTTTGATATATTACAGAAAATCAAGTAAATACTTTTGTTTGATTCAGTAAAAAATTTTGTTTTTAATTTGTAAATATATTTAGACAAATTGTTTTATAGATTGGGCAATTTGCTTATTGAAAAAATTTGGTTTTTTCAATAACATTATTGAGAAATTTTTGTATGTATTTAAAAATATGTTTGTAGGTCCGTTTCCAAACAAAATATTTTCTAATTCACTGAATATCCTTACTGACAACGAAATTAATTTTTTTTCTGTGCTATTTTTTAATCGATCTACTAAAAATAAACTACCTTTTGAGACACCTTTTAATTTTCCCTTTTCCTTTGGAAACAATATTTTTAAAAAGGAATGGAAAATATTCGAAATGAACGACCACCACACAAAACAAAACTAAAAGCTAATTCACTGGTTTCCTCATTGGCTTCCACTTCTGCAATGCTAGACAAAATATTAGATGCAAAGGTTATATTTATAATCGAGTTAAATGATAAAGTTCGCTATTGAAAATTATATGAGAAAGAATTTGATATCAAATCATTTTGAATCGGGGATCAAACCCACATGTTTGCTGGATATTTTATGTTTATTTAATATGTCGTAAATAATATTGTAACACAACCATAAACAACAAGAAGATATTTTTAGTGCCCATGTGAACTGGAAGAGGCAGATCCAGAAGCATGACCCTTGCCACTTGAAGACGCTTCAACCTTGGCATTGGAACTTCCTCCACCACCACCTCCATGATGGCCTCCACCACCACCCCCACCTCCATGATGGCCTCCACCACCACCTCCACCTCCATGATGACCTCCAGCATCACCTCCATGCCCGCCTCCACCACTACCTCCACCACTACCTCCACCACCATGATGGCCTCCAGCATCACCTCCATGATGGCCTCCACCATCGCCTCCACCGCCACCACCGCCATGACCGTGGTGATGGCCATATGCTGTTGCGCCAACCACAATAAGTGCTAAGATTAGTAGCACTTTCATTTTATTTTTCTGGTAACAAAAGAAGGATGAGTCTGGTTATAATTCTAATTTGCTACTGACTTAACTTTTGATACGAAACAATGTTATTTATAGTCTCTCTTCAAAAATACTCTAAAAGACTTAAAACGATATAAAAATAAAAAAGGAGTTCTGAACTAAAATCGACATTTAGAAGTACATACAAAAAATAAAATTCAGAATTGCCGATATTTGCATATTATTTTTGATAGAACTTGTTTTCGCGCAAGTGATAGGGTGTTCAATTAGCGGGCTTTTGCTCTAATCGTTTAATGGGGCAAATAATACTCTGCTAGTCAAAAATTTGCTCTATCTTAAATACAAGGTGTGGTCACGGAAATCGCTTTACGGTCGCTTGAGATTTAGCAAGATATACATAGTTTAAATTCAAATACTTATTTTTAGATAAAAAATATAAAATATACTACTCATTTACTTCAATAGTGTCATAACTCAAAAAACTAGTTTTGCAGAAAACGACTTGAAAGTTTTTATTTACAACTTAAATAAAATAGAAGTACATTCTTCTCTCAAGAGGTGAGTATACAATATATTTTTGCGAATTGTTTAAACAATGTCAAGAAACTACTAACTTAATTATCAATATAAAGAACGATATCATTAATAATTGTGCATTATTAACTAAAAATTCGCCTTTTGTGAGTTATGACACTATTGAAGTAACTGAGCTATATGTTCATATCTATGTATGTAAATATGTACATGGATATATAGTAAAGTTTAATTCGACTTAAAAACTATTGAGATAAGTATGCTACGATATTCTACTGATCCATAGGGATTTCATGTAGAAATAGTTCTCTAACGATGACATTTCAAAAGATATTATTAAAAACATATTGGCTCAAATAGTAGTAAGAAAGTCCACTGGCTGGCATTTACAATAAGCGCCAACGTGAACTTTTACAATATTTTATTTTATTGAAATACCCTAAAATGTCTAAACCGGTTTTTGTAATTTTTTCTAAAACTTATTAACAAAAAGAAGAAAGTTGTCTTAAGACTAGAAATAAGTGATTATTGCAAATTGAAAATGATTAAAATATGTAAATATTCTAGCTCAGTGCATTCCAACCAACAAACATTTCTATATTTTAATCGTCTTATTATCTCCTAAAGAAATGCAACCATTTTTAGCTACGCTGGGCAATGGTGTCGCTTCATCCATTTGGTGGCATTTTTGCCACCAAATGCATGAAAAAATAGAATTAGTTATCGTAGAGCGTTAAGATTTGGCACATTTTTTTAAATTGGCAAGTTTTATAAAAATTCAAAATGTGTTCGATATTGCCGCAATGATTCAACAATTATATATTCAAGAAACTTATCATAGAGAATAGAAACTTTATCGTAAGCGACATGTTGTAAAAAATAAACTTTTTTATTGAAATTAAAATTTTATGGGTCTACCCATTGTTTAAAATATTCAATATACCAACATTTTTCATAACTTTTAAAATACAGGCTGTAAAATTTTATCATAAACGACCACTTCTTTGAATATAATAAAAAAAACTCCTACTGAAAACTTTTGTCGCTTACGATAAAATCGCAAATAAGGCTGGACATAACAATGATTTAATTACTGACTCTGGTAGAGGGTACCTAAAAACTATATATATGTATCGGGGGTTTGAAGTTTAAATCTCGAATTGATTTTAGGGAAGTTAAATTTCCCCACCTTTTTGCAAATAATTGTGGAGTGATTTTTCAAAAGGGCTTAACATGGAAATTTAATGCAAATTTCAGTACGGAGAAAAACATGTTTAATACTAAATTTACATCAGAGCGAAATGTAGTAGATTTCAATTGAATTAATTTTTAATTCTATATCTTTTATACTAATGCTGTTCATATTTACTTAAATTAGCTAAATTTTTATGGTAATTTAAACCTTACTGCTATCGATATTTTTAGTTGCATTGTTGCTATTGGGGGGTGCAAATTGACCTCCTTTGAAAAAATCAAATAATTACAATCGTGAACACAATTTTTGAAACAAGTTTTTTTGTATTTTAAATTAAAGGACTTTTTCTTAAATATAAACCAAAATAATATTGATTCATTGTATATATTACATAAATTTTTTCATATATAATTAGCAGTGTACTCGACTTTAAGTAATTGTTTTTTAGTCCATACCTTTGTTTAAAGTAAATTATATATAAAATTTAACGGGATATGATCTTTTTCTGAGATTAACGAAACACAAAAAAATAAAAATAAAAAATGACAGATATGAAACTATTTCTATTTCTAATTGTATAGAGGTGTAGAAAAATAAAATAGATTCATATCGAATACAAATTATTTGCTGTATGTATGATTTGCAAAGCCTACTATGCTTATTTTTTAAAATCATTTACATATTTGTATATTCTCAAATGGTTTTTGAAAGTCTGTGCATAAGATAAAGAGTTTGTAACTGTTCAAAATTTTGTTTGAAGTCTACTGACGATTTGGTAATGCACTAATGAAATGCATATAGACAATGCTTAGAAACCTGCAAATAAATTTCATTTAAAATATTTACAATGATTTTATAAAAAAAATACTTACTTCATTGTTTCGAAAACTAGCAAATAAAATATATTTTTTTTCTTTAATCACATGGAACACTGCAGGCTTTTTACATTTTTATTTTGCGGCTCATTTGAACAAGTTCTATTTAGCAATGCAAAGTGATAAGACAGAATTGCAAAGATGATTAAATGCTTTGTGGAACACTTGGCACACTCACTTTGCGGGAGAACGCAAAGACTTTACAAAGAGTGCAAACTCTTTGCAAAAATTTGCTTAGTGAAATGTGAGATTTGCAAAAATATTGTGTAACAGAAACACTTCGCCAAAAAATGGAATTCGATAAGTGAAAAGTGAAAAGTTGATAAGTTGTTTTGTGGAATAGGGCCCTGGTCTTATCTGACCACAAAATGAAAGTCAGATTAAATGTTGCATATGTACGAGTGGACGAAAATGACAAAATAAAAATTAAAAAAAAGAATGGAAAAATTATTAATTGTACTAAATAAGCCATTGGTGTATAATTGTACTTTTAAAGTTCGATTTGTACCAAAAATGGTACAATTGTACAAATTTTGCCATTACTGCTGCAAGCTTTTGTCATCAACCGACGTTGTTGGCAAAAAGAGCGTAATTTGAGCACACATAAAACAGTTATATCGCTCCTTTATTACAACGTAGTCATATCTAAAAAAACCAAAATTTTTAAGTTACTTCAGAAAAAGTCTTCATTAAGACCATCTTTATATGTAAACAAATTTTCAGAAACATATCTTAATCTAAACTGAAGTTATAATTACTAAAAAGCTAACACCGCTCATATACTTGCTAACATTTTTAAAACTTTAAACGAGTTTTGCCAAGTTTAATTTTTTTGAAATATGACTACGTTGCAATAAAGTAGCGATATGATAAAGAATAAATGAGCTTCGTTGATTCAAAGACCAGTAAGTCTATGTCCATACGAGTCAACTTTTGCTGCGCAACTTTCGAGTTTATGGGAGAGAGAGGTGAGAAGATTGGGAACGGTTACATTGCTTCATGTACATGCAACTCTCTTTTCTTTTCTTCTTCGTAATATTAAGCAACAACAAATTCTATGTGGAAAAAAACAAAACTGCACAACAAGAATTTCATTTTATGGACACGAATGCAACTTCAAAAGAAAATTTAAGAAAGTTGCAGAAGCAAAAGTTGACTCGTATGGACATGGACTAACCATCCAGCGTTAGGAAATAAATTCCTAAATTGTGTATTTACGAGTAAATAAGTAATAAATAAGCATTGCTTCGATAAAAAACTTACTTCACAGAAAAATGTATAACCAAAAAAAATTAAAAAAAAAGTTTGTCTAACATAAAATTTAATTTTCAGTAAATGCTCTTTACTAAATGAGTGAATTTTTTTTAAATTTTTTTTATGACCCAAACACAAAAAACAGCAAACAAAAACCAGTTTTCTGTGTCGTAAAAAAACAACCTCGATGACGACATACACATTAATAACAACAAGAACAATGATAGCAGCAGGAATGCGGTTGTAACAAATTTGTTTACTGAAGATTTTTGAGTGAATCAATTCGTTAATGTTGTTGCGTTAATTTTCATTAATTTTTTAGAGTGTAACATATAGAGTTGAGCACTTAGCCGTAACATATAGAGTTGAACATAATTTAACAAGGTGAAATTTCATAATCAATAATGATGTTATTATATAAAGCATTTATCAGATTTATTATTTAAAATATTCCTCCAATTTTACTTTATTTCTGTTATTACTTAAAACTTAAAAATATTAAACAACTGACTCAGACAAAAAGTTTGTTTAATATATTACAAAAATCCGGTAAATATTTTGTTTAATTCAGTAAACTATTTTGCTTAAAAATTATGAGTATTTTTAAACAAACTATTTTTCTAAATTCAGACAAAAATATTATTTAATATATTAGAGAAAATCCAGTAAATATTTTTTTTATTCAGTAAAATATATTTTTAGTATTTGTAAATATTTTTAAGCAGATTGTTTTATCGATTTGGACAATTTGTTTACTGACATAAACTTTTTTTTTTAAATTGATGAGAAAGTTTTGTCTGTATTTACCAATTTCTTTGTAGGTCCGTTTCTAGGCAAAATAAAATGAAATACAGTTTTTTCTGTGTTATTTTTTAATCGATCCACCATATGTATATAAGCTATCTTTTGAGACACCTTTTACTTTTTCCTTTGGACACAATATTTCTGGGACCTACAATGTACAAAACGATACAAAGTGTTCGACCACCACACCAAACAAAACTAAAAGCTAATTCTGTGGTTTTTCCGTTGTCTTGCAGTTCTGCAATGCTAGACAAAATATGAGAAGCAACGGTTATATTTATAATCGAGTTAAATGATAAAGTTCGCTATTGAAAATTATATGAGAAAGAATTTGATATCAAATCATTTTGAATCGGGGATCAAACCGACATGTTTGCTGGATATTTTATGTTTATTTAATATGTCGTAAATAATATTGTAACACAACCATAAACAACAATAAGATATTTTTAGTGCCCATGTGAACTGGAAGAGGCAGATCCAGAAGCATGACCCTTGCCACTTGAAGACGCTTCAACCTTGGCATTGGAACTTCCTCCACCACCACCTCCATGATGGCCTCCACCACCACCACCACCTCCATGATGGCCTCCAGCATCACCTCCATGCCCGCCTCCACCACTACCTCCACTACTACCTCCACCACTACCTCCACCACCATGATGGCCTCCAGCATCACCTCCATGATGGCCTCCAGCATCACCTCCATGATGGCCTCCACCATCGCCTCCACCGCCACCACCGCCATGACCGTGGTGATGGCCATATGCTGTTGCGCCAACCACAATAAGTGCTAAGATTAGTAGCACTTTCATTTTATTTTTCTGGTAACAAAAGAAAGATGAGTCTGGTTATAATTCTAATTTGCTACTGACTTAACTTTTGATACGAAACAATGTTATTTATAGTCTCTCTTCAAAAATACTCAAAAGATTTAAAACGATATAAAAATAAAAAAGGAGTTCTAAACTAAAATCGACATTTAGAAGTACATATAATAAATTAAGTTCAGAATTGCCGATATTTGCATAATATTTTTGATAGAACTTGTTTTCGCGCAAGTGATAGGGTGTTCAATTAGCGGGCTTTTGCTCTAATCGTTTAATGGGCAAATAATACTGTGCTAGTCAAAAATTTGCTCTATCTTAAATACAAGGTGTGGTCATGGAAATCGCTTTACGGTCGCTTGAGATTTAGCAAGATATACATAGTTTAAATTCAAATACTTATTCTTACATAAAAAATATAAAATATACTACTCATTTACTTACTTCAATATTGTCATAACTCAAAAAACTAGTTTTGCAGAAAACAACTTTAAATTTTTCGTTTTACATACAACTTCATGGAAAAATAAAAGTATTCTGCATTATTAACTTAAAAAATCACGTATTTTGAGTTATGCCAGTATTGAAGCAAATGAGCGATATGCTCATATCTACGTATGTAAATATGTACATGAATATATAGTAAAGCTTAAGTCGACTTAGAAAAGAATTGAGATATGTATGCTGCGATATTCTACTGACAAAAAGCTATATGAAATCCATAGGGATTTAATGTAGAAATAGTTCTCTAACGATGACATTTCAAAAGGTAATAATAAAAACATATTGGCTCAAATAGTAAGGAGGTCCACTGTGTACTTCTACAATATCTGTGGCAATAAGTAATAAGTGTTTAAGTCAATATAAGCGAATTTTGAGTTAATATTTGTGTTCTCTCTATTATTGTATTCTCTATATTTAAAAGTACCTCGGGCCAAATTTTCACTTCTTTCGTACGATATTTCAGGAAGTTATAGCGTAATGATTTGCTGCTTATCTTTTTTCAACTCATAACTCATATGGAATAATTGCTTAATTCATTTTATAATATATTAAATTTCAAATTGAATATCTGTAGAAAGAACCATATATTTCTAACTTAAACGCATCGAAGAACGAAAACGTTAAGTGCAATAGGAATAAATTTCTAAAAATCCACTTGAACGTTAAAAATATGACTTAAGTACTTTTTCCTTATTTGCCACAGATATGTTATTTTATTGAAATACCCTAAGATGTCTTAACCGGCTTTTGTAAATTTTTTCCAAAACTTATTAACAGAAAAAAGAAAGTTGTCTTAAGAATAGAAATAAGTGATTATTGCAAATTGAAAATGTTTAAAATATGTATATGTTCTAGCTCAGTGCATTCCAGCCAACAAACAAAAAATTTCTATATTTTTATCGTCTTATTGATTATTTCCTAGAGAAAAGCAACTTTCGACTTTCCGTACACCAAAAGTGAAAGGAGCCCTATCGCTTTCGCTATTCTTGCTGCATAGTGTTGTCGCTTCATACATTTGGTGGCAAAAATAGAAGCAGTTATCGTAGAGCGTTAAGATTTGGCATATTTGTTTAAATTGGCAAAGTTTATAAAAATTCAAAATGTGTTTGGTATCAGCGCGATTATTCGTGTCCTGCCCATATATCTTTAAATGAAAAAATGCCATAATTAAAATAACAATTATATTTTTAAGAAACGTATCACATAAAAATGATTTAATCACTGATTCTGGCAGAGGGCACATAAAAAATATATACATGTATCGGAGATTTGAAGGTTTACATCTGAGATTCATTTTAGTGAAAAAATTTTAGATAATATTTTTTTAATTTACGAAAGTAACGAAACCCTTTAGTTTGCTAAAAATTATATTTGAAATAAAAGAAAAATATATTTACTGCCTATTTCACGATGTCGAAAGAGTTCTTTCTTTCGTACAATTATATTTGAAACAAAATCAAAATTTTAGAACATGTTTTTGGTTTAAATGTAATTATACGAAAGAAAGAACTCTTTCGACATCGTGAAATGGGCAGTTAAGCTTTTTTTTATAAAGTTTTTTTATAAAGTTTTTTATAAAAAAATAAAAAAGAGACCTCAAGCTCATCATATAAATAAATAAAATACAATATCTAAATAATCTTGACATTAATAATAAAATCTAGAATTGCCTCACAAATGCTTAAACAATTTCTCTAGTTTTGTATGCGATTATAAAACTGTTTTGTTTTTTTAATCTCATTTTGGTGATACAATTGATGCATTACATGACAGTGATAGTTTACAAGACAGAATTTTGGGAAAATTTTATATCATACAAAAAGTAGTATTAGTGATGGTCCCAAATTCCGGTAAAAAATAATGAGTACTTATTAAAAAATTTGTTGTAGATTTTGCTAACAATTAAATGAAAAAAATTAAAAAGGTACTCTCAGATAAGTGCATTGCCGGCTTGGTAATGTTTATTATTATTTAATCTAACCTTAAAAGAGTTAAAATAAAAATAGTAATGTGAGATATCAATTTATCTATTTTAAAGGATCAATTTCAATCTCCAATTATGGACTTAATAAAAAAAGAAAGTCAGGCGATAAAATACAGACAATATTTAAAAATTCTAGGTAGAGATTCATAAAAAGTTATTCCAAAACGTACTATAAACTTATTTTAAGATATTCCAACCCAAAATTATGAGCTCGCCAGAAATATATTCGATTCTATATCATTTCATCTTTAGCATCGCTTTTATTATTTACCCCCATATTCATAGAATTTAAAATGAGTTTAAAATGTAGTTTATTTAAAATTTTTCATACAAAATTTTCTTAAAACAGATTTCAAATACATATTATTTTGTTATGAATATGGGGGTTATTTATCAAATTTTTATATATTTTCATAGAAACAAAATTTATTTCTGTTGTGTTTTATTTTTAGCCCCCGACCACAAAAAGGGGTGTTATAAGTTTGTAGTGTGTGTCTGTGTGTCTGTACGACTCCTCGTACATGACCAAACGGTTGCACCGATTTTGATTTAGTTTTTTCTGTTTGAAAGGTGACTTGATCGAGGGTGTTCTTAGCTATGTTTGAAGAAAATTGGTCTAGCCATTTAGAAGATATCATATCTTTTCTATATGTATTCTGTTGAATCTGTGTGTCTTTGACGCCGTTGCTCCCAAATGGGTCAATCGATTTTAATTTAGTAAATTCTGTTTGAAAGGCGACTTGATCAAAAATCTTCTAACCTATGCTTGAAAAAAGTTGGTCTACTAAATATTCACTAAAAAACAAAAAATATGCACTTATTTTTAAATCTTTATTCAAACAAAAACATAACATTTTATTTCACTCTCATAAGGTAATAACAAATATGTGTGTATAGTATGTAATAATTCTTAAAAAAAACCGACTACTGCCTATACTTTTATTCATAATGATGTTCTTTCACGAGAACTAATTATGTGCGAAGTTCCACAAGAATCTGCTAAGTAGAAGTAGTTCAAATGAACATTTATTTTTCACGGGCGTGGCACTGCACACTTTTCTAACCATATTGTGTTATTTTAGCAATAACTAAAAGTGTATGCAAAGTTTCATACGAATCGCTTTAGTAGAAGTTGCTGATAAAGAATATTTCCTTTGCATGGGCGTGGCACTTCCCACTTTTTTAATCATGATGTAGTATTCAAACAGAAGTATAATGTGTGTGCAAAGTTTCATAGAAATTGCTTAAGTGGAAGTAGATGAAAAGGCATGTGTATTTACTTCACATGGGCGTGACTCCGCCCACTTTCCAATGGGACCAATCTGGAAGTGCATTCTTTTAAATAAAGAAAAAAAAACCGAAATTGGTTTATAAAGAAGATCCTTAAAAACAAATACCCTTTATCCTGTTTTTGAAGTCTGTTAAAAAGACAATATAAATAGAAATTAAACATATTGCAATTTTTTATTTGTAAAAGTAAATTTTGCTTCATACTTTCAAGTGTAAAGTTTGGTTCTAGAAAGGTTTTTTGATTTAGATAAGAATACTTTTCTTTAAATACTCTATGTGGTGACAAATAATTATTTCGTTGAAATTTTAATTTTCCACAAAATATGACACAAAAATATGCATTTATAACAAAAATATGTAAAACATGCATTTTCATCTAAATATGGACAAATAAGGGGCTGTTCACATAGGCAGATTTTGTAAAATATTCGATTTTTAAACGTTTCTATACGTTTAAAAAAAACTGTTTTCCATACAAATTTCAAAACGAAAAAAGTGTTTGTATTTAGAAAATCTGGCCTTAAGTTATAAACATTGCTTCAACAAAAGGCTTACTTAATTTTTAATAGATCCACTAAATATAAACTTTCTTTCAAAGCATATTGTACGTTTGCTTTTGGAAACAATATTTCTATGGCCAACACTAACACTCTACAAAACGATACAAAATATTCGAAATGAACAACAACCACACTAAACACTAAAAGGTGACCACTTTAGCTAATTCGCTGGTTGCTCCAATTTCTTGCAATTTTGCAATGCTCATGATGATCAAGTTAAATGATAAATTCCACTATTGATAATTATAGGAAAAAGAGTTTGATATGAAATCATTTTGTTTGCTGGATATATTATGTTTATTTAATATGTGTTAAATAATATTATAACACAACCAAAAACAAAAATAAGAAATTTTTTAGCGCCCATGTGAACTGGAAGATGCAGAGGCAGAAGCAGAAGAATGACTCTCACCACCACCAGAGGATCCTGAAGACGTTGCAGCATTGGCAGAGGCGTGGGAACTGCTTCCTGAACCACCACCACCACTATGGCCTCCATCATCACCTCCCTTACTGCCTCCACCATCACCTCCATGATGGCCTCCAGCATCACCACCATCACCGCCTCCACCATGACCTCCATGATCGCCTCCATCATCACCTCCATGATGGCCTCCACCGCCACCACCACCACCACCATGACCATGGTGATGGCCGTATGCTGTTGCGCCAACCACAATGAGTGCTAAGATTAATAGAACCTTCATTTTACTTTTCTGTTAACAAAGGAAAGATGAATCTGGTTATGATTCTTATTTGCTACTAACTTAACTTTCAATACGAACCAATGATTTTTATAGTCTGTCTTGCAAAATAAGAGTTTAAAAAAAGTCAAAATAATAAAACAATTCTGGACTAAAATTAACACTTAGAAGTACATATAATGAGTTAAGTCCAGAATTGATAGAACTTGTTTTCGCGCAAATGATAGGGTGTTCAATTAACGGTATTTTACTTAAATCGTTTAATTGGGCAAATAACACTGTGCTAGTCCAAAATTTGATGTATCTTATATAAACACGGGTAGGGAGGGATATAGATCGGTTGACTGGTTAAAATTGAAATTGGTTTAAATAGTAATGAAGACCACTGACTAGCATTTACAATAAGCGCCAACATTTACTTAAGAACATATTTCTACAGAATTGTATGTTATTGAAATACCCTAGAATGGCTAAACCTGTTTTTCCAATTTTTTTTCCGAAACTTACTATTAGAAAAAGAAAGTTGTCTTAAAAGTAGAAATAAGTGATTATTGCAAATTTGAAAATTTTTAAAATATGTACATAAATGTTCTAGCTCAATGTATTGCAGCCAACAAACAATATATTTCTATATTTTTATCGTCTTATTGATTATAACCTAAAGAAATGCATCTGTCATACCCATTTTTGGGGTTCCGTTAGGCTTGCCAGATGACCTTGAATGACCTTGATTGTTAAGATATTTTAGGTGCTGTCAAGTTACAAGCTCAAATATAATTTGTCAAGCTGAAATGATATTTTTGATTTAATAATCTTTATACATAGCTAAAGAGAAATAACTTAAAAAGTTGTATGAAAAAATATCTCAGTGTACAAGTACAAAAACTTTTTTCATAACCATTTGTAGTCTCTTGGGAACAGATGCGACTAATTTTTGATAGTAACCATGTGGTGTTTTTTCCATCCTTCTAATATGATTTTTTTTGTCTCAGATTTTCGGGAAACCATGTGCTCCTGGTCTTTTTTTTTTTATTGAAATAATACCATAAATTGTTCATAGTATTTCCGTGACATGCGGCATATTATGCAGCAGCTATGATCTTACCTTGTGGGCCTTGTGCTTAGGATCATTATCCGTTATTCAGATAGTTGATAAGCTTGCTTTCTTACTAAAGCCACTTTCAGCCATAGAAGCAATCATTGGAACACCTAAGAAGGAGTTAGCTATTAGTTCTCTTACAAGAAAACGTTCTTCTGCCTCAGAAAATATTTTATTGTTGGCCTGTTTTTTTTTTGGTTTTTTTTAAGAGAAATAACACAATCAGGCAATTAATGCCTACCAGTTAGTTAATTAATGTGTTACCTTCTTTGGGAAAGGGATAATGTAGAGAGAAGAGGTGGTGAAGTTGGAGAGAGATAGAAAGCTTAATTCATTTACAGCACTGTTATTGCGCGTTTTTTGTAGAGCAGTGCTTGCAAGCCCCTCTGGTGTCAAGTATAGACATTGAGTTGTTTAAGCTGTGTATCTATTTTATTAGTTCTTTTACTTCGCTGACAGTTTTTGCTACAATACCGACGAAGGAGGGTGCTGTGAAGTCCATTAGGATGTTAGTATTAATCGCTGCCGGTACTGTCAAGGTCATCAGTGCTATGCTCTCATCACTTTAACAGTCCAACAACAAACAACACAATAACACACCAATGCACATGAGAAAAATGCATGATGTTGTTGGCTTGCCAGAAACTAGTCTTAAACTCAAGACCTCAGGGTTTGTAGTCAAACGCGCTAACCACTCAGCCAACAGCACATTTTGATGTGACAAATTCTGTTTTGAAAATCCAGCTGATTTTAATAAAATGTCAAGCTAGTCTATTATTTGAATCTGGCAACTCTAGGTTCCGTAAACCAAAAATGGAAGGAGCTCCATCGTTTTCGCAAGGTTTCGCATCCTTACTATATGTCCTTAAATGAAAAAAATTCCATAATTAAAATAACAATTATATTTTCAATAAACTTCTCTCAATTTCAACTTCTCTCAAGGCTTTAACGACTAATCCTGGTGTAGGGCAGCAATACAAATTAAATTTGTTTGTCCCTGCTGTTTGTACTCTGTTTTGAGGCAAAAAGAGAAAGAAAAAAAAACTAAAAAAAAAGAGGAGAGTAATCATTGAAGAATATGTCATAAGAAACACATTTCTCAGAACTCAGATTTTTTCCATAATGATTGAGAACAGTATTTAATTGCTACCTCATACTCGTTCCATATAAGAACACCTGTCGCCAACGACACTTTTTCATATACAACATGAAAATACTGTAAAACAAAGGAAACTGGAAACATTTCATAGATGATTTTAAACTATTGATATCATTTCTTCAAATTTGTTGTGTTCCTAAAACATTCTAAACGAGGACTAGGATTTTAAAAAAAAATTTGTCCCCGCACATTGTCGTTTGTAATTTTTTTAAAATTTGACAAAATACTCATCATTCTGATCAAGTGCATTAGGGTCAATAATTGTTGGGCTTAAAAAATATTGTACGTCTGTTTCTAGTACATAATGGTAAAATACGTATAAAAAGTTTTGGCCGTCATGTAGATTTTCTGAAAACCGAAAACATACATATACTCCTTTAATATAGGATAGCCTCACTTAAAATTTTAAAGAATATTAGAAATTTTGGTGTTTCCCTAATAACTAGCAAATACATATTAAAGTCGTTGCAAAGGGGGTACTCTGTTGCTATATTGGCTAAAACTCCAAATGGATCCGTAGAACTTAACGGGACTTTCATAATAGTTTTCGTAACCAGCTGCGAAAATTTTAATACATATTTCAATGTTAACCTAGATTAGCCTCAGGGCACAATTTTCAATTTATTACGTTTAATTGCCGTAGAGAAACGTGTTATTTGCTACAAAGAAAAAGTATGGAGAAAAAAGCGTCGCTTGGTTCATCAAACGAACGATTGGAAAAGAGTAATTTTTTCTGTATTCTCTGTAAATAATGTAAAAAAATTTTGAACTCGTAATATAACGAAATTTGTTTCATTACCAAAATATATAAAAGTTTCAGTGTAAAAAAGTGAGTTTATAAATTCATGTAAAATTAAAATAGTATTACGTGTATGTATTGACTATTGACTACTACAACTACAGCAACAAGTATTCAGTCAACATATGTTAAATTTTTATTGTTTTTTTTTTTGTTGAAACGAATTAAACAATACGCGTGCAATACAACAGCCAGCCAGCCAGCCTACACGGTTGTATGTCGTATGAGTAATTTTTTTTTCATTATTTTACATAGCACAACATACATGTTGCACATTTTGTCATGTGTCACTGTGAGCGAATAAATGAATGAATGAATATATGTATACTTGTACAAATATACAAAGTCATACCTAAACATTTCATTCAACATTTTATTTAGATAGTTGACTTGTAAAAACTTTTTTATTTTGGCAAAAATAAAACCTTACAATAGCGTTGATGTAAAATAAGCTGGTAGTATTTATATGTATTTATAAATATATTCTTGCTTACCATGTTTTCATTTCTTATTATTTAATATTTGTTTTTCTTATATTTCCTTGCAGACGCCCTCGCAAAATCTCTGAGCGATTTAATGGCTTTAGTAAAATTACTACGTGAAGACATCGCCCACCAACGTCAAGAGATTGCTTATTTGCGCATGCTCCTGGAGAATTGTGCTGGTTGCAAGGAGCCAAAAGGTGACAACAACATACGCATTGAACCAACATGTCGTACATCAAATCCTTGCTATCCCGGTAAGTTAAAAACACTGGTCTGCAAAGAAAATGTCCTATAAATAAAAATTATGTAAAATGTAAAGAGTTCAATGCGCTAAATTAAAATCCGTTTTCAGTTGTTTTCTATCATGTACAGAATTTTTTTTTAACGTAGTGTCCACACCTGTAGAATTTTCATCATGACACCTAATATAACGCCGGCAGAGAAATTGTAAATTTTTCATTCACATCAATACATAGGGTTAGACGTTGATGAATTTATATCATGATGAATCATATTTTCTTCATCGTCGTACAGCTAAGATCGAACATTTATACCTTTATATGGGCAAGAATAAGCGCCAGCAAAAAAATTTTATATTTTTATAATATGATTTATTTAATAAATATCATAAAATTTATGATTTTTCATTAAAAAATATTTATTTTTTATAATTTTCACTAATTCTAATAAAGAAAATTAACAGTAAAGTAAAAACAACAAATGAAATGAGCTCTGATGATCATATCATAACGCTGATATAACATTAATAAATTGATTCTATACGTGATGACTTTTCATCATGATCTCAATTTGACATTCATCATGATATAAATTCATCAGGTGTGGACACTATGTGATGGGCTTGACATTTAATTCTTTTCACAGGGCTCATCAGGATATTTCATCCTTTTTTGGAGTTATTCACAAACTAGTATCGAAAAAACTGCATTTTTATGCAAAACTAAAACGAAAAACTCAATCTAAGAATTCATAAAAAATTAAAAACTGCTAAACCTTTACCTTTGAACTATTATTTTCAAAGATAGATATATTACCAACAAAATAAGCCATATGTCATGAAAATCGATGAAACATATTGATTTTATTAACAATTAAGTTAATACGCCCGGACACTTGTAAAAGGTACTTTCGTTTTAAATTTGTTTCGAACCAAAGGTATATTAATTACCGATAGTGCTTAGGTGTATTTACGAAATTGCTAATAAAATGAGCAGCTATCTATCGACTTTCATGTTTTATGGCTTATTTTGTTGGCAATACATCAAACTTTCCGAAAACTAGTTAAAAGTTAAATTTCTTCCAGTTATACATTTTTTATGAGTTTTTAGAAATAAATTTTTTTTTATTTTGCTTTTCAAGATACTAATATGTAAATAACTCTGAAAGCGTTAATATAATCAGAAAACTATGTTAAGATAGTCTGCAGACAATTTGAAGATGCATATTTTAACTTTTTGTGATTAAAAGCGGAGGTACCGTTCTCGAATTAGGGTGTAATATGTTTATGTACGTAGTGGAAATATTAGTCAAGCCCATTAAGAAGATCTGTACGTGACAAAAAAATATTAAAAACGGATTTTAATTTTGCGCATTAAACTCTTTATATTCCACTTATTCTTAGTTAAAAGACTGATTTTTTTTGCAGACAAGTGTAATTTCACACATACATACATGCATATTAAGAACATTAATTAAAATTAATGAAAAAAACTTATATATTTACTTATTTATTTAAATACAATTGAAATTTAAACAAGTTTAGTTCTATAAATATTGTTAAAATTTGCATTTATGTGGCTGAATAATAATTATAATCTAATAAATTATTTTCGGCATTGCAAAAGCTTCAAAACTAGATTTGATTTTGTTTGCCTTGTCTTACTGCTTGTAATAAATTTATTAAAATTTATTTAATTTTCCTTTTAAACGTTCAATAAACGTTTGTTTTCGTGGCCTTAAATGTTCCATTTCAAACCGGGCAACATTTATTTCAGTACCATGTAGGAGTTTTTCTTCCACCACCACCACGTCACTCTGATGAAATATTTTCCAGTAAAATGCTGTCTTTGTTGTTGTTTTTTATTACAAAAATTATAAATTTTGACATGTTTTTAAGTTTTGTATATTGGAGAATTATTAGAAATTGGTTGCAGCATTAGAAGAACAAAAAAATTTTAAATATCTAAAAATGAGTTTGAGAGTATTTGGAAATTCGTGTTTCTGTTGTGTATTTTTTTGGAAATTGACATAATTTTGATTTATTTTCCAGTTTTATTGTCAAATGGTTTATTTTACATAAAACTTTATTAAAGATTCATGAGACTGGGACTTGAGTTTGTGACTAAACGAAAATATTTTCATAAAATAAATGTTTACTAAAGGAACTAAAGAATTGTTGTTGACATTGGCCTCCACCAGTTCACGCATTTTAGTTCCTCAGCCGCACAAAACAATACCATATGCTTTATTGATGACTTCCAAAAAGGAACTGCCTCAACTGTTCAAAAGGTACAGAACACTGAAAGAAAATCACTTTATAAATTCTTGAAATTCAAAAAAGCTTGAATTTTAAAAATTAAAAATATTAAAAAATTTCAAGATTTTTTATGTCTTAATTTCAACGAAACTTATTTCATTGCTTTGATGAAAAATTTCATTGCATATAATAATTTTGTATGTTTGTTGTTGTTGTACTCTCTCTTATTATTATTGTACACTCAGAAGGTAAATTGTTTTGAGAGTCCTGTTGTCTGAAGTAGCTTAGACTTTGTCTATAAAGTAAATTATGAAAATTGGGAGTCTGATTTCGATACTGTGAGCTGTCATCAACATTACAAACTTATCTAATTTGAATTGTATTTGTAGCATGGAATTGTCAATAAATTAAAATAGACAATGAAACAGTTTAAGTTAATGTTCCTCCATCTTAATATGTAATTCTTTCATTAAAACAATGAAACAATTTCATTAAAATTTTCATTTAATTTCAGTAAAATAATGAAAACATGTCATTAAAATTATGAACTTTTTTAAATGATAAAATAATTTCATTAGTTTAGTGAAATTATTACATTGGATCAATGAAAATAATTCATGTATTTGTTGAGAGTTGTATTAAAATAATTTTAAAGAAACCTGTTTCATTAACCCAACAACGCGTGACATTGATTAGGCTTTAATTAAGTTTTTCATTGGATCAATGTCAGCAATTGTAGAATTTATGATGAAATTTTTTTCAGTGGGGTAGTATGCTTCGGTATTCACTCTATACTTATACGTATAGCTGCATCAACTGGTTGGTTTATCCAATTGCGGCTACTCCTAAACGCTGCTGCATGTCATGAAACTTATTGGAATTTTCCTGGATATATTTTTGCTTTTCAAATACAGATATTTGACAATAATACATATTTTTTTGGAAATACTCACTGACTTCCTTCCGTTCTTCATTGAATTTCTCAACAACTATTCATTTCATACTTTGAAAAATTCTCCTGAGTTATCAGTGTATTTTACCATACTCAATATCACCCCGCTAAGAAACAAGTTTTGTATTCGTATTAATTCAATAATAATGCGGCTTACATTTTAGTAAAAGTGCTTATATGTATATAAAATGTAAAAACTAATTAAGTTCATTAAAAGGTTTGCTGCTCCGCTAACAACTGGCACTGATACTTAATAGTCCATAACATTCAAAGTATTAATAGTTTTGTTTAAAGTAGAATTTTTATGTCGTTCATTCAATAAACATACATATTTATGTTAAAATGTTTGATTTGCTAAATTAACAATAATAATCTTGTTTTTGTTTGCTTTGTTTGTTTCCTTTTCTACAATATTTTAAGGTGTCGAATGCTATGATTCTGCTGCGGGACCAAGGTGTGGCCGCTGTCCCGTGGGTATGATTGGCGATGGAAAAATTTGCAAACCAGGCATTTCTTGTAGCGATCGTCCCTGTTATATGTAAGTAAATAAAATTTTATTTTTTCTTGTTCTTGTTGTACCTTAAATGTGGTGTTAATGATTTTATAAAAAAATATAGAAAAACAAAAGATTTGTTTTTGTCTTGCCCGCTTTTAATTAAAAGACAATCAGAAACACCGTCATAATAAGCTGACTGATAAAAAAAAGAAAAAAATAAATAATGAAAAAAAGGGAAAAAAGTCGAACTTCTCTATAACAAAGTTTTGCGCTATAGAGAAGAAAACACATTTACGTACTTAAATAAACATAATAAGTGTTTGGTTTCAGTTAATGGATTAATACACACAAATACGTGTGAATTAGAAATTTGATCAAGAGCAACTTTTCACTCACGATCATGTTCGATCAGAAGCAAAAATGTATTAGATACGATCACGAACATTTAGAAAGGCGTAAAAATATGCATTTATGCATATTGTTTGGTTCTATTCCAATTGCCCACGTCTGTAAGACATCATCAAAGACGGGTGCACGTTAATGTTAAGTCCTCGACGACAGATGGAGGACAGCCGGGACAAGTTGTCAACGAAATTTTGAAAGAAATGTCACTAAAAGCGTGCACGACTTAATGAGAGACAATGGTGCTCAGCTAGTCATTAACATAATCTCGGCTATTTTGCGTATAACGATTACATAGTGGACAATGTCATCTATATTGCCGTTAATGACTATTTGAGCGACAATGTTATCTATTTTGTCATTCAACAAACATTTTTTTTAATTTAATCATAAAACGGACTTTATTTAATATTTTTCATGTTTAAGTCTTTACTTACTTGCTTGTTTCCGTTTCATTTAAATGATTGATGTTTGGGGCTTACAACCTTACTGCAGCACCATCTAAAACATCGATAATAAGAGTTCGACATATTAATTTATTTGATTGAAGACTAAAGGTACGGTTACACTCGACAAATATTTTCCCAAAAACACGTAACCACTACTTTTGCTCCGGATTAGTGTGATATAACTTGGTTTTTATATCAGAAAATAAAGTTAATGATGCTGCAAAAAGCTATTTATATATTATTTTTAATAGATGCGAACCCATATTTAAAAAATTATTGGAGTTAAAGGAAATACAATTTTCGCTTGTATATAATATAATACAGTGTCGCTCATATTATCCCAAACAATTTTACTGAAGACCAAACGTATGACAATGTCGCTCATACTGTTTTCAACAAAGTTGTATTGAGGATAAAATGTATGACATTGTCGCTTATCTTGTCCTGAATAAGCTTACTGAAGACAAAACATAAGACATCGTCACTCATCTTGCCATAAACAATGTTTAATAGAGAACAACATCCACAAATTTGGCGCTCAGATTGTCGTTTCCTTTAAATGTCTATCAGAAAACCTAATCGACAGAGCACAACAGGTACACGAATGGTCGACCACAATGACGCGTAAGATGATCTGGCCAACTGGGAGCATTCGTAATTTTAAAATACCTGCACACATTCATGCATAAAACGTTCACCCGGCCCAGACTACGCAACTTTTGTTGCAGCAACTCTTGTTTTGTGTGAGAGTGATGAAATAGAAATATATATATTTTTTATTCCTCTCTCTCGCTCTTTCTCACTAGAAAATAAAAAGTTGCTGCAACAAAAATTGCACGTCTGGACGTGGACTTTCTGCAATAAAGTACATATTCATATTGTTAACGCAAATGCAAGTTCAAAGAAGCAAAAGAAAAATTGCAGCAGGGAAACTCTCATATCCTAAACGAGAACTAAGCTTTATTGTTAATAAGAAGTTTTACGTGTAAAAAAGTCTAAAGTGGTGCTTTATGGCATGAAAACTTTACTGCAAAATAAATGGAGTCTGAAGAAGGAGAAACAAAAACGATCGTAATGAAATATTTACTTCGCATAGGCGAAATTCATAATGTAGTATTTTAATGGGAGCTTAATGAGTGTGCAACGTTTCATAAGATTCGATTAAGTAGAAGTAGTTGAAAAAGTCTATATATTTTTTTTTGTGAGCGTGGCGCTGCCCACTTTTCAACGAAACCAATCTGGAAGTACATCCTTTCAAATAAAAATAAATAAAAAAAACACGATTTGATAACCTTCTCCTTATTTGAATTGGCTATAAATGCACAAGAAAAATTACTACGAAAATGTTCGTTATACGACAATTCTACTGTAATAATTTTCAACGACATTATTGGCATTTCATTTGAAAAATCTAAAAGAAATGAAACATTAAACACTTAAAAGCCGCTCAGGATATTAAAAGCAAAAAAATAAAAAAGACGAAAATACAATAAAAACACTTTTGTTTAAAACATTGTGTTCTTTAAAACATTTGATGGTTTTGTAAACTATTTATTATTTACTTTAATGTTTTAAATGGCTCATAAATTCTTTAAAAAGTCAAAATATTAACAAAAGCCGACGACCATTAAATACTTCAATTTAAAAATGAACAATCGAGTTGTATAATGAGTGTTCTAGAATTCAAGCAGAGATATCAAAGGATCAACAGGTGATCTAAATATATTTCAACTCTTCTGACAGTCAACACACACACATTTTCTTATACAAAATATTTAGTTCGATAAGAAGAATGACAACAACATTGAAATAAAACACACAGAACGATTGCTGTTGTTGCTGTTGTTTTTCTGATTATTTTCATTCATTTGAATGGCTTTTTAATAGAAAATCATGTTCTTGTTGTTAGAATTTGTTTTTCTTTTGGCCCATAAATAACTTCTAGGCAATACAATAGTTTTTTTTGTTGGCTTTTTGTTTTGTCTTCTTGTGATTTAATAAAATCAAATTAAATGGATTTTAAGACGCCTCTCTCCACTCACTACCTACAACAGGCGGCAGAGGAATGAATATTAAATCAATTTTTTTTTGTATGGAAATTGATAAGAAATAAACTCACTTAAGAAAAAGTTATAAGAAAATAGAATATTTTATTATAAATAATCTTAAAGATATTATTTATGACAGGTAAATGTCTTTAATTATTCGTAGTTAAAATTTATGACTTTCAAACGGTTTGGAGAATGTTATTCGAGCTATTGAAACCTAAAGAAAAAGATTGTGATACAATTAATTAATAAATTAAATAATCTTTGAGACACCTTTTTCAAGAACTTTGTGCAAGAACAAATTTTCCCATAAATTACATCCAGGTTTGGAAGCAATTCTTCTTTCGTAGGACCTCCAGAGTATTAATGAAAGGACTGATATCAAAGAAAATATATCATATAATTTATTTATTATTATATATTAATCATTATATACTAGCAGTTGATGCGCTACTTTGTTGGCGGTAAATAAAATTTTTAAGAATCAACGGTTTCGCTCGCTTTTCGTATGAGAAAAGCAGAAAGTACCTTGAGAAGAAAAAAATAATCATTTGATGTTATATGTATATTTGATTCTTAATTTAACCATCAAGCACTTTGAAATTCTGCCTGTGTCTTCAAAAAACATGGGTTTTTGAAAAGTATTTTTTTAGAAAAATATATTTACCAAAATTCAGACGCAGCGCCAGCTTAAGGATTTGGAACGGCGAAGTTTGAAATTAAACAAACTACTTTTAAGATATTCTTTTAGCAATACAGAGGAAAGAAACACTAGATATTTTAACCATTTTGAAGGGGAAATAATAATTTTTCCCTTCGCTTGATCCGCGCCTGCCAAAAACCATCTTTTCTGCAAAGTATGTTTTCCAAAAAGTACCTTATTCACTAAATAAGTTTTCAAAAATATTTTCGAAAAGTATATATTTCAAATTGTATCTTTCTCAAAAAGTTGACTTTCCAAAAATATTTATTATAAAAAGTACATTTGAAGTTGTGTGTATTTAGTCGAACTATATGGGTTTTATCCAAAGAAATTTATTATTCAGGCTTTAGTTCGTTCAATTTAATTTTTACAATTAAATCATTTTTTATTGAGAAGTAATTTTTCAAAGCATGTGGCAATTGAAAAGTACAAATACCAATTTCTTGATTTTTGTAAGCTCTCTATACTCTAGGCTACTCAGCCTCCAAAGTCAAGCGGTAAATATCTGGCATTAAACCAAATTGCATTAAAGCTCTATGTTTCCTGGCTTTAAGCTTATTTTAAAACTATTAAAGTTTACCCCCTATATGATTCCTCATAATCATGTTCTTAATTAATTAATATCAGTTAAATTTCATGTGACTTAAGTAGCCTGTGTCCCAACTATATAAAAATTTTCCCAATAGCTTTGGATTAAGTAAACTATTCCGTAACTACCGTTCTTGGCAAATTTTTTGTCCTCCTTCGAAGAACTGAAATTTTCTAAAATAATTTTCTATTGAGTAGAAAACGGTCATCTATATAATTAATAGGCGATACCATTTTGGTGCTGCAGTTTATGCTCACTTTATACATCCGATTTTAAGAAAAATTAAACCATTTTAAATATATTTATTGACAGATGTGCACATACAGATGAGCACTAATGATGAATGTGTAGCAGCTTCCCAAAGCAACGTTGCTATGTTCTTCTGTGTATGTTGAAACATTAAATTGATGTTAATTTTTCCTTATTCCCTTAGAATATCAATCATGCCTGTTTCTTTCGGTCACGTTATTTTTTTGTCAAATATTCGGCAAGTGCGGCCGTAGCTTTAGCATAATAATTAATTTGGAAAGTTTCATCACTGTGATGCAATCTTTCATGCCATTAATGAATGTTTTCGTTGTATTAATGTAATGCGGTCAATTTTTCCTGTATTAAAATGCCTGTAGCACGGTGTAATATATTTATTTATATACATATATAAAGTGGTCCTATTGTGTATAAAACAAAAGGGGATTAACTTAATGCAAATATTTATGTTGTTTAGTCATCAATGCTCGAAAAATTCTATTTATATTAGCAGGAAATAAAATTTAAATTCTATGGCTATAGACTTTATAGGGCAACATTTGACTAAAATAAATATTTGGAATAATTAAAAAAAATATATATTATTATTACAAATATCTAAAATAAACGAATTTGAATACTGTGACCATGAGTGGATCTTATAATAGTTTAGCTTAAGTAATAAACATTGAAATAACTAATTCTTTGATAATCTTTGTTTACATAATTTATAGTTTTTTGCTCAAATTATAATATTTCGCATATATAATGAAGGTTGGCTGCTTTTTCTTTTCAACATTTTACAATGGTGCCATAAAGATAAACAGCTTCGTTCTAAAAAAGCTGTACAGTCTACAAATAGTTAAGAGATGAACTCATCTGTTTACGATAAATATTTGAAAAAGCTTCTTGTTGCTTTCCACAAACAAATAGTATATACATAGATTTAATGAATGTGGCTGGAAATGTAATAAAAAGAATAGAATTTCATCCTTTAATAAAGATTAATTCTGGTATCACCATCGTATGTATATTCATACGGTTATCCTCTCTGTTTAAATATGGAAAGTAGAACATTTTCCGAGTATATTTAAATTTCCGTGTAATCTGATTTGAAAATATTTTTTTAACATGTTACATTACAATAATTTTGAAGAGTTCTTTCTATATATCGAATATTTATCAAAGAATTTTTCTTCTTAAAGATTTGTAGTACAATTTCCTGAATGTGTTTTTTATTAAAATTAAATTAAATTTATTTTAATGCATCTCTTTGATTATGAATGTTTATTGTGTCATGCAGGCAGGTTCTTAAAAGCGATAATGAAAAATGACATTAACGACATGTTTGTTGTTGATACAAAGGTGCAAGCAGGCACAGTCGTCACACACTCCTCACTCACTCATGTCCATTCCGGTGACAATAATAAAATATAAAAAAAAAACTTAAAAGACAAACGTAACATTTCAGATTTTATGCAAATCAATTTCAGTTTTAAAGAGTTAAAAGAACAAACAACAAAAGACAAGACGCAAAGCAAACAAGAGACAATGATCAAGACAAATAAAGTGGAAACAAGGCGCACCTTGTAGCATTTTGTGAAACAATCACAGACACACACGCACTTTAATATAAAGGGAGATCGTACAATTTCTTTAATAAAACGTCTTCCATACACCTACAATGTTCTTCTAAATAGTAAAATCTACTAAGTAGACTATTAACACTAGTATCTGCTAAATACTTAGAAGTGCGTATACATATTTATATTGATTGACCAAGACGAAGATGAAGAAGTAGAATACCCCATATCAATTTCATCCATTCTAATCATCCATTCATTTGTATCACTATAGTCAATTTGATTTCATTTCATTTTGCTTTATTATAGGCTTCACAACAAAAAAAAAAAAGGAAAGGAAATTAAAGGGTATAAATAGGTTTGCCATTCCGTGTGTAATTTTCATAATATTAATTTGCGACCCACATATTCTGGGTCCTTATAAAGAGGAAAGTCGAATTATCGATGTCCGGACTAATATATTAGGATTTGTCTCAAATACATTGGTATTGAAAGGCAGAAAATACAAAAACAAAATCCTCACTTGCCATTTGATTTGAGTCCATGGTTATTGGTGAAGGGTATATAAAATTCGGCATAGCCGAATATTACACTTTTACTTGTTTTTTTTTTATTGTTATTGTGTGTTAGTTTTGTTTAATTTTTTTCTTTTCTTGTTAAAACATTATCATTTATATTGACTGGAACAAAGTATGGTTGATTTAAATAGTTTATTGTTCTGTGTTTTTTTTTTCTCAACTTTATTTTCAAAAAGAATGCACTTGCTTGCTACTCGTATGAAGCTTTTTACGAGGTTGAGTTTCAAGTTACATTTAAAAATTTCTTGTGACCCATCTTTTGACATTTATGCTCAATCTATTTATTGTTTCATTTTATTTATCTTACGTTATCATTACTTTTTCGTACTTAAATGTAAAAAAAAAAGATTTTACTTTATAGGATCTTCATATTGCAATCCGGTTTTGTTTGTTAAATTATTATCATCATTATTTTAATTTTATTTTTTTAATAATTTTCTTGCATATTTAGTGAGATATTTTAGTTTGTTCGTTGGTTGGTTGGCTGCCTGGCTGGCTGGCTGGTGAGTGTATTTGAGTGTGACAAATTGTAAATTTATACTAAAAACAAATGAAAGCTTTAAGGAAGGGAATTGTGAAAGATTGTGAAAAAAAAGTTTTTATAAGAGTGGGTGTCGTCACAGTATCTGATAGTTAGTGGTTGGTGGTGGGTAGTTAGTACCGCTTTTATGTGCAAAAATCAAATAAATTTTCTTCTCACAATTCATGTGAAAGAAATTAAATTTAGCAGAGGATGAACATATAATTTGCAAGTTTTACAGAAATACATACATACATACATGCATGTGTATATATGTAAATATATATTTAAAATCTTTATTATCCTTGTTTAGTTATCAAAGAAACCCAAATAGAAAAGGTATCGAGTATTTTTATGAAAAGTATAGCGGTGCAGCTGTTATGTGTCTCTTACTTTCTAGCTGGAGGCTAATTAAGGGCCACAAACTCTGATTTGGTACCATCAAACCGAAAGGGCAATTGCAATTACGGTTTGCAAAATGTTTAGAATGTTCGATCTTGAAGACGTTGCAATCACAGCTACAATATCAAAGTTGACGCCGATTACTTTTCTAAACCTCTCCAAACGGCTCAGGCTCCTCAAGATTGCTCTATCAAATTTATTTAATTCAATTTAAAGTAATTCGATTTCTTATTATTCCTAATATTTATAATTATGTATATTCAATTTATTGTTATTGCTTTCGCGATTTTCATAGAAATTATCGAGTATCATAAAGAAACAACTGTAACTTATGAATCTGTTTTCATCCCATCTAGAAAATTGTACACAATAAATATATTTCAGGTGGCTACATTCTGTAAAAAATAAATAAAATTAAATTAAAAATTTTAAGGATATTTAAGGCACTTGTAGTATGAAGCTATGTCCTTTTTTTAATTAGTACTCGTTAAGAGGAAAATGAAACTTCTCGAATGATATCAAATTTATTTATATTCGATGAGGTAATCTAAAGTTATTCAATCTTTAATATGACGATTTTTTCTCAAAAATTGCCGAGATGACCAAGTTTAGAGGACTATAAAATAGAAAGCAAAAAGTGATATCGAAAGAAATTTTCGCCATGCTACCCGTATACAAGAGTAGAGGATATACATATATCGATATATTGAGTACATTTAAAATTTTTCGACCGAAATAATCGATGTTGCTCAACATTTTTTACAAATTTAAACAGAGTACCAGCCTTTACTGTATAACTAGGTACAAAAGGGGAAAATATAACACCTCTGAAAATAAATACCAGATGTAAACTTTCAAACCGCCGACATACGTATTTAGTTTTTTTAATGTCCTCTACCAGAATCAGTCATTAGAATTTTGTTTCGATTTTGTTTTACTCTGTTATTCAAAGTGAAAATAATGCCCATGGGTGTTATTTTTCATGTTTGATAGATATTTGTTTCCTTGCTAATTGAAAATAATTAATTTTCTCACTTTAAGCCTATTACGCAGCAGATCCACCTGAATTTCAGGTTTGAAATTTTTTATTTATTTCTACACGGAATAAAAGTTTGTAGACAAATTTGATTTTATTCATGAAAATTCACTTATTTTTATAAACTACCATGTACAAAGCATTAAAAATTATTTGAAAGACGACAAAAACAAAAAAATATCAAAAATTCCTTGAGCAAACAATTTTCTGAACACTAAGTTTTGTTTTAGTTGACGTAAAAAGGTCTCCAGTAATTGATATACCAACCCTGTATTAAACAAAAATTGTGTTGATTTTTCTTTTCAACTGCGTACTACCAAAGGGAAAGTTGCCTGCAAATTTTACAAACCTAAATTTCAGTTTGTTTTTTTACACATACTTCTTATGGCAGCCTGAAATTCAGGCAAAACTGAGTACTAGGCTTTAATACAGAATGAAACTTATTTTCGCTAATAGATTTATTTCAACGCTTTTTTTTTGTAGAAAATATACTTAACATTTTTAACTACAGTGCTATTTACTTAACCACTTCTGCAGCAGATTTTAAAGTGTAGTGGAATTAATTTTCTAACTAGAAATTAACAGAGTTGTATAAATGATTTTTTTTACATAAATTCTTTATTGAATTTTTGCAAAAAACCCACTTTATTTGAATATTTTTTTATCTGACATCTTTGAAATATTTTGTGGAGGTGGACAGAACTTATACTCAAGTCAACTCTATAAAGTAATTTTAAAACAATTCAATTGAACTTTTTTTTTTCAAATTTTTTATAACGCAATTAATTGCTTTGTGTAGTTTTTTCATGTTTTATGACAGCAAACAACCATATTTTAAATAGACACCAAGAAATAAAAATCACTTAAAGAAAAGGAAGCTTTGTAAAGCACTTGCATTAATGATGAATGAAGTCTTAAGAGGTTTTCTTTTGGTTGGGCGTTTTGTTGCTGCAAAGGCTTTCAAATCATTTACTAACAATGATTCTAAAAAAAGCCAGCCTTTATTGGATTTTTTTAAAGAAAAAACAAACGTGTGAAGTGTTGTTAGCAACTATCTAGACTCATGTAAGCACACTTGCATGGTTGAAAGGCACGCATGCAGATTTTTTTCAGCCTTTCTTAATAATTTAAGCAGTTAACGAATTTGATCATCCTTTTTTTCACACAGGCATTGCGATCGATTTCAACTAAAGAGGGGAGGGATAAAACGAATAAAATATAGCTTCTTGCTATTGAGTTTCTTAAAGAACTTTTTCAAAATGATATGTTTTATTTAAAAGTTGGATCCGCGTTATCTTTTAGTGCGCCATCACTCTAGCGGTTGTGGGTTCGATTCTTATTAAATATTCTGGTCTAGTCCACTCGGTAAATTAAGTTGTAATATATGTACATACCTGCATAGTTTGTAATTTTAACATTTAACATTTAACAAACAAATAAAAATTTAATAAAATAAGACGTTCCCTTGGTCTTCAAAATAATAAATATAAGATTCTCCACTGCCTAACATACTTAACTATTCCTACCCTCTAGTCAGCCTAGAACCATATGTCTCTATGTCAACACTCTTTTCTCTAGCGACAATTGCAGTAGATAAAATGTGTATTTCTGGTGACATTGTCAACGAAAGCGTCAATATACATACATATATACACATACATATATACATATATATTTTTAAAATTTTTTAATTTCAAAGGATTTTTGAATATCAATTGATTTATTTAATGTCAATTTATTTTTTTTTAAACTTAATTGCAAACTTTTTAATTTCGAATAAAGTTTTTTTAATTTCAATTGATATGTTTTAAGCTACAATCGAAAAAGGTATAAAGATTTTTGAGATATTTCGGCCTTAATAATATAAAAATAATTTGTTTAATTTTTTATATAAAAGATAATACTAAAAAAATATATATGTGTTCAAGTGTGCGGGTCACTAAAATATACTAGGGAATCGTTAGATCAAATGTCTCCATATAGTCGTAAAAGAAATACCTCCTCAATAGTGCTAAAGTCTATTGGTAGATTTTCAATGACAAGCCTATGTTACATGTCAATAGCCGATTCCATTGGCTGGGCTACACCTGGTCAGTAGTAGTATTGACAATGACACTAGTAAATCACTACTATTTCACTATCCGCATCGAGCGAGGAAATATCGATATTGTGGACTAAAGCCCCTAAAATTTAATAGTGAATCTTTGGTGCCAATGTCTCCATCAGGTCCCAAAATAGCTACTTAGTCAGTAGTGCTTGTCTACAATGACAAGCTAATGTTAAATGTCAGTAGATGATTACATTGGCTGGGGTATACCTGGTCAGTAGTTCCACTGACAATGTCACTAGTAAATCACTACAATTTCACTATTTGCATTTCCTGCAGGGTAGTTATTTGTAAGAAAAACTAATTTCGCTTTCTTCTGTGAACAACTTGTCGTCTGTCTGTCCTCAGGTCTCATGATAGTGTTAATGTTATTTTATTTCATCTTTTTGTTGCAGCAGTAGTTTCCCTTTTTTTACTAGTTCTTTTCAGTGTGCGTTGTGGTCTTGGGAAATTGCCATTTAAATGTTTACTTTTGTAGAATGCATGAGTGAAAATATTTCATTTGCATTTAACGACTATCAAACAGTAAAAGAAACAAAGAACTTTCAACAGAAGAAAAATTTTTAGAGTTTTAAATGAAATCAAGCTTGTAAAAGACAAATATTTTTTATGTCGTTTTGTTGTATTTGTGGTTAAAAGGCGATCAGCATTTGCAATTTTTTCTTGCGTTTTGGCACAAATAAAGAAATAAGTAGAAAAATCTAAAACTTATTTACTCCTTGTTTTATTATCCTTATGCTCATATTTCATAATTCCAATTTGCCATTTGGGTTGGGTTTTTACTTGTTGTTATTTTGTTGCTTTTTACTAGAGATGGGCAGCATTCACGCCATTGGCTTGAATCACAAGTGTCAGAGTATAAAATAAATCGAGGTGTGTGGGTGTGTTCCTCAATTAACATACTTGTGTACTGCCAAACTTTAGTGATGTTCCTGCAATTCATTCAAAAGTTTTAAGCAAAAATGTATAAGGTTTTCGAAAAGTATGTTTGAATTTAGCATACATACTAGCCCAATTCACAATCTTGTGCAAATGGTCTTGCATCGTAGCATTTGCAAAATGGTATAGCATATTGATACCCACCACTAACAATTGTTAAGTGGTGAGTATAATATACTATACCAATTTGCAAATGCTACGATGCAAGACCATTTGCACAAGATTGTGAATTGGGCTACTTTATTTTATGGACCGATATAAATCAAATTAGCGGCATTGCACGCCATTTTCCTAATCGCATAAAGCCACTAAATATAAAAAATTATTTTGATAAGAAATTTTGAAATACTTAGAGCCAAACGCTTTGTTTCACTGCTTTACCTTATTAAAAAAATATATACATATATATTTTCGAAAATTATCGCATATGTTTGCATATTTAATGCAATCATTTCTTATTCACACGGCATTAAGTCTAAATCTTTACAATACCGCCAATTTTGTTCGGATCAGTACATCAGTTCAAAAGTTATAAGAGACAGAGTTCGGCGAAGAGAAAACTTACCCTGCAGACAAAATGAGTAGTATGTGGTTAGAAATATACTAGTTGCTTTTTAATTCAGACTAGTTGCGTATCTGTCATTTTTTCATATATCGAACTACCCATTTTAACACTAGGTTGTCATAGGAGCCCAACTAGTTTCTTTGTATATAGTTATATGCTAGTTGAAATACTAGTTATTGTAGACTAGTGCGCTTACTAGTTCCAAAACGTAACTAGTTATAAATTTATCTAGAGCGTAATAAATGAGAAATAATTTGTTGTTTAAGTGTGTTGGTGTTTATTTGCTTTGTTGATAGGTCGTTGCAGATAACGCGACTAGTCCATACAAGCATGTAAAGTATACTCCATAGAGGACTAGGACTAGTCCAAAGATAATCCAAATGTATTGAAAAACCCCAGCCTTGCATTACATCGAAGTTATCTGAAAACTACTTTATGGAGTATTCAAGCGTTCGTGTTTTAACGATTGCAATCGTTAAAATGCGAGCACTTGTCGCTTAACTACAAACTATTGTTTGCAAATGACATGGTCCATGCCTGCATTACATCGGAGTAGTCTTAAAACTACTCTATGTAGGCAATATATGGAATACTTAAGAGTTCGGTTTTAACGATTCCAGTCCATGATTGCATTACATAGGATCATGTGGTAACTAGTCCATAAAATCATTAGGGATACAACGCACTGTTGTGCTCTTGTTGTTGTTTATTATCATTGTTCGAGTTGTATAAATATAAATAGACGACAAATAGCCAAAAATCAGCATGTTCCATGACAAGAATCGCGAAATTATAAGTATTCTGTGTATTGAAAACATATTTGCTGCTAGTTCGAAAATGTGTTGCATATTCGAAAATTCGAATTGAATTTTTTGAAAGTTTTGACTTTCTTTAGTGAAATTATTAGTATTATGTATATTACAAACATATTTGCTGCATATTCGAAAATATTTTTCGAACATTCGGAAAAATGTCGATATAGTGAAATTTTATAGAAGTTATATTGCTAATATAAGCTTGCCTCATGAAATTCGGTTTTATGGGATATTTTAGCACTTATTGTCAATACTTCTGTCATTCAAACATGAATTGGTGTCTTAAGTAAGTTATACTAGAATTTTATGACAAATATTTTTGTTTAAGCGGAGTTTTTTTTGCCTTTTTTAAGAAAGTGACGATAAAAACGCATACAGCGAAGAGTGAGAGAGATTAAAATGCTCATCAAAAATATTCCTCATAGTGTTTTACATAAAAATTTAAGATCACCTATTCCGATTCACTAAAAAGAAATGAGCAAATGGTTTTTGAGACCGTTAATTTAATTCCCTTAAAATGAACACCAGACGTATACGTTCAAAACTTTGGTCCTCGAATCCGTTGCCAGAAGCTTTTTGATTTATGCAGTATTGTACAGTGTAATTAGAAACTTTTATAAAATCATCTTAAATTTCTGAAATACAAATTTGTATTATTATCTGCAAGTCGTTAAAAAATATTTTAATCTAAATTATAATTGTGAAGAGGATTTCGTGAGCGAATTTCATTCACGTTATATTTTTAAACTCACGCAAATGTGCTCCAGGATGAATAAAGGAAGATGATCTTGCAAGATCGTGAGTAAAAATTTGCTCACGATCCCATCTTCACTATTAACACTACAAAAGAACACTAACTTAAATCGTTTAGTTTAGCCAAAAGGCTTTAAGATGTTTCAAACTTGGTTAACTACCTACACATTAAAAATTTTTGCTTAACACATTTGCAAACTTGCATATCCAAACATACTTAAAGGCAATTGGCTGAATGAGAACACTGTTTATTTCTTAGCTTTGAGTGCATTTTCGCTAAATAATGTGTGAACAAAAATCAAAAATGCGTACCATTAAAAATGAAAACAAATTTTGAAAGCATAAACGGAATATCCATAATGCAAAACGACTGTATTGAAAAGAGTACACCTGTGAAAATAGTTGGCGAAATTGGCAAGTACTATTTGTCAGTAAAGTAAAGTCACTTAGATAATTGTGAATAAAAATAAAGATTGCGTCCCGAATTCAATGAAATATGGCTTGTTTTACTTGTAACAGATCCAGCTTTATGGGTATATGAATTTTTGAAGCTCGTAACATATATCTACCTAGCAAAAATTTAACATGACAAAATACTCCCAGTATCAAGGAAAAATTAATATTAATTAATTACATAACCTACCCGGCAGAATATAACAGCGTTAATTTCGGAGTCCTCTTCACTTCCTCATCAGTATTCATGTGTATTTCATGTTTTCATATATAAACACTGATGAGGACGTGTTGCGGAATCCGAAATCAACGTTCTTATGCTCTGCCGTGTAGGCTATGGAATTAATTAACATTAAGTTTTTCCTTCATGCTGGAATATTGTTTCATATCGAATTCTTTCTGACTAAAGGGCTAGAATGAGCTAAACAAATAACAAACAAAGTTTTCTAGATTTAAAAGAAGTTCCTAAAGCATTTCTTTGGGTGTAAATACAACAAAACTGCTAATAAAAGTATGTATGTAAGTAATATTGGTGAATAAAGAATATTAACGCTTCTTTTTTACTTTAGCAGGGGTGTCAATGAATGTTTTGTTTAGTTTCATTATTTTTTCATCCTTTAAAACAGTTCTTTTGTTCTACCTAGCAAGGAGGCACCGTTTATTATTATGGCCACATGTACAACGCCCAAGGCATATTTGCGTTTAAAAGCACACGCGCAAAAGTCTTAGAAAACACAAGTATTAATTTAAATTCAAGCAGTCGAAAAGCCACAGTTTGTCTGTCTCATAACAACAATTATGTTTGATGGCATAGACCCGCTTTAAGTGAAGTAGAAGAAGTTAAAAATTAAAAAAAAAATAAAAATCAACTACATGGGAGTGAATAAATATATGAGTAAGTGTGTATGTGCGAGTATCTTAGACAAAGTTTAGTGGTAAAAGAAATTGCGTAGGCGAACTCGTTCATGACAGTTGTCTTAGATGGCTGGTTGCAATACGGCTTAGATTTGGTTTGTATAAGTTTGTAGATGATGTGCCTCATTGCAAGTATTTCGTCTTAACAAATGTTATTAACGCAGAGTCAAGTTATTTATATTCGCATATTCGTATGCTAAGATGGTCCATCGGAAAAGAAGAGGTCCGAAAATATAACAAAAGTAAGAACAATGTTAACAATATCAACTACATGCATACAAACATACATACATATATTTTTATCTACATACATACTAGGATAATACGTAGAATATATTTGATTAAACCAAAATTGATCATACAAACAAGTAAGAGCAAGTTTTCCTTGTGACTTTTTCTTTTTTCTTCTTTTGGACCAACAATTTGTGGGTTTTTATGTATTTTTGGTCACTGAGTGTGGGAAAGTTTTATTTTTGTGTTTTTTTTTTGTTCTCCTTTTTTCATAGCAGGCGAACTGTTAACGATCTTTGATGTGATAAGTTTTTTTTTGTTTGTTTGACGGTTTTCTACTTCTCTGTTTGGCATAACTTAAATATAAACCGATCAATGTCTGTGATAATCTTTATGGTGTTCCCCCTCAAACGAAAATGATATGCCTATTGAAGCGTAACATTTTAAAAACACATACCAGAGATGGAACGTCGGTAGAGTAGGAGTCTAAAAATGTAGGAGAGAGAAAATTTGGACAGGGACACTTCTAATCGATATATGTATAAATAAGTGTATTTTTCTATTTTGTGTGAATTTAAGTTTTTCTGTAAAGTAAATAAAGAATTTTTTTTGAAAAAAAATCTAATAAGTTGGCTTTACGTATTTTCTTCACAAATTTTTTTTTTGGGAATTAAGCAATCATAAAAAATTTTCTTTAATAATTTTAATCATTATTTTATAATCCTTAGAAAATTGCTATATTTTTAAAATAAATAGCAAAGAAATAAGAATTAAAATATATAATTTAGTAAAATTTTCATGCAGTTAAATAAAATGAAAATTTGGCTATTATTAGAAACTGTTTTTGAGTGGACGAGTAATAATTAGAGGCCAGATTAATTATAATAAATGTATCTAATATAATTTGTAAGGAAATTTGAAAAACTCGATAGCACTTTTTTCTTAAGTGATTAATTTACAATATCGCAGAAAAATTCACTATTTTCGTCGAATGCTGAATGTAGCGTACATGGCTTAATCGATTTAAAATTTCATCAGCAGCTATTGGTAAAGTCTAATCTTTTGAAACATTAGAAAAGAAAAATTTTAGTTTTGAAATTTTTTGATAAAACCTCGAACAATTAAGCTCTATTTTTGTCAAAATTAAGCCATTTCCACTCTCATTTCAAAGTCTTGACTTTGAAATGACTTTGAATTTTATATATTTTTTTATTTTTGGAAACTTTTGCTATGCTTTGTAGGTAACGCAGATATTTACGAAATATAGAATAAAGTCAAGGCCAAAAATTTTAAATTCAAAGCCAAATATCTTTAAAAATATTAAATATATCCCAATGAAAGAAAACGCATTCATTTACCTACTTATGAACTTTACGACAAGCTTAAATTCATTAAAATCGGATAATATTTGTAGAAGCTATGAGGCCAACAAGGTTTTACGTGCCCGAGGTAGTAAACTTTGGCACCCTGCAGCTCACCTTGTCTTTCAAGAGGGCCGTCAAAAGGTTAATAGTCTAAGCTAAGCTAAGGTCGTCCTCTATGATTTTTATATACATCGTTTTGTAATGGGATCGCAAATTTCAAAAATAGAGATTTATTACCAATTGGAACCACTTTGCGTTGGCTCATAAACATACAAGGGAGGAATTTAGGACCAACATTAAAAATAAGCAATAAAGCAAAACTAAAATAAAACAAGTAAAAGTGTTATATTCAGCTATGCCGAATCTCATATACCCTCCACCAACAAGCTTGGACTCAAATCTAATGGCAAATGAGGATTAGACGGTTTTTCTGTTACTGTAGAAGAGTGTTTGAAAATTACATCAAATATAAAGTATGAAACTTAATAAACTCATAGCTGCGCAATATAAACTGTAGATATTTTGACCATTTTGGAGGGGGCAATGAAATGTTTTCTCCCGCTTAATCCACGATACACTGAAAAAATTATTTTACAACATTTAATATTTCAATGAATGGTCGTTGTTCCAATGAAAATATTCATTGATGTTCCATATAAAATGGCTCATTGAAAGCATTCGTTGCTCTTATTCTTTAACAACATTAATGCACCAGTTCACTGATTTAACGTACAAGTACATTAGATCAAGACAATTCATTGAAATAATGAATTTTTTTCCTTGAGCTTTTGTTTCAGTGTATTTGACGTACCTTCAGAAAAAATACAATTTTTACTGTCTACCTTCGGTTTAAGCACTTCAATATCTTCTCTCACTCTCTTTGCCAGTCTGGCTTGCCATTTTAGCATTTTTAGAGCTAGACTTAGCAGTTTTTTATCTCAGCACTAACAGTTTTCTAAAAAGTGCTAAGTGGTAGTTTAGCACTTTTTTCAAATTTTTATTTTATTGAATCAATTTGTTTTCCATAGGTAATACCTTAAAACAAACAACGAAGGTATTAAACTGAGTACAATTTAACTATTCCATTAATGAAATACAATTTAAAGAATTGTTATTTTTTGGTTCTGGCTTTTTACAAATAGTAATCTAAATGCTTAAGGCGTATATTTCGCTTACTCACTTTAATGAAAAGCAAACTCAAAACTAAAAGAAGCCCAAAAATTTAGTATAGCTATACAATATATGCGATTGGTATATATGTCCTCACTGTCAAAGAAATTGGTTCGTCTGAACTTATCTTTTAACTTTTTTGTAAAAGCATATTTTCTTTGTTAATATTTCATTCACACCTGGATCTAAGAAAAAGTGAAACTAAAAATTTTAAATAATATTGGCACTTTTTTGTATGTGGAGCATTTTAGCACTTTTTATTCTGGAATCTAGCACTTTTACTCTTTCATCTTATGGCAACACTGTTGCCAGTATTTAATCTCCTTGTGATCTTGGGTTCGTTAAAGATATTTTTTGATTTGTTGTTTGATTAAAAATTATTGACAAATTTTCTTGTTTTTGTTGTTGCTGTTTAATGCGTTTAAGTGTTGTTTGAATAAGTTGGTGGAAAATTATTTTTAAATTTATTGTCTTGTTGTTGTTGTTATTATTATTATGTATATGTTGTAGGAAATTCGGTTTTTAAGCCTTTAATCTTTGATTTTGTTTGATAAATGGCCCTAAGGTATTCTTGATGTGGAAATCTTCTTCCTTTTAATTTGTTAGATGACTGCCCACACACTTATTTACACACTCAATCACTCACTCACTCATGCATATTTACAGAAAATATATTTGTGTTATGAAAACTTGGAGTACGAACGAGTGAGTGCGGGTATTTGTGTTAATAAGATTTTCTTGTAATTGTTATTTCATTTAAAAGTGTGTAACCAGGTTTAGAAAAAAAAGAATACAACAAAAGAAAAGCAGAAATAAGAAAAGATCATGTAGAAATGTAAATAAATTTTCTTTCATACTTCAAAAAACTTCAACAAAACATTAATTTGAGCCTTAATTTTTTCATTTGAACCGAACTTTTTTGGTTGAAAGTAAATACCGCCCGTCATTTGTTCGTGGTTGTCAGTCAAAATGTTTAAATGCTTTGCTTTTTTTTCGTGTGTTGTGTTGTTATTTAATGTTTATTATTTGTTACTCACAAATGTTTTTTTTACTTGTTTCTTTTCCACAGAGGCGTTCATTGTCACGATACTGTGAATGGTGCTCAATGCGATCCCTGTCCCATTGGATATGATGGTGATGGACGTTCTTGCACTAAACGCAATCCCTGTTTAGATGGCCCGTGTCCTTCAGGTTAGTATATGTGACGTTTGTAGAATTAATTATCTAATATGATAAGTAAATTAAGTCGACACTGTGTTAATATTGTTTTACACCGAAGCACAAAAAAAAATATAGAAATCGTAGAATGGATTAGAATTCTTAAATTTACAAAATCCAAATATATATATATATATATATATATATATATATATATATATATATATATATATATATATATATATATATATATATATATATATATATATATATATATATATATATATATATATATATATATATATATATATATATATATATATATATATATATATATATATATATATATACATATATATATATATATATATATATATATATATATATATATATATATATATATATATATATATATATATATATATATATATATATATATATATATATATATATATATATATATATATATATATATATATATATATATATATATATATATATATATATATATATATATATATATATATATATATATATATATATATATATATATATATATATATATATATATATATATATATATATATATATATATATATATATATATATATATATATATATATATATATATATATATATATATATATATATATATATATATATATATATATATATATATATATATATATATATATATATATATATATATATATATATATATATATATATATATATATATTCCCTTAATGCCCCTGATACCTTATTTACTACGCTTCTGAGTTCTTTTGTTTTATGCTCAATAACTTCGCGGTGTGCCAGAATTTAACTACAGGGTAAAGGTGCGAAATAAATTTTTGACATTATCCCAATTAATGTCAAAGAAAGGTTTGCTTCTTTGCTGTAGTTTTTTCTACATGATGATTTATTGATTTAACAAATTTAGGTTTAAACCTTTTTAAATAAAAAATGTTTTCCTGTTCAACAAAAATTTTCAAAATTGATTTTACTAATAAAAACTTTTGTGAATTTTATAGGAAGCATTATAGTGCCAACTCATAATGTTCAGCATTATCAAAGGCAGTATACAGCGCGCAAATATTCCGTAATGACATCATAGATGTACAACAAACAATTCAATTAAATAATTTCTTAAAATTAAACATAAGAAACTTGATGATAAATTATATAATTTGCAATTGATTTAAAGTTAAAATATTAATTTTATATTAATTTACTATGCACAAATGCACTTAGAACAAACACATCAGGGGAAACACAAATAAGGCTTTTTTAAATGTTTCTAAAATCCCTTGTAAATTCACATTCAAGTATTATAGAATCCAAAATAAATTAAAATGTTTAAATTTATAAAACATATATAAAAAGAATTGTTATATAAAATACTAGGGATGGGATGTAAGATTAATTAACTAATAAAATTTTTCGATTAATCGAAATTCTGATTAATCAGTTAATCGATTAATTAATAGTTCTGATTACTCAAACTGCTGATTAATAAAATAATTTTAATTTTGATTATTCAAATTTTATTCAGAATTATAAAATAGAAATATTTCAAAGAAAATGAAAAACAAAATGAATGAAATAAAGAAATTTGAAATAAGCAAAAAATGAAAACTCCAATTACACTGTGCAAAAAATTAAATTCTTCATAAAATAACAAGGTTCTAACGATTGATTCTGGTAGAGGGCACCAAAAAAATATATACATTATGAAATTTTACATCTGGGGCTCATTTTAGGAGGAGTTAAATTTTCCCCTCTTTTGCACATAGTCATAGCGACTCGGCATGTGAAGCCTTGTGAGCCTTACGTTTAAGGTAAAAACGTGTTCAACAGTTTAACCCTTTAGCTCTTCGATGATTTGGCCTTTTTGTCCCCTTCTTAAAAAAAGGCAAAAAAAACTCCCCCTCAGCCGGACTGAAATATTTTACATAAAAGTTTTGAACAATACTTATACCTTCAACGTAAGCTTTACAAGATTTCTTATACCGAGTACTAATTTTGAATAAGTACGAAATTAAGCCTTAAACACATTTTAAGTTTTGAATTATTTTTGGCGTTCAAGTTGGGTCTAGAAATGTCTTTGAAATGTCATAGTAGAATTTCATAGAAAATCTTTTTGTGGAACATTTTAGCCCGCTATATTGCCGCTGAAGGGGAGTTTTTTTTCCAATTTTTTTAAGAGAGGGATAAAAAGGTCCACAAGATGTTTCTCGTCGCGTTTTACATAAAAGTGCTGAGATCGTCTTATACCTTAAAGTTAAGGCTTACAAGATTTCTTATAACAAGTCACTATAACTGGTACAAAAGGGTGGAAATTTAACTCTCCCTAAAATCAATCTCAGATTTAATCTTTCAAAATGCCGCTGGTGCCCTGCCCTCTACCAGAATCAGTTGTTAGAACCATGTTATTTTTTTACATTGCACAGTGTTATTAAATATTTAAAATGTAAATGAATCAAAATCGCGACTAATATTACTCCTCATTTTGAATAATCGAATTCAGAATTATTTGATTAATTATGAATTTGATTAAAGAAATATTAATTAATCAAAATGTTTGAATATCACAGACCGGCAGTAAAATTCCTTTGTAAACAAAACTATGACCTTCCTAAGCAGTTTGGTGCGCTTAAAAATAGTGTGTCCTCAGTTTTTTCTTACAGAATTTTGCTTATGAGTATATCTTATATTTTTACTAGGTACATCAGTTTATTGCTCCATAACTCGAGAACGATATGCCCGATTTTGATCAACAAAACACGTAAAGATGCATAACAAAATTACCTTCTTTACTATTTTAATGAGTTTTTTTATTTAATTAATGCTTTCAGAGTTATTCACCAATTAGTATCGAAAAATAAGAGGTTTTTCATGCAAAATAAAAAAATTTTTCTTTCTAAAAGCTCATAAAAATGTAAAACTGTAAAAACTTAATCTTTTAAGCAATATTCTTAAAGATAAGTATATTACGATAAAAATATGCTGTCTTTTATGAAAATCGATGGACAAATGTTGTTTTTATTAGTAATTAAGTGAATACAAAAAATAAATTTATTTTACCGAAAGTAGCTTTTAAGTATCTGGGAGTGTATTCACTTAATTGCTAATAAAATCAACATTTGTCTATTGATTTGTATGATATACAGCTTATTTTGATAGCAATACATCTGATTTTAAGAACAATAGTTAAAAGGTACATTTTTCCAGTTTCAGATTTTTGTATGAGTTTTTAAATAGAAAAATAGTTAATTTTGCATAATAACCATTATGATTAAATTTTTATTTCTGAATAACTAAGATCCTTTCGATTAGGTAAAAAATCGCTTTACGATATTTTGAAAGTAATTATATTAAGCATATTTTGCTGCTTTGCTGGTCAAAATTGGGATTATTGTTCTCGAGTTAGGGTGAAATATACTTGTGTACCTAGTGGAAATATTATGTCCATAAACAAGGTTTTCCCAAATGCGAAAAAAGTTAAAATTTGTAGGTCTGTATAATTGATTAAACGCTCTTCCCTAATAAATACTTTTTATTTGTTCACAAATACTTAATAACCTAGACTTACAAGTAAAAATTAAAATATAATGAATAAAAAAAATAAAATAACCTTAACTCCACCTTACCAGAAAGTGGAATTTATATATAAATATTATTTGTAAAATTATAAATTTAAAACTAAGACCGAAATTTTGTTTTTAAGATTTTATTTTGGCAAAATTATAATTTTTTGTAAAATAAAAATTCCCTCAAATAAAACATTTTGAAAATTTTGTATAAATTCATATAATTTAAAACTTTAAATTGTGTTTTAATTTATGGAAGAGAGTACGACGAGCAAGAAATTTTGGTAAATAAAATATTTTTTCATATATTTTTCTTTTGGCTTTAGAAATCATTAATAAAATTATCATCTAAAATTTTTAGCATTTTGGTGTTGAGAACTCAAATTTTATTTTCATTATTTTTTGACATTTATTTGGTTGTTATTATTATATTTTATTTATTTATATATATTTTCCATTTTCTGGTTAATTATTTATGCTTATTATAACTAGTAGTTTATAGCAAAAGCATGTGATCTAACAAAACTAACACGCTAAAAATTATATTACGCTGCACAACAAAATAATATTTAAAAAGGGATTGATTCTGGTAGAGGGAACCAAAAAATATATACGTGTATTGGCGTTTTGAAAGTTGATATTTGGGATTAATTTTAGGTGGACATAGATATAGTGACTCATATAGTGCCTTACGATTAAAATATGAGGTTTGCTCAACACTTTTATGTAAAACACCACGAGAAACATTTCTGTGGAACATTTACTAAGGCCGCCGAATCCAAAATTTAATCAGTTCTTAGACTCATAAAACAACGTCGCCTGCTGCAAATTTGATTGAAATCGGTTAAATTGTTCGAGAGATATCGTTGACGAAATAGTAACTGTAAAAGTTCTTGTCAAATCGATTTTTAGGATCCATTTACTTTTTTGACTTGAAAAACTGTGCAAATTTTATCTAAATTAATTGGTTCGAGAGATATCGTGGTCGATATTGCTGAAAAAAATTTTTATTAGTTTACAAATCTATGGGCGGGAAGTTTCAGAGATGGCCTGCAAGCTCAACCGTATGCCCCTTCTACCAGAATCATCCGATAGAACCAAGTTATTTTTCTTTTTGCTTTACAGTGTAATTAGACGTGGCATGATCAGAAACTATTTACTTACATTATCACACGTTCAAAATTAAAGCTAACGAAATAGGAAGTATACAAAATGATAATAAAATTGGTGTATAAGAAAGGAATTAAATATAAATAAATTTTACATTCAAAAAGAGACCTAAAATATTTCATTTTAGAAATAAAAATTTTTACATACAAATTATTTCTGCTCAAGGTCATCATATTTTATTTCGTTTCTAATGACAAACTAACAATTTGTAATGAATTAGTGTACAGACATGCTTGTAACACAAATATTATTAGAATGATCGGCAATTGTTATTTAAATTGATTTTATTTTTATAACACAAAAAATTGATTTTAAATTAAATAAATAAAAACAGTTGCGTAGTAAAAAGATAATAAATGAAATAATGTTGTAGTAACACTAAGCAACAAATTTTTAAAATTTTTGCACTTTTGTTTTTGCTTGACAATAATGTGATATAGATAATTACGGGCATTGTTTTGTCTTGGTAGAAATATTTTAAAGAGGTTTAGGTTTATATTGGGTTCACTAATATTTATAATTTTTTAAAACTAACATTTTTACATTTACAGCTTTTCAACTCGTTATATTTTCATTAAAAATTTAAATAAAAATATATTTTTTACTCACAGGAGTCGAATGCGTACAAATAGGTGTTCCCCCGTTCTTCCAATGTGTTTCCTGTACACGCAGTCAACGTATCAATGGCACTTTATGTGTTGATATAGACGAGTGTGAGCTTTATCAGCCCTGTGATCCGAAGACGACTTGTGTAAATCAAAATCCAGGATTTAGATGTGAACCCTGTCCTTTGGGCTACAGTGGCATGCATGTGCATGGTAATTTTTAAAATAAATTTTGTATTTGTATTGTTTTAAAATGTTTGTTTTCATAAAAAGGATATTATGCCGAATATTGGACGATGAATTATCAAAAACAAACCTGCTACGATATAGATGAATGTACAAATGGTATGGAACGGTGTGGACCAAATTCAATGTGTATTAATACAATGGTTAGTTGAAGTGAAATAGAATAATGGAAAAAAAGTGGTACTTAGGGGTCGATTATGGACTGCAACCGAACTTCAGTTGCCACAACTGAAAATTCTTGATTATGAGAAAAGCACTAAATAGTAATTGATATTGATGGCTCTCAGTTGCCATCCATAGTCAACCTATTATTTTAACTATTGTTATCATTAGAATTGGAAATTTTTAAAACCATTTAAACAAATCTTATTAAAATTTCTTACCTACCAGGGCGCCTATCAATGCAAATGTCGCGATGGTTTTGTCTCGAATGGCACATCAAATTGCTTTCCTATAGCTGATATGTGTCCGGATGGCACCATCTGTAACAGTAACGCCAATTGTATACTATCCGATAATAATAAATACATGTGCAAATGCAAAGTGGGTTGGGCAGGTAATGGTTTGATATGTGGCCACGATCGTGATCTAGATAGTTGGCCCGACATGCAATTACCCTGCACCGATTTACACTGTAATCGTGATAATTGTGCTGATTTGCCCAATTCTGGACAAGAAGATGCCGATAATGATGGCATTGGTGATGGCTGTGACGATGATGCTGATGGCGATCTAATTTCAAATGATAAGGATAATTGCCCGTTTATGTATAATGTGGATCAGCAAGATTCCGATCATGATGGTGTGGGAGATGCCTGTGATAATTGTCCATATGTGCCGAATCGAAAGCAGCTGGATACGGATGATGATGCTTTTGGCAATGATTGTGATGATGATATAGATAATGATACAATTGTTAATGAATACGATAATTGTTTGTTGATACCGAATCCAAATCAATTGGATGTTGACGGTGATGGTATAGGAGATGTTTGCGATAACTGTCCCAGTATTTCGAATCCGTCACAAGAAGATCGTGATAATGATTTGTTAGGTGATGCTTGTGATAGTGAGATTGATGGTGATAACGATGGCATACAAGATAGCGAGGACAATTGTCCCATGGTCAGTAATGCGGATCAATTGGATACCGACAATGATGGCAAGTAAGTATAGGCAGAATAATTAGTTATATAACTGGCTTTAATTTTAATATATTTTTCTAATAGAGGAGATGCCTGTGATGATGACATGGATGGCGATGGGGTACCCAATTATAGAGATAACTGTCCTTTGGCCAAAAATCCCAATCAAATGGATTTAAACAGTAACTATTTTTAATAATAAAATTTGAATCCATCTTTAATTTGATTTTCTTAAACTTCTCTTAAGAAAATGGCAAAGGTGATTTGTGTGAACATGATGAAGATGACGATGGCACTCCCAATATTATTGACAATTGTCCCAACAATTCCATGATCTATTCCACTGATTTCCGTACTATCCGTTCGGTCATTTTAGATCCTGAAGGAGAAGCTCAACTAGATCCCAATTGGGAAGTTCATGCCAATGGCTCAGAAATTATACAAACCTTGAATAGTGATCCCGGTATAGTGGTTGGTCATGATGCTTTTGGGGGCGTAGACTTTGAGGGCACGTTCTATGTCAATGATGATACTGATGATGATTATGTTGGTTTTATCTTCAGTTATCAAAGTAATCGAAAATTTTATATTGTCATGTGGAAAAAGAATACACAAACTTATTGGCATTCCGCGCCTTTCCGGGCATCTGGAGAGCCTGGGATACAAATAAAACTGGTCGATAGTATAACTGGTCCCGGCTCCATGTTGCGCAATAGTTTGTGGCATACTGGTGATACCAAAGATCAAGTAAGATTATTGTGGAAAGATCCCATGAATGTGGGTTGGAAAGAAAAAACTTCTTACAGATGGTCTCTATTGCATCGGCCTGCTATTGGTCTTATACGTCTGAGAATGTTTGAAGGTGATAAGCTGGTATTAGACTCTCACAATGTGTATGACTCAACTCTAAAAGGTGGTCGCTTGGGAGCATTCTGTTTCTCACAACAAATGATCATCTGGTCAGATTTGATCTATAAATGTAATAGTAAGTATTTTCTTATCTCCCACTGTACAACAGAAGTAGTAAAAGTATTTATTTCTTTGCTTCCAGCCCGCGTTCCCGCTTTAGTTTATAACGATTTACCTGGTCATCTGAAACAAAAAGTCGAAATTGATAGATAAGTTAATTTGCATAAAATGCATTTTGATAGAATTTATTTTGTTTTGTGAAAAAATATGTTGGTGCTACAAGTCTGTTTCTTCACTGTTATTCTTACTTAACAAATTTAAAAAAGTACGTACTTATAAGTTTAACTAAAATTGCCATATTTTTTTTTAATATTTTGAAATTATATATGTATTAAGAAAAAAATAATAAAAAATATTATATAACCTAGCAAATGGTTTTAATTTGATGATGCTGCGAAAAGATATAAACTTTTAATTTTTATTTGAAGAATTTTTGTGAAGTATTTCCTTGACCTTTTACACATATCAAAGTTTTAAGTTTGATTAATCAAACTTTGAAATCTTCTGTAGAGGAAAAGAACAATTGCACATTTTGAACAAAAGTTGCCTATAATATCTCACGGAATATATATCTGGTAGTACTTTCAAAACATAACAAATATTTAGAATTATAAAACAAGTTAATGTGAAATTTTAATATAACCATTATATTGCAAATAATGCTTGCAAAAAAGAACCGAGTACAAAATAGGCGTAACAGCCCCAAATATTTTATCATCGTGTACTTTTACGAGAACTAATTGCATGTGCGAAGTCTCATAAGAATCGGATAAGTAGAAGTAGTTAAAATTAATATTTACTTTTCATTGGCGTGGCACTGCCCACTGGGCGTGATCCCACCCACTTTTCAGCGGGACCAAACTGGCAGTAAAACCTTTTGTATAGCAACATACATAAAAAAATATATGACGAATTGATAACCTTTCTCCTTTTTTGAAGTCGTTTAAAAAGTTGTATGATTTTTATTACACAGGTTATTTTTACTATTTATTGTGAGAGAAGTTTGCGCCATATTCAAATTGAAAACATTATTATGGTCAATATAGGACAAAACGACAATTATACGACCATTTACATATTCAATAATATTGTATAATGTATGGGCCGGGCCACTTTAGGTAATGCATGCCCTAAATTTTTAATTTGGAAATTATGCTTTATAACATCATCAAATTATCTTCAATAAGCTGTTATAGAATTTAAATGCCTTTATACTGATTCAAATCCTTGTAATTTATATGAAATACAGCTTTAGTATTTTTATCATTTGTAGCTATCCTGTAAGTCGAGGTATCGATGTATTATCATTATAAGCTGTATAACCAAAGCATACTTTTAGGCTCACAAATCTTTACATTAAACATTAAACAGACATTCATAAAAGTCAGTCGTCAGTCTGTCATGTTTTATTTGATGCAAATAACGTAACCACTAAATAATGTATACGCTCTATCGTTATAAACAAAAATTTATTAAGTGCACTTAAAAAAAATGCACTATGTACACTGTGGTGGCATTAGATGTATGAAGGAAACACAAGTTTGGCTTTTCATAAAAATCCAAGCAGTCAAAAACTGATATGTTTAAAATTTTAGCCGAACTGAGAGGTTTTTTGTGTTGTCGTAGTTTTCCGCGAAAGTGCAGAGAACTATCAAGATTTTGGCCCTGTTATTTAATATCCAACCTGGCTTGCGACCTATCTAAGTGGTGCGTGGCTTGGGTAAGTAGTTCATGACCTTGCTTGCTGAATGTGTCTCTCCTAAAGGGTACTATGTAGTTTTTACTGAAATTCAGGTTTGGAGTTTTGCATTTATTTCTACGCGGAAAAATAATCGTGTAGAATTCTATACAGAATTTTGTTTACATACACACAAATTTATATATTTTTAATTTAAAACACAAAAAAAACTAAAAATTAATTACAATGTACGAAAGCAATTGTCTGAACATTAATTTTTGTTTCATTTGACTGAAAAATTCTCCACTTATTGTTATAACATGCCTGTAATAGACAATATATGACAACATTCCATGTACTTTTCTTTTGTAACTGCGTACTAGTAAACGGAAATTTTTTAAAGAAATTTACCAACCTGAATTTCAGTTTGTTTTTTTACACATACTTCTTATGGCAGCCTGAATTGCAGATAGAGGTGCATACTACGCTTAACAATTGGCGATAAGTATCCTCTTAGTGTCTTCCAAGTGATAAACCAACTATCACTTGCTTTTTTTATTTTTTAATAACAAAAATAACCCGTGAAACGATTTGGCTTATTTCCGGAAAACATCCGGAGTCTATGGCGGGAATAGAACATTCGACCTCTGTACTGAAAGGTTAGCATCGCTACCAATCAGCCACAGCGGTGGTGGGGGTTATACTACTACTATTGCTTCAACTTTTGTTGCTGTTCCTGATCCTGCTATAGTTGCTTCCGCTCTTATTTTTATCCGGTAATGGTATGGCTGAGGAGGTGGATGTGTTCAATGCCACTTATGCTAGTGATAGTGCTGTGGCCTCTGGAATGAGGAATTATTGACAAAAGAAAAAGGTGGCTGATAGTGTAGGTGGAAGTGATGATCATGGTGATTCCAAGATAAGAGTTAAAACGGGCCACTGGTTCACTGATGGACTTGCTGCTAGCTGATGGAATATATATAGTACTGACTCATAAGATTAGTATTATTTCGGTGGATTATGAGGTTCTCTTGATGAAGTTCATAGCTGAGAATTAGCGTTTGAGAGAAAGGTTGGAGACCAACAGTCCTCCAGCCAGGTTGCCTACAGCTTCTGTGGATAATGTTGCTGTCTTTAGGGAGTAAAATGCGGATTCGGTAGATGAAACGTGGTTGAGGAGAAGGGTCGTATTCCTACATCTGAAGATATATAGTAGTACCTCCTGAGATGTACATGTCATATCATGTCTTGTAGAATCATGTCATATCATGTCCTGTCGTGGCATGCTATGCTATTTGATGTCATGTCATGTTGTGTCATGTCATGTCAAGTCATGTCATGACATGTTTTGTAAACATGTAGTTTTACTATTCTTTTTTGATAAATAAAACGTAAGGAGCTCCGTTCATACCCGTTGCCCCACGACACCGTGCGTTCTTCTTTGTTTTAGAAAAAATGTGGCTTAATTTTTAACAGGGGGAAGTCCTAAGTAAGTACAAATATGTCGTAGCCATTTCCAACGTTTACCTCTCAACAGCTTTTATTACAAAATATTATATTCAAGACAGGAAGCTAGATATTCGTAAAAATCGGATTTTAGTTTAAACTTTTTCACCTTATTTGCCACAGCTGGTAAATTTTTGAGTCAAGTGTACAATGGAATGCAATTTTTTACACATGCCATTAATAGAATGTTTTTTTTATTATAAGAAAAAATAGTCTAAATATTGAATGGTTTAAATAGTATTCGTAAATACTTACGTTAAATTGCGTGTAAATAAAATAATTGAGTTTCTAATTGAATCAGAGTCAATTAGAGCATTTTTTTATTAAATCGTTTTAAATAAATTTTTAGAACGTAAACTACACAGCTAGAAAAAATATTGAATAACATTTTTGTTTCATTTATGACTTGTCCTATTTGTTTTTTTTTTTAAATATGCATGTAAGTAAGAATATAAATATGTTTATGTATATATATGTATGTTTCTTTTATATATGTGTGTATAATGTATATAACATTTTTAAATGGAATAATTTCGTTGGGAGATTTTCAAGTTTCCAATTTCATAATTTTAATATCAAAATGTAACAAAACTAAAGTTTAATATTGTTTGAGATTAAAAATGAATTAGAATTAAATTAATAAAAATTAGTATTATTTAATATATTTCATTTTGAGCAATTTTTATTTAATTTATGATTTAGGCTGATTTAGAAATGTTATAATATTTTTTCATTTATTGTCATTTATTGTTAATTAAATCTTGTACTTAAACTATTAAGTATGTATTTACATATTACATATATTATAAACTTCAAATTGTTCCTAGCTTTTCGTTAAGTTTTATTTTAATTTGCGAATTTTCAAAAGTTTTTAAGTTTTTCTGTCTTATTTTTCTAATTTTGTAATTTTACATAATACTGCATTTACACCTGATACAAATCTAGTTCTAAAGAGACTTGGAGCAAAAATTAGTTAATTAACATTAACATACAAAACAAGATCTAGTTCTACACTAGATTTTGAAAAAATCTTGTTACATATGACAACTACCAATTGATACAACTGTGGATTTTTCATAATATACTATAAAATAAACCTCTGTACGGTATGTGTATTTGCTATGGGGTGTGTGCCGTAGCTATTTTCCTTTTGAGAGGTCTATTTTCATATGGAGTTTCAAAATTTTTTAAAAGATAGGTGTAAAGGGCACAGGTTTAAAAAAAAGATTTCTATTGAAATCTATATGGTGTAAATACAGTATAAGACATTTTTTAATTTACTCTTTTTTTTGTCTTTTTTCTGTTGTTAATTGCTAATTAATTTCAATAAATATTTTTATTATTGGTTTAAATTCTCGAACATTCTTACTTGAAAATTACTTTCTAATAATATTTACTGAAGCTTTAATATAAATTTGTTTTCCTTAGTTTATCAATATATTTACATTGTAAATATTTGTGGATTTTTAATATGAATTTAATTAAACATTTTTCTTTAATGTTTGGTTTGAGCTGTTTTAATATCTTTTAAGGGGTTAGCAGGAAGTTAAAATGAAAATGTTTGGCTAAATTTCAAAGAAGTTTTTTAGAGTTGTACTTTTTTCTTATAGGGTACAAAAATTAAAATAAAAATTTTTATATTTTGTTTTTCTTTTTTTTTTAAAGAAGACAAGTGGCGTGCTTCTGGAATGGAGCGAACACATCTGTCTGTACAAAAATAATTTGCTTAACTAAAGCAGCACGTCACGTTTCTGTCTTATTCGTTTTTTTTAAGTTATAAATAACTAATTTTGCTACCATAACTGACTATGCTGCGATTTAATAATTTTTTGGCCATTTTATTCCTTGTCATGGCCATTGGCTCCTAATTCCAACAGCTCATGGGGTTCAGCATTTAACTATTAAAAAAAATTTTTTTTTTTAATTGGGAAACGTTTAAAAACTCAAGTTTACAAATAAATTCAGGCCAACTTTTGGACTGGACCAACGGAAAGTTGTTTCTTATGTTATAGTTGTTAGTTACGCCATGTCAAAAGCAATTGCACGACAAATATTAACGTAACTGGAGAACAGTTTATCCTATTCAGATAAATAAAAAATTAGAAATTCGTCAACAATATTGCCTTTAAGCCGTGCCAACATTGATTTTTAAGTAAAAATTTGTTTTAAAAAATTTAGTTTTTAAAAAACTCATACAAATAAAATAACAATAAAAATTTCGTTCCGTATTTATTAGCACGTAAATATGAAATAGGAAAACTGCAGATTCAATTAATTTCATTGTTGAAGTTCAACCTACGATGAAAATTGTATTTTCAAAAAGTGTTAGAAAATTTTGTATTTGATCACATGAGTAATTGATTCAATTAAGGAATTAATTGAAACAAGTTTTAATGTTTGATTAAGTGTTTTAATTGAAAATTTTTCTAGGATATAAATTTTTCTGTGTATTCACAATTAAGTGAGAGGAGGGAACTCTACAGTTGAAAATCACGATTTTCATACAACAATAATATATTGAGCCAAATCAAACTGATGTCATATAGTTTATTTTGTTAAGTCATAAAAATTTTCCACACATTTTCTTATTTTAAAATTTAAAATCTTTAAATTTTAAAATTGTAAAACAACAAAATGTATAAAAATTTTTCATCATTTTACAAAATCAACAAATGACATTCAGTTTGAATTGGCTCATTAATTTGTGTGTGTGGGTGTGTATGTTTGTCTGTGTGTGTGTGTGTATGTATGTGTGTTGTATGGAAATCGCAAATTTGATCAATTGAGTTTCTTCACATAATTGTGAATAAAATCAAAAGTTATGAATTGATATTAATGAAAGATGGCCCGTTTTGTTTGAAACATATTTACCTATACGCTAATAGAAAAATAACGGAATTTTTGTAGTTTTCTTTTAAGAATTTTTTTTAACTGAAAATTTTTATAATTGTTTTTTTTATAGCTTTTACGATATCTCTGAGACTCCTGAGCAGATTAAAAAACACTTTTGGCACAGCTTGAAGGCAATATTTTTCTTTAACTGAATGGGACAAACCGTTCTCCAGTTATATTAATATTTGTCGTGCAACTGCTTTCTTTTTTATCATAACGGCTTATCTCAAAACAAATTTAGTTTGGCCCGGTTTGGCCCAGCTTGTATTCGTGTGAAATTAATAAAACTTACTCTGTCTACATTTTCCAAGTCCTTTTTGGATAATTGGTTCACTAAAATTGTGCCCAAAGCATCACACATTACATTAATGGTGGTACGGAAGCGATCTCTGTAAGTGGATGATAGTAAAATCAAAACAAACTGATTCCGTTAATTTCTTTCACAATAAACTTACAGCAACCAATCAACGGCTATGATCAGGGATACATCTTTGGGTTCCAAACCAACGGTATCCAATACCATTACCATGGTGACAAGACCAGCTTGTGGTATGCCGGCAGCACCAATTGAAGCAGCTGTGGCTGTAATACTAACCGCCACTATAGTGCCAAACGAATAGCTCATCTCTCTGTATTGAGCGATGAAAAGAGCAGCCACTGCTTCATACAAAGCAGTGCCATCCATGTTAATTGTAGCTCCCACAGGTATAACAAATCGTGTAACACGTGGATCAATGCCCATATGATCTAAGCATTTAATGGTCAAAGGCATGGTAGCTGAACTAGAGCCTGTGCCAAATGCTGTGGCCAGCACCTGACTTAGCTTTGCAATGAAAGGATAGGGTAATTTGCCTGTGCCCAAAAAGAATATGATAGCAATGGTACCTGAAGAAAACAAATAAAATGCTAATTAGCATTATTTTAGTTTTAATACATTTCCAGTCTACTTACCAAAACCATGCAGGAATAAACCAATCATTACAGTTATAAAATACCAACCCAGTGACTGTATGGTATCAGCAATGGAATCCATTTCAATAATTTTGGCGGCAATCAGAAAACCTACACCTAAAGGTGAAATCCTAGAGAAAAATATTTAAAATAACTTAACAATTTTTGAATAAAGTGCCTGCCAACTCACCAAATAACATAAGATGTAATAGTCATCATGGCTTCACTCAATGTTGTAAAGAAATCTTGCAACAATTGTCCCTTCTCACGCATTCTGCCAATGGTAGTGCCCAAAATAACACTGAACATAACAAGACCCAAGACATTGGAACCCTCACGCTGAGTGGCCTTAAAGCCCCATTGTTCCATGGGCACTGCAAAATTTTTTTAATTTATTTAAAATATTCTCAGAAATTAATTACCCTGTATAACAAAAAATAATTGGCAGTTTTCAATGGACTGATTCTGGCAGAGGGCAACAACAAATTATATACGTGTAACACCCAAGGCAGATCAACACCAGGTAGTCGCAAGAGAATTCGCCGTGGAGAAATTACATTTGGGATGTCAAAAAAGCCGATACATTAACACTGCTGAAAGGCCAAATGTATACACATTTACGTAAGCAGCTGGGCTCTTGCGGCCACCTAGTATGAATTCGCCTTGTGTAACACCGTTTTGAAAGTTTACATCACGGACTCATTTTAGGTGGAGTGACTCGGCAAACATTTTTGTAAAACACTTTAACACTCTCTTCGTTGTATGGGTCTATTTGTACAATTCTTAAAAAAGGGGTATAAAAATTCCCCTTCAGCGGCGGTGAAGCGGGCTGAAATATTGTACAAAAATATTTGCCATCAAATTCTACTATGTATAAGTGTTCAAAGACACCCAACCTACAGACTCAGCTTGAATGTCAAAAATCATTCAAAACTTAAAATGTGTTTAAGGTTTAATTTCGTACTTATTCACAATTACTTCTCGGCATAGAAAATCTTGTAAGTCGTACGTATAATGTAAAAAAATATTTTCAAAAATTCAATGTAAAACACCACGAGGATCATTTTTGTAGAGCATTTCAGCACGCTATTTTGCCAGTGAATGGGAGTTTACCCATTTTTTTAATAAAGGGACAAACATACCCATGCCACGAAGAGCTAGAGGGTTAAAATATTCTAGTGGTATTTTACATAAAAGTGCTGAGCACATCTTATACCTTAAATATAAGTCTTACACGATTTCTGAAGCTATGTCCAAAGCTAGAAAATTTAACTCCCCATAAAATGATGTAAATCGTTAGATACCTGTTACTTTGTTTTTGTTATGCAGTGTTATTTGTACTTTCCTGATTTACACTTTACTTATTTATATCAATGATAAAAAAATTAAATTAAATAAATCAAATACATAAATAAATACTTACAGGGTGGCACAATGCTGGTGTTTTCAAAAATTTCTGTGCGATGCTGAAATTACAAAGAGTGGGAAAAAACACACACAAAAATTATTAATGAAGAATTGTAATGATACATCAAAGATACTTTTTGTGATCATATTGTTTACAACAAACACACACTTCAACACTTGCAGTTGTGGCGGCTATTTAGCAAATTGAGACCTTTGTTCGCTTTCAACATTACAACATACATTTGTGGGGCTTAAAAATTTACACTGTCTCCTACATTATGTTTCATTACAATCACTAAAATTGCTGTGATTTAATTTTCGAACAGCAACAGAAAACGCTACTAAAGAGGATGGATGCAAATGTCAACAACGAATTTAATTCTATGCATTTTATAGTTATTTTTTTTTTATTTAATCTGTCAGCTTAAAAATAACACACAACACAAAAAAGTGGAATAAATAGATGCCCCCATATGGGTGGGTATGGTTGTGACAGCAAATTATTACAAATGATACTTTGCCAGTTTGAATATTGCAATTGTAATTGAGAATTACACTCACACAGAAATACGTATATGCTGTGATTTTCGTTTTAAATTAAACTGAAGAAAAGACCCCATAATATAAATTTTAACGCACTTTAAACTCGTCTCAATAGCTCCCTCTAACGTACGTGACAATCTGTGTAGCAGAATAAAATTGTCAATGTACTGTAAACGTATCATCCATCCATCCATCGTTTGTTTTAAACGGAGTAGCAAGTAATCTTAATCTGCAACATGAATTAGATTTTTTGAGATTTTTTTTTTCATTTAATTTCATAAATTGAATGATTGCTGTTGGTAGTGGTTGCTGTTGTATTTTTTTTTAGAACAAAAATTATCAATATTAACACTCATTTTAAAATTAAATTGCTGTTGACAAAGAGAAACCTAAAGTGCATATTTCCGATTATTTTATTTCCAAAAAAAGATTGTTGAAGTATTTGTTTCAATAATTTTAATCTACCTGGAACATGGTGGACTGAATGATGTTGTCGGTGAACATATTTCTGTAATCATCAAAATAGATAAAATATAAATGTTGCAAACTAGTTTAACTTTCATCACGCTCCTTACCTTATTAAGTCCATTAAAGTATCGGGCGTTAGTACTTTAGAGGCTTTATCCACTGACTCCATACGTGTTTCCACAATCTTGGCACCTTGGCCAGGTCTAATGGTGGTTACTAAACATATACCCAATATTACGGCCGATATTGTGGTAATAAAGTAATAAGCAATAGCTCTAGAAAATTTAACAAGAAAAATGAATTTAAACATTTTTCGAAAGCTGAGGGGGGGTGGGGAAGGGGGAGGGTGTATCTCACCTGGTAGCAATTTTACTTGACATGCTTAAGTCTAGGCCACCAATGGCACTAGTGATTGATGAGACCAACAGCGGTACAATAAGACATTTCAACATGCTGCAATTTAGAATTTTGATTATATTAATAACATATTTGAAATTAATTTGCATTGAATATAAATTGGGTTATTTAAAGGGTAATTTAATAGACACCCAAGGGAAAGGTATTGGGTAGTATTGAGTCGAATGCTCAAAATTATCTAAACATTTTGTAACTCCATTGATTAAATCAAAACGAAATAAATATATTTTAAATTTCTGCTTTGTTTTATGTCTAGACGTTTAAAATCTTTCTGTATATTAAATGTCCATTATTAATGTGCGTATTTTATTATCTCAGCTTTTAAAAACATTTATTAAGGTCTTTTAGAAGCATGTGTGTCTATACAATTTGCGTAAATACTTTTAATTTATGTATATTTTTATGAAGTTGTTATCAATGCGGTATCTAAACAAAATTTAAGAATTGTTAACTCTACGCACAGAAAAAAATAGACAAGCATTATATTCAATAAAATCATGTTATTAAAAAAAATATAAATTTCAATAACATTTACCTTTAACATAATAAAATATTTCGTTGTAAGTATTTCTTTTCCATGCCGGTTATTTCTTTTCTTTTTATACATAAGTACTTAAAACAAGTTGTATCCCATAAAAAAAATAAATGGGATATGGCTCAGGTATAGAGTGTATGATTTACGTCCGGAAAGCCCGGGTTCGTATTCCAGCCATGTCAACAGTTTTTTAATTTATATATATATATTTTTATTTTGAAATAATTTTGTTATCAATATAGGGGAATTCTTTATCACAGGAAATTTGAAAAAAAAAATTATTGAATACCGGGATTTTTGTTATCAAAAACTAAACTTATTTTTTTCTGTGCGTCTATACCTGATATATTTTGATCATGATTATTCTCAAATTCCTTATAGGAAGACAACTATTCGTTCAATATAGAATTTGACATTCGTCGTGATAAAAATTTATCAGGTATAGACATAGGGTAAAGGCAGTAAAGAGAATATTGGTTTTTTCTTTATAAATTTTATCTCAAAAATGGCACTTATCAAATTATGAAATAAGCAAAAAAATATATATATATATGTTTGTGTAAAACAACACATACAAACGACAATAAAATTATTAACTACCTTGAGCCTAATTTGACAGTCCAGTAATTAACGTTTATCACCAGTGTATTCAAATATGTAGAGTGGAGTTCGGCTATAACCAGGGCTCGGACTTTCATGCAAATGGATGTTTTTGGTGGTAATAGATACAGAGGTATTGACTAATTATCTATGAGAATCATAGATAGTAATTTGGCATCGATTTTTAGTTGCATATTTTTGCATATTTTGGCAATAAATGCTTATTTTTGGAGTTAAAAAATTGTTTAATGCATATTTCTCAATTTTTAAACAAAAATATTATATGCCGATTAATGATGGCAACCGAGCCTCAGTTGCGTTGCCAGGAGGCAACTGGCAATTTTGGTTGCCAGAAAAGCGCTAGAAAGCAACTACAATTAACAGCGCTCAGTTGCCAGTTGCCATCCGTAATATGATTTTTAGGAACTGGCAGCACAACTGAAGTTCGGTTGCCATCCTCAATAGACCCATTTTACTACTGATGGCAACTGGCAACTGAGACACAGAATATGAAACAGAATACTCACTTTTGGCAGCTAAAAAAGGCTGTTATCATGTGTTATGCAGTTTTACATGCAAAATGTTGTTACTAAGATAAAGTGAAAGAGATAGTCAAATTAGAAACCACATTACAAAATAACATTTCCTTTCTCTCTCATACAATCTTCGTAATGTTGTTGTAAAGTGATGGTTCTAGTTAGTAGTCTATGATTGAGATCTGTCAATTTCAGATGCTATTTATTGGCTTTCTGGCAACCATTACAGTTGTCGACTGGCAACTAAATTAAAATTCGGTTGCATTAAATAATAGACCAAATATATGTTTGTTTTATATTTTTTCTCTAATAATAATAAAAAATTAATGAATAATAATTTCATATGATTTTAGTTTTGGTAAATGAGTATTTTTGCGCATATTTTGTGCATTTGTTAAGCGCTTAAAATCGATTTTTAGTTGCATGAAAGTCCGAGCCCTGGCTATAACGAGCATCGGTTATGACGAATTATCGCTTACAACGAACAACTTATCCGGTCTCGACAGTTTTGCATTACTATTTCATTAGTACGCTTGTAACGAACGTTTTTTAAGTCCTAAAAACAAAACTGCATGGAAGTTCATACGCTTATAACGAGCAAAAAAACATTTTCTCTTTCGATTTTTAAAATATTAAAGGAATTATTTATCACAAATCCGTCTAGAGATAAATGCATAATTTCGTTTTCTACATTTTATGAGTTTGTCTAAAACATAAAAAGTTTTCATACATGTATTTCATACAAATTAATTTTTTGTCGTCACAACGTTGTCAAATATCTCCGGACTATTGATTAGAATAAAATATGGATATGTAATATAGTTCATTAACAAATTGCTTATTTTTTTCTCGAAAAAATATACCAAGCGAAAATATTTTGCCGATTTCGCTCCAAATTCGCTCAGAAGGTCTGCACAATATGCCAAACTCGTATCCCAAGTCAGTAAGAAAACATAACGGGCATCATATGAGTGGTTGATAAGAAAGCGGACCTCTTTGTCTGAGGAAGTTCAGGAAAATTTCAAAAGTCTCAAAAATGCTGTATATGAATTATGAAGGAATTTGTTCAACATCTGTCTGAACAATGTGGGAAAAATGTCAGACAAAACATCAGAAAGCTTTCCGATTTTTATAATACCGCTTATATCCTGTAGTATTAATGTCGGAGAAAAGTCGGAGTTAAAATTAGAAATTTATCACATATCGATGGTCATGCGTTAACAACACGTAACTGTTTTTTTTATTAATTTTCACAAAATGCAGAAACCGTTATAGAAATCGCGAAAAGACGTTCCTATCCTGAAAATAAGAAAAACAGAAATTAGCTAAGAGTGTCTACTAAATAATTTGCAGTTATTTTATTTCATTGTTAGTAACGTTTTCGGCCCATTTATAATGTAATTTCTTCAACTGAAAAGTAGTAAAAATCAGTTACGTGCTGCCAACGTATGACCATCGATATGTCGTATAAAAATAAAATAAAAAATTTTAAGACTTCTGTAACTCTTCTTGTGTAATGCAGGTTTTTTTATAAGCTTAAAAACTTGCACATTTATACACAAACTCTCAAGAGATAAATGAGAATTATTACGTAGGTCAGAAAATGTGTAGACCTTGCCGTTAAATGTCTCAAAGGAGACTAAATTACCTTCAGATAATGTGCAGATAGTTTGATAATAATCGAACTATATTCTTCGTACCAGAAAACTGCAGACTATTCTACTAAATGTCTGAAGGAGATTTAGACAACTCCGTTGATATTCTGGTAAAATTTCAAACTTTTTCTGACGTCAGACTTGCCGGCAAAAAGTGTTCACTGGGTATGTTTACTCCGGTTATAACGAACTTAATCTATAGCGAAAAAAATTGTTCAGTCCTACAGAGTTCGTAATAACCAAACTCTACTATATGTAAATATAGTAGCTGCTATAAGGGTTGTATGTACTTAAGTTTTACAAAGACCTTAAAGTTCTTGTTAATGTTCTCTATAAAAAATTATATCAACAAATTCATAAACAAGTTTTAGAACCTTAAGAACACAAAACCGATACAACGATTAGTACAGCTTTGTAAATTACTTTAGTATTTATCATATTTAAGACGCATATTTTTTGTTTCTTACAGCATTTTTATGGCATAAAACTTTTTTTAACTCATTCCTTTGGTGGGCTTGGTTAAATTAAGGATTATTTTTTAAGCAGTGTATTATGCCTTTATTTTAAAAAAGATGCCCTTTTTTAAATAACTCATATTTGTTGTCCAAATAAAAAGTTTATTTAAAAGAAATAATTTTAAATCTTGTTATTCTATATATTTGCATTTCGTTGGTGCTAACGCCAAACCATCAGTAGAATTTTAACTAACAGTGATGCTTACACCAACGAAATGTAGAATATAGAATAGCTGAGTCCGTAACAATTAACAATTTTCAAATAATTAAATTCTGAGATTAAATTAAATTTAATAAATTTTTGGAATAATTTTGTTTACTTACCGCAAAAATATCTCACCAGGAAATGATATATACATAATTTCACGCGGTGTCCATTCGCCTGTGCTGTTTTTGATTATAAATCCTACAACTCCGCCCAGAAATACCCCAATGACCGTAAGCATAGTCAAGAGGTTTTCCTCCATGAAGGCTTTAAATTTGCTGTTTTGTTTCGGCCGCGTCATTTTGTTTTCTGTTTTTGTATGTGTGTGTTGGTTGCTTAACAAATGGCACAGTTTAAGACCACAACCAGACTAGACCTCGGCGTCTAGATTTTTTAAGGAAACTCTTAGTACTGTATTTTGTATTTATTTATATCACTGTTAAACAAAATTTTTTCAAATGATGATTTCTGTTTTAAAGAAATTCATATACAAGTTGTATGATTGTTTGTAATAAACTATGGCATAAAAAGTCCTTTACTTTTTTTTATATTGTACGGTTTGATGTGTTTAAAAGGTTAAAACAATTTTTTTGTTTCTTCTTAAATATTTGTTTTGTCACTTTTCATTTTTAATTAAAATTTTAAGTTCTTGTCTCGTCTACGTTTAAAATAATACTAAATCTTGCTTAATTCAAACCCTACAATATCAACCTTATCAAACGTATCAAACATATTTGTTTTCCAGATTCTTTATCATTTGCCACCATCAATCAAAAGGGGGTAAACGAGTGAGCGTTAAGCTTTTATTACGAGCATTTTTGTAAAAAGTTTTACAGAATGATTTTTGTGTGTTTGCTTTTCAAAATAAAGTTTTTTGCTACCCTCTGAAACATGCGCAGTTTTTCAACTCTCTTTTAAGTTCTCTTTTGAAAAAACTATAACGAAAAAGAAGCTTTTTTTTATGAATTCTCTCACAGCATCTATTGCAAGCAGATCATTATTAAAGTTTTTAGTAAAAGATTAATGTTACAGGCAAATTATCTGAAAAGTAGATCACGTTCAAGTTTAAATATGTGTATAACAAGAAACCGGAAACTTAAATAGCACACACCAATATACACACATTCATACTTACAAACATATTTAGATAGTTTTTTAACATGAAAAATATATTCAAGCACACTTGTATAGAAACATGCAACAATTGTTTATTTAATAAAGAACACGAGACTAAACTCAACAATTTTATAGTTGCACCCTATTATAACCAAATCGTATGTATGTATGTGGGTTAATGCATTTACTACCCAGCAAAAAGTTTGCTTACTGTTATTTAAAAAAGTATACGAGGATTTAAGTCGTAACAACTTACAATTTGACTCGATAACTACTTATTTTTGTTTGAGAAGTCCAAAAAATAAGAGATACCCCTTACAAATGTATTTACATTCTCAGAGCAATTAACTAGTTATTATTTGGCTTACTTGAAGCTAAAAAATAAGAAGTCAAATAAACAAATTAAAATTTGAAAAAATATTATACACATTATGCTTTATTTATATTTTTTCAATTTTATTTTATTTTTTTATTGTTATTTTTTTGACCCACCTTAGACAAGAACTTTAACCACTCAGCTATTGTTGACTTATAAGTTTAAGCGACAAAAGTTATTTTTCATATACAATTACATGTTGACTCCGAAAGTGGTTGTCTACTTATTTTATTAATACATATCAACAAATTGTAACTACTTTCTCGATGATGATTAAAATACGTATTAATGTTATTAAAAACTAAGTAGTAGCTCTAATTTGAAACATAGTAATAACTACCACTATTTACTTTGTAGCCCTTTAATAAAGTACTACCGATTACAAAAACTACAAAAGTTTTTGCTGGGTGTATACTTACCTATTTATGCACTGCATGTATATTATTTCACATGCAAGCAAGTATGTCTGTATTACAAGATGACACTTAATTTTCAATGTAAACAAATTGATTCTTGTATTAGAAAACTGTTTTGTCATTATTAATACTTTTATCCATTCAAACAACATTGTAATAGTTAGCAGTACATACATATTTAACATTAAAATTATATATATGTATGTATGCATGCACTTAATTCACATTTTCAACGAGCTAGTCATTTACAATTGCAAACAATTTCTTGTAAGTTAAATGACAGTTTAAGTTGTTTTTAGACTATTATACAAGCTATTCGACTACTGCACAAAATGCAACACTGTTATATTGTGTTGTTATTGCTTTTTTAAAACTTTCCATAAACTCATTAAATCGGGGTTGCATTTTCATATAGTGTAAAACAGGCATTACTAATATCAAATTAAACACTCCTTTCAATTAATTAATCAATTAACTTTATGATAAAAGTTCGACCTTATCTGCAGCTAATTGAAATGTGAAATGCATTGTAATAGCAATATATTTCTTGAGAAATTTCAAAAGGTATCTAAAAGTGTATTTCCCATTGAGGTTCACAAGGATATAAATTGAAATAAATTCAAAATAACAGTGTTCTAACGACTGACTTTGATAAAGGACATCAAATAATACATATATATACGTGTATCGGCGTTTTGCATGTTTACATCTGGAATTCATTTTAGATGGAGTTAAATTTCCCAATATTTTGTACATAGTTATAGCGACTCGGCATAGGAAATCTTGTGAGCCTTACTTTTAAGATATAAGATATGTTCCCCACTTTTATGTAACCCACCACGAAGAACATTTTTGTTGAACATTTTAAATCTCAACTACTCTTCGTTGTATGGGTCTTTTTGTCCCTTTCTTAAAAAAGAGGAAAAAACTCCACTTCAATGCCCATAGCGGGCTAAAATAGTCTACAAAAATGTTTACATAAAAGTACTAAGCACTTCCAAAACTTCAAACGTAAGGCTTACAAGATTTCCTATGCCGGGTACTAATTGTAAATAAGTATGAAATTACCCCTTAAACACATTTTAAGTTTTGAATGATTCAACTTGAATTTAGAACTTTGGTGTCTTTGAAGATCCATAGTATAATTTTATGACAAATATTTTTGTAGGACATTTCTGCCCGCTATATCGCCGTTGAAGGGGAGTTTTTGTCCTTTCTTTACAAAAGGAACAAAAAGACCCATAAAACAAATTAGGGATGGGGCAAAAAATATCAATATATCGATATTTTCTGGAAAATATATCGATATATATCATCGATATTTTTAATTGTAATATACATGCGATATATCGATATTTTTTCAAAATATATCGACAGTATAATATTCGATATTTTATTAGCTTTGTTTTTGCGTTCAGTTTTTTTTAAATTTCGACTCAATGTTCATTAAATCTTTTGTTTTATTTAACATTTTTTGTTTATTCGAAAAGTTATGAAAAGATGACTCTTTTCAGATTAATTATTTATAAGAAAATTACTTTTTATGTTTTATTTTTCAAAAATTGTAGAATTATGTATGAATAATCATGCTTGAAAAATGTCGATACACATATATTGCAATATCGATATTTTTCATTCGATATATATCGATGCCGATCGATATTTAAAAACATATCGATATCGATATAATTTGTACACTTGGCGTTCCCTACAGCAAAGGTTAAAATGTGCAAGGAAAATGCACTTCGTGGTGTTTTACATAAAAGTGTTGAGCACATCTTATACTTTAACCTAAGGAGTACAAGATTTCACATGCCGATTCACTTTAACAATGTGGTGTGGGAACTTTAACTCCCCTTTGGTGCATCCTATCAGAATCAGTCGTTAGAAACTTGTTGTACTCTGTTATAAGAAAATGTGCTATTTCTGTGTCCATAGCTGTGTAAAATTTTTCCATAAAACTTTAAATAGTTTTCTAAAAAAATTTCTTACGTAATAAGTTCTTAAATGACGCAAAAGATTTTGACAAATATTGTATAAATGTCATACAAAGTACTTGCCTACATTAAAAAATTGTATTACAATACTTTTTACAATGTCTATAATAATTTTTTTTTTACTTTGGCAAATGTTTGCTTTCACGCCATCGCATTTTAGGTAACTATTTAAAATTTTGTTAGCAAATATTAAAAAATGTTAATTTGCGCTTTTTAAATTAATGTTTTTTTTTTAATATTTTTTTTTAATATTACTGTCATCATAAATAGTTAATTTTCTGTTTCCTGATGATGCTGCACTTGGTGTGTATCGAAATATTTAAAATAAAACAAAATATCTATATAATTAATGGGCAAGACGATTTTTTGTGACAAAATGTATACGATCTTAAAGATATTTATTGACAGATGTTATTTAAAATCCGTTCAGTATTTTGGAAGCTATAAGCTTTAAAATTTGTTACTAATACGTGCACCATAGTGCACATGCTGTATTAGCTTAATTTCAAATTTGCTTTGCTTTTGCAAAGAAAATAATAATATAACAGGCTTTGTCTGTTTTGAATAGGTGTTGTTGTATGAAAGGCATACGGCTAAGAGCAGCCGCAGATCCATCTTGGGGCGGGGGGATAATATCCCGTTCCCCCCTTGTATCCACGCCTGGTTAAAAGGGAACAGAGTTCAATAAATTGAATAGCTTACTTGAAGAGATTTTAGCTTTTTTAATGACGAGCTTGAGGTCTTTTTTATAAAAAAAACGTTATAAATTTAATTGATCAATATTTCGCTACTCCTTTTTGTTCTTCTTCTAGTGTGTGCTTCTTCAAGATATCAACTATAATATTTAACAGGAATTAACAAATTTTAAACAATATTTTAACTCCGTATAGATTCTCTCAGAAATATACAGTAAATAAACCTGTTACAACTTACATTTGATATTAATTGTATAAAATCGGTTATCGCACACTTTATGTCGTCACTGTTGTTGTCATTTTTTATATGAGTACGAACAAATATTGTTTACTATGATTTATAATTTACATACAACGCTTTTAACTGGGACCTTGTACAGCAATGTATGAATGTAAGACACTCTATAGGAATTTTTAGATGCTCTCCACAATGTTTGTGTCCTAAACAAAACTCAAACAAAAACTTTGCTGGCACATTAAAAAATGTTTACTGAAAATAAAATGTTATTTTAAACAAATGTTAGTTTGATTTTTAATTTTTTTTTTGTAAAAAGTATTCGGAATGGTATTCAGTGAATATTTGACCTAGACCTTGAAAATTTTCTAAATTTCATAAAAAGGTCAAACGAAGATTAATGTATTTTTTATTTATTTTTTTTTTTTTGTTAAACTGTTTAATTGTGAAAGAAATAGTCTATTGGAGAAAATAATTAGTTCTTAATATCCGTACATTAGCACATTTAAGCTTAGGGGTTTTTTTCAAATATTACAAGCTGATATTGTTACAAAGTGTACAATTAATGTTATTGTTAATGTATTGTTAAAATGGAAATGATCAATTAATTTAAGATATTTAATACCTTTTGATTAAATTGACCTTACAGTGTTATTTACTTAATAAATAGTTCGGCCAATATTGTGAGATTAATTTACGCAATGAATACAGATACATTTAAGAAATTTGAATAAATCCAACAATTGGTTGACATTTTACTTCAGTAAAAAGATTGAATGTAATAAAACCCAACTCTGCGAGGATGGTCTGAAAACTGCTCTGAAGGGGTATGATCCATAAAAGCATGCAAAAGCGTATCTTTTCCTTAAAGCTATGATTAAAAATTTTATCTTCCAGGGGATGGAGTCCGCAACGATGAATTTTTTACCAGTGAACACTTAAAACCAAAAATTCAGTGCACTATTTACAGTGAAAAATTTAGGCTCTAGAGTTCACTATAACTGTCAAAATAATACGTTCTCACCGTTGCGGGTGCACAAATTAAAAGGGAACACTGAAATTGGCGAACACTTCAAAATTCATCGTTGCGAAATCTGGCGCCAGTTTATTTAAATTCAGTCATCAAAATATAAAAGTTCATTATAATGAAAACAGATCAATGAAATTGTATGATACAAAACTTTAATTATTTTGGCGTGAGTTGGGTTAATTTAATTTTTCAATTAAATTATATTTTTTAATTAGTGACAAATGTGAAGCATGTAGACAAAGAAAAATTTTATTTCGCGTAGGGTTAAACTGATATGTTTCGATAACTCCCGCTATTCTCGTCAGAAACATGTCAGTTCAACCCTCCGCGCAGTAAAATTTTTCCTTGTCTATATGCTTCACATTTATCTCTAAATAAAAATATATTTTAATTGAAAAATTAAATTGAAACCGAACTCAAGACAAAATAATTAAAATTTCTTTGGATTTAAGACCATACAGTTAAACAAAAACTCATAACTCAATTGTTAAATTTTAAAGGCAGCTATCAAAGGATGTGCAACTACCAAATGAAATACAGCTCTAAGAGTGACAGTATGAATTGATTAAAAGTAAATGATTTCAACTCTTGACTGCAAACCACCAACTTTGGTCAAGTGATCTACGCGGTAAAGAACTCTGACGAGAATAGCGGCAGCTGTCGAAATATGTCAGTTCAACACTCCGTGCAGTAAAATTTTTCTTTGTCTACATGCTTCATATATATCTCTAAATAAAAATAAAATTTAATTGAAAAACTAAATTAGAACCGAGCTCAAGCCAAAATAATTCAAATTTCTTTGGATTTAAGCCCATACAGTTAGACTAAAACTCGTAATTCAATTGATACAATTTACAATTGATACTAAATTTACAATTCCTTTTACTGAAAAACATATTGAGAGCTTATGAAAAAAACCAAATTCACTCAAAATCATTTCTAATAAATAGGATTATAAAATTGACCAAAAATGTTTTTTGAAAATGAATAAAAGAATTTTTTCCGGAAAACTGACCTGTAAAAGTGAAAGTACTGAAACTAAAATTGGTTTGTGTCGTTGTTTTAGTGTAGAAATATTTACTGAATCATATAAACTATTTATTCAATTTAAAATTTAATTTTAAAAAAATTTTTGTTGAAACATAAAATTTTAAAATTTTTATCTGTGTAAAGATAAAGAAATTAACTCGATTATTCTAGAATTTATGTATAGTACGTACATACTATTTATATCAATGTAGGTCATTATTATTTCCATTTTTATTTTGTTTGCATTTCAGATCACTAGTCAATTAACTAGTACCGTATTGTGTACAAAATGTTATAGAAATATTTATTGGATACACCAATTACCTCTTGAAATACACTAACACCATTCATTACACACCACTTACATAATTGTATTGAAAATATGTAACTACACTGTCATCATCATGGTGATCATGATCATCATTATTAGCATTCTTATTAATATGTAGTATAAAAAAATGGAATAACAAAGAGAAATAAATGCAGGGGGCGGGGAGAGAGAAAAGAGGAGGTAGTAGAAATTCATTCAATTAATTTGCATGTATCATTTTCTATGATATCTAGAATTGTAATCGGTATGTCAAAGGCGCACCCCCACACATTTTGAAAAGCCTTCATTCATCAGTTTACATTTTACACAAATTAATTAACAAACAATTTAAAAAACAAACTTTTTCATAATTCTCAACTTACTAAACAATTTATTTCATTTAACACATTTTTGCGTTTCTTTTTTAATTTAAATAAGACTTTATTATTAAGTCATTTCGTAATCGCACATTGATTAGAAGTAATTTACTATTTTGTTAATTACTTAAAATAAGAAATAATTATTTAGCAGCATTCATTTACTTTACCGTCTGTCTTAACTTAAGTGCTTAATTGTTAATATTGATTTTTATTTATTAGCAAACTTGTTAAATATTTCTTAATTACTTTTATTGGTTAATAAAAGATGTTAATGTAAAATTCAAAAGCAAATAAAATTTCATATCATATTTAATATAAAAGAAACACAGTTAAAGTAAAGAGTCTATTTTCATTTAATTATAGTTATAGCTTTTCGATTATAATTAACATGCAAAGATTAAGAACAGCGAAAGGTACAGCAGCAAAATATGTTTAAATGGAAACAATGAGTTTGATTTTACTAAAAATAAAACAAATGAAGTCATTAAAAACATTCATTAAATGAAATTAAATTGTTATCATTCGCCGACAGTAAATGAAATATAAAAATATTACATGATACACAAGTATATAGAAGATAGGACAGGAAATGTTAACAACCTTAAAGGTACGTTCACACTTGGCAAATATTTGCCGAAAAAAACATGACCAACAGATAAGCTAAAATTGTATTTCCTTTAACTCCCATATTTTTGTAAATATGGGTTCGCATTTATTAAAAAAATAATATAAAATTTCTTTTTGAAGCATAATTAACTTTATTTTGTGATATAAAAACCAAGTTAAATCATGCTAACCCTTAGTAAAAGTAGTGGTTACGTTTTTTTGGGCAAATATTTGCCAAGTGTAAACGTACCTCAAGTAGCATGAGAAACGAATTAATAAGCACCTCTCGTATGATATTTCCATCGATTGTTTTCAAATAAATCTGTGGATAGACAATGAGTGCTTATGACGTGAAAGGCTACATAGTTTTCTGCTTTAAAAATTATCACATCAAATAAAATATATTTTTATATCTAACACAGAACTCAAAAGCAAACTTGAATGTTAACAAAACTATTGAATTAAAAACACGTCGGCTGTAAAGATAATGATTAAAAAATTATTTTCCTAAAAAAGTAGCCTTTAAAAATACCAATTCTACTTACATTCGTTAGTAGTTTTACCTTCAATTGTCTAGCTTCAAGGAAATACAATTTTTCTTTAAATTGGCCTGGCCGCCAACAAATATTGCTTCTTATCAATACTTTGTTTATTCTACTATGAAACAATCTCAAGTTATTAACGAATGTTTTATTTTTTATTGTTTAGTTATAAGCAAAACAATATTTAATTTCGTATTACTTTTACCTTTGTAATGCAGACTTTATTAGTTTGATAAGTCTGTGCAAAAGGTTCTCTATGAATTAATTTGTTTACTTTGGATAACATTTGAAAATAACAAACAATATTATAATGGCCGGCCATCATGTTCTAGCGGCATGTAAAAGATTTCAAGTTTTTGTGGTATCAGTTTATTAAATCTTTGATATTAATTTTTAACTTTAAATTTGAATATTAGAAACCAAATTTTTTTTATATATTCATTGTTGTTTTCACAAATAAGTTTTTTTTTTACCGATTAATCAAATTATTTTGCCAAAACTAACCATAACATATACATACGCATTTGGAAGTTTTATTTATTCTATCATTTCTGAAAATGTTTACTTTAAAATGAAGTTAAAAAAACAAGATCGGTGACCTAGAATTAAGAAAAATAGTTATCTATGTAATTAATAGGCAAGACGATATTTTGTTACGCATTTTACGCTCAAATTATACAGTCGATTTTGACAAAACTGTTACCATTTTAATGATATTTATTGGCAGATCTGCATAATCTGTATTTTATTATAATCGGCTCAGTATTTTGGGAGCTATAAGCATTAAAACCGCTACTAATAAATGGGCACATAGTGCACATGCATGTTTTATATACAATACTAGCTAAACGCCGTGTGCTTCGCTACACAATATCCCTCCCCTTCATTATGAAAAGAAAATGAAAACTTTTATATTTAATTCTTTTTCAATTATGTTTATTTAAAATTAAATATGACGTTAATCCACAGGAAAAAATTTCAAAATTATGACTGTCTTGGCTTCCAAGATATTTTAAAGTAAGTTCTGCTTCTATATGGGAAGTGCCATCAGTACTTCGTTGTAAATATTTAAGAAAGATCGGTCCGCTGGTATTGGTTTTGAAAACATCTAGAAATAAATATTTGCTCTATATGATGGCGACACGGCTACTTGTCCAATTTCGAAATTTTTCGAGAGACAATGCACAGTGTCGACAGAATTATCCCTACAAAATTTCAAGGCTCTACCTATCTGTATTGGTTTTTAAGATATCTCAAAATAAATATTTGCTGTTTATGGGAGGTGCTCACACAACATTTCAACTCTCTTGCTGCATTAGTTCCAAAGATATTAAGAAATAAATAAAATTATATGGGAGGTGCCACTCCCACTAATTTCTTTCTCTATATTTTCTCTAGAACAATGCATAAAATGAATGGAGTAACTTCTACAAAATTTTAGATGTTTTCCCACATTAGTTCCTATGACTTGTCAAAATATATATTTGTTATATATGGGAGGTGCCACGCCTCATTCAATGGATCTTGAAACAAAATTATGTTATTCGATTTTCTAACATTTTCTGTATTGAGGGTTATATTTGTTTTCGCGGTTGTTCTGCGAATTATATTTGCAAAAAAATACACCACAAAAAATTATTCGTAGTATATGGTTTGAAAGCACTATAAATGTAAAAAAAAACTACTTTTTCAATTTTCACTTGGGTTAACATTGAACATTGTTCCTTTTAAACAATTCTTTACAAACATTTATAGATAAGCAAAAATTAGGCCAACTCTTCTTTCAAATAAGACTAATGTTAATTGACCAACAATATCAAGAGTTATGTCAGTTTTAAATAATTATTCGTTACAAAATACGACCTATCTAATACATTTTTCGAAAATATAATAACCCACAGTGCGATAGAAGCAAAAATTTTGCAAAGAAAATCAAAAATTTATAAACAAATAATGTTCTTTATAAAAATTTTTGTTTACGTAACGCTCAATACATTTTTATACGAATTCAATATTTTTTCAGAACACACACAATATTTTAAATTCAATACAATTCAGATGTATAATCTTCGATCTTTTTTAAAATAAGCTCCTTTAGTTAACCACCAAAAATTTAAATTAAATTAAAAAAATAGCAAAACAAAACGTATAAATATTTAGAAGTACAAACCTACGCTGTTATTTTAGTGTATGTTGTTAATGCAATTTTAATAATTAAAGTGAGTAATGAACCGTTCTAAAAATGTGTAACGCTCAATACACCCAACGGCGGACAACAACAATTTAAACAAAAAATTTATAATTTCTAATAGTTTTGTTTTTCCTTTTTAACACATAATGAACAGTCTTACATAAAGAAACTTATATACATTTATATAAATATAATCTCTTAAATCATGCAAAAGCAGTTTTCATTTTAAAATTTATGCGTTTATTTTATGAAATATTATACCATACTTTCAACGGACACGGAATAAGCATTTGAAATGAAGATCAGCCATATAATTAATGTTTTGCATACAAAGCAAACATAAAATAGTTTTTATTCTTAATTATTAATTAATTATGTACATGTTTAGTTCTTGTAAAACCACCTAACAAATCTACTACTAATGAGAAATTTAAAATATATGTATTCATGAACGTAATTTAATAATAAACATTCAAAATGATACAATTTATTTATTTTAAAAATGCTGGTCACATTCTGAGCGCCTCTCTGCTAATTTATTTAAATACTTGTAATGAGAAACCTTATATGTATTTTCTATTATAAAATATGAAAAAAACACTATAAAGAATTAGAATAAAATTTAAATTACTTTTGTTTTGATACGTATAAATGAAAAAAATATATTTCAATGAATTTTAAGCCAACTCAAAGAGGCAGACAGGTAGTCAGACATACAGACAAGCTTATTGTCATGTAAAAGTGTTTTTTTTTTGTTGTTTTATATAAATAACACACCTTTTTTGGTTTAAATATTATTTGAATTATTGTTTTAGAACAAAAAAAAAATCGAATAAAGAACGTGTGCCTACATAAAAATTTTTTATTGGATCTTTTTGATCACATTAAAACCACATTTTTGTTTAACAAAATATAAACTTTCCATTACTTTATTCAACATTTTGTTTGAAATTGTTTAAACTGGTTTTATGTAGTTACTACGATGTGGGAATCGAGAATTCCTCGCTGGGAATCGGGAATTCCTGGCTGGGAATTCTCGGGAAAAGACTAGCTAATATTCCCGGGAAATTTTTGAAATATTCCCGGGAAAATGGGAAATGGGTGTATGAAATAATGTGTACTTTATACGGACTTTATATGACATATTTATAAAGTATGTCATATAAAGTCCTATGAATCAAAATAAACAGCGAAATTTATTTTGATTCATATAAGAAATTTTTTATTATAGTCCTGGTATTCTTTAATATCAATGACATTCAATGTTTATCTCTTTTCAATTCGCTGCGTATTTCATCATACGCTAAAATTTCCAACAAAAAAATTTTTTTTTAATTTTTACAAAATTAAAATGTGAATGAATCACACTTATACGGAAATTTAATGAAAATTCCATGAAATTGAAATCATTAAATTTTTCCCAGCCCACCTACGAGAACAATTATTGCTTGATTCGAAAACTACATGCATGATGAATTTAGTAGAGTGTCATTTAATCATTATATCAGAACTTTGTATAAATGTCAACGACAGCAGTGCTCTAATCGTTTTCTAAAGTAAATAAGGCCAACTTAAACGAACTTTGAGTGATTTTCCGCAGAATTAATGAAAACATTTTGAAAAGCTTAGTGGAAATTTTAAGCCAATAGAAATTGTAAAAACGTTCAATTACCAGGACTTAAATTTATTATAAATCCACGCTATTATTGAAGGACATGTTTTAAGAGAAACAATATATAAAACCAAAGATATTTAGACAGACTGTGGCTCAGGGTATATAAAATTCGGCGCAGTTGAGTATTGTACTGTAACTTGCTTGTACTTAACTATAAGAATCCTTTCAGAAATATGGGAATAAAAATACGAAACATTACGGCAAGCTATTTATAAAATGAGTTGAAGGCTTTAAAATTAAATTTTGAACTAAATAATTACGGTAATAGTCATCACTTAGTCTTTATACGATCTCTTGCTGTGTAATAAATATAAACTCTATTTGCCTGAATTCGCTTAAAATTTTGTTTTAAAATTGTTACTACATAAATTTTTATATAAAAAGAATGTTTACATTAATAAAACAATGAAAAGTTCGCCAATTTTCATATAACAAATCTACTTAATTTAGAAAATCAGCTCACCATTTCCCGCAAAGTACAGAAGTCCGGGCAATCCCAAACCCTACTAGTTACTGATAACCAAGGCTGGGACTTTCATGCAAATGTATGTTTTTCTTGGTGATATATAAAGAGTTCTTGACTAATTATCTATGCGAATCATCAAATTTTAAGTAGTTTGGCATCGATTTGTAGTTGCATATTTTTGCATATTTTGGTGGTACGTGCATATTTTTGCATATTTGGCAATAAATGCATATTTGTTGAGTTGTAAAAATTTTTGAATGCATATATCTCAATTTTTGAAAAAAATAGTAATAGGGCAATTATGGATGACAACCGATCTGCAGTTGGGTTACCTCTTGCTGAAAATCATACTACTGATGGCAACTGGCAACTGAGATCTGGCAGCTATTAATTTTCAGTTGCCGACTGGCAACGCAATTAAATTTCGGTTGCATTAAGCAATAGTCTCAATTATGTTTGTTTTATAGTTTTTTATCTAATAGTAACAAAAATATATATATATATTTTCATATTATTTTAGTTTTGGTACATTGTTCGTTGGCAAATTCATATTTTTGCGCATATTCTTCATTTTTAAGTGCATTTGTTAAGCGCTTAAAATGAATTTTTAGTTGCATGAAAGTCCGAGCCCTGCTTGTAACTAACTAGTGATTCATTTGGACAACTGAAGTTTTGATGTGCTAACAAGTAACGTTTTACTATTATTTTGCTCAATACTGTATTCATACTAATTCAGCATAATAATGAACTTCAAGCATATATGTTTCTATTGTTTTTCATTGTTTTTGTCCTTGAATATTTTGAAAAGAATAAAATATGTTGTTTGTATGTGTATTGTAATTTAAGGTACGATTAATTACATCCCTTCATAAGCTAAGGTCACACTTGGCAAATATTTGACGAAAAAATGTGACCAATAGACAAACTAATATTGTATTTCCTTTAATTCCAATATTTTTTTTATATATGGGTTCGCATATATTAAAAATTATATAAAAATAGCTTTTAGCTGCATAATTAATTATATTTTGTAATATAAAAACCAAGTTAAATCACACTAACTCTGATCAAAAGTAGTTGTTACGCTTATTTCGTCAAATAGTTGCCAAGTGTGACCGTAGCTTTAGTCATTATGGTACAAATTGTTTTCCCAAACCTTTTTTCAGTAATTGGAGTGTAATGCGCAGTAAAGGTGATGTAATATAAAAATGTCTGTTATTGTACAACTTTTGAAAAGCAAAATTAAATTCATAAATCGCAAAAAGAACCAAAAGACCAAAAAAAAATTAAAATGGGAAAAATTTTAGAAAATATTGATGAGATTTTATTTGACTATGAAAATGAACCTTCTTTTACAAATACTTTCAAATGCTATTTTTAAAAGCCATGGTTGTTCATTTTAGGGATATCCCCTACCAAAATAAGTCGTTGGAACCTTGTTAATTTTTATGTATTTTCTTGTGTTAGTGTATGGTGTAAGATTTGTTTACTTTTCTATGAAAGAATAAAAACTTTTGAAATTATCACAACTACATTATTGCAACTACTTATATATCAATAGTGTTCTCATAAATCGGAATACAGAGCAGGGATTATAAATTTGATTTGTTTCCCACATTGTCTAGTGGTCAAAAAATCTGCCCCGTAAAATCCACAGGTTTTTTAACTTAAAAATAAGTTTGTTTGCTTTTTAAAACAATTTAAAAAGAATTTACATATCGACCCCTTTGCGCGAAATGATCGTAAGCGACAAAAATTAAAATTTTCAGGAGAAAGGTTTTTTTTATTGTATTTAAACATAACATAATTTATATTCATAAACTGTCGCTGACGATCAAATCATACAGCCTGTATTTTAAAAGTTATCAACAATTTTGACCTTTTGACAATTTTAAACTATGGGTATGCTCATAAAATTTCATTTTGATTTCAATAAAAAAAATTGTTTTTTACAAAATGTCGCTTACGATCATTTCGCGCAAAGGGGACGATATACATATATTTCTATTAAAATTATAAGTGTGTGATTGCTTTCTCAATTCTATTATTTGTTGTTCGGACTTTAATCCAGAAGTTGCCCAGTCAATAAGCAAATATACTGACCTTATGCAGTTTTATTATTTGAAGAATACTACCCTCTTAATAATATTAGACTATAAAATATTTGGGGTATTCACAAGGTGTCTTATCATGTCATAATGTCATAAAGTGCTAATATTTTAAGATAGTTTAAAACCATTGTTTTTGTGCTTCAAACAAAAAAGTCCTAAAATAATAAGATGTTTTGTGCTGTCTTTATTATTTTGTCATAACTACACAATAAAAAGCTGAGCCGAACGGCCGAAACTCTTTCGTCGAGCCGGTGATAATATTTACAATCTGCCGCCATTGATATAAATGAATGTATGTAATATGCAGTAAAGTATGTCCTAAATTTGTTCACAGTTTTATAACTTCTCATTTGATTATATTTTTATAGCTGTGTACCAAATAAAAATAAAAAATCGAGACAAGTGAGAAAATTTTGTTTGTATACTTTAGCTGGCTGGCAGCCAACTAACGTTTTTCCACTAGCAGCCGCTAGCTGGTTTCGTTTATGTATTTGAACAATTTCACTTTCTGTGTGCGTTAAAATTTCTTTTCACTTCAATTAAAAATGAAGAGTTTAAAAGATATTCAGCTGGGTTTTATTACTTGTTAAGAAGTTGAATAATTTAAAAACAAACTGGATATTATTTCACTTGTTCTTGGCATTCTGATTTCAAGTATTTATAATTGCTTTTTATCAGCTGATACAAATCTGAAATAGCGCACCAACTTATGAGGGGTTGCTCACAGCAGTCATATTTTTTCGTGTTATTATTTTAAAACATATGACTTTATGACTACCTTGTGAATACCCCAATTATGTTGTACATTGATGAGATACTCTGCCTGATATGAGCAGTTTATTCTGCTTATTTTCGGTAATTTTTAGTTGTTTAAGACAAACATTGAGTCATATTCAAATAATTTCACCTAAACAAATGTTAGTATTATTTTCGCGAAATTTGAAAGCATAATAATGTGAATGTGATTAGGTTTTATTAAAAGTCCTATTTTATTGATGAAAAATATATATTTGATTAAAAAAAATACCGACAGTTTTTAATTTAAATTTTCTAATTGTATGAAGCTTCACGATTGTGATTGGTAGAAATAAGATTAAAAATAAAAAAAAATTTGTTTCTAATTATCAACAATTTCCAAAATAAGATGACTAAACTGCTCAAAGTCGGGTTTATTGATTGACAGCACAATAGATTAAAGTCTAACTTAGAGACATGATTGAATAAATAATAATAAATAAAAAATAAGTAAATGAACAGATTTCACACTAGAGATTGCATTTATGTATATGGCTGTATTTGGATCAACTGTACAGAAAAAATAATTATTTTTGTTTCTTTTTGCTAAAATTTTGGAAATAGTGTCCTCGACAAAAATTCAGTTCTCATGAATTTTATTAGATTTCCTATGCTTCTAGTTTCCTAGCTATGGAGTCCTCAATGTCGAAAAAGTTGTGCGGTGTAATTTTATATTTACCGAAATAAGTTTTGTGTCATAAAATTGTATATGCAGCTGACTTTTTGCAACAGAAAAATGTCATCTTTAGCTATGTTGGTACATAATATATAATAAATATTTTTATAACAAACAGATAATCTATTCCACAAGGACAATTGTTGACAATCAATAGAGAGTAATGAAAGGAAAGTGTGAATTATGAAAAGCGAAAGTAATACTGTATAATCCCAAAAAGAAAAAACTGAAGAATAGAATAGAATAGAATAGACTAGAATAGACTTTATAATGAGGCAATTGAATAAAAACACTCACTTAACACAAATCCTTAAAAGCAAACATGCGCTTAAAAAATGTAAAAGAAAAACAGAAACACAAGCTATTAACAACATCTAGAAAAAGAAAATGTTCTAAAAATCCCACAGTACATAATGCGTGTGATATAAATGTTTATTAAAGCATTAATATGTTGACTTAAAGGGCTGACATTTTATTGTTTAACATTTAATCAGTCTATTGATGGTTTGTTCATCAATTTCAATTAAGCAGAGTTTTACAAACATATTCGGAGCAATTTCATTTTAGTTGTTAAACAATTATTAACTGAATAAGGTAGGAAATGAAAAATACATTGTATGTATGTGTATAAGCGTATGCAAGTATATTTTCTGAATATAATAAAAAGATTCTAATAATTTCGTTTGCTTAAATCATAAAGATAATACAACAGCACAAATATGTAGAAATAACTAAATTTGTTCTCTAAGAAATTTCCGCTGCTTCCGAGAAGCACAATCAAAATTTGGCCTATTTCGAAATACACCCTAAACAAAAACAAGAATTTATAAGAAAAGATTATAAATCTGAAGGTCAACATTATGAGAGATAGACAGCTGTATGAATAGGTAATTCAACTTGTTCTCCTTTCAAAAAATCAAAAATAATATAAAACAGCAAAGATAAGAATAAACACTGTCCGTGCAAAGCCGCGCACAGTGGCACATTTACGAGTACGAGGTGAAAAATTATATATGAATGTATGAAAATAGACAATTAATTATAGCATGACAATAATTCCATAATAAATCTGTTTATTTTAAAAGAAAACATACTGAAACAAAAACGTTATAGCCGAGTAGATCAAGAGTTTGCTCAAGTAGGACGTATTTTAGCATAACTTGAAAAGGGTTTGCTATATTCAGTGAAATAAAAAGTTCGAAATTCCATAACAAAATTATCTTAAAGACGTGCAAACATTGTTACTAAATCTGCACAGTAGTTTCAGAGATATTGTAAAAGTATGAGCCAAAATATTTAAATCTTATAAAAATGCTTAAGATTTTTGTTTTTAAAGCTTCATAAAAAATTAAAATACAACAACGAGCTGGTTTTTTGTCTAGTGGCATGTAGTTAAATAGTTATTAGTTAGCGAGCAAAATTAATTAATAAAAATTTAAATTTTCATACAACAGTAGCAAACACAAAGTTAAAAGTACCTGTTGTATGGAGAATAAAATTTTATGAATCCAGTTCTTTCACTAAGCTGTGAATAAAAACAAAAGTTTTCTACTACATTCAATAAAAAGTGCCCATTTCTTGTGGCATATCTTTAGCTATATGTTAGTGGACAAAAAAGTGGCTTGTTCTTGTATTTTTATTTTTTTTGAAGTTTTACAAAACAAAAATGCTAAAAATGTTTATAAAAATAAAATTTTTTTGACTCAAGTTTTAAAAAAAATTTGCAAGCCCTAATGATAATTTTGTTGTTGAGTTTTGGATTTTTTCATTTTACTAAATGGGACAAACCCTTCTCAAGTTAAGCTAATATTTGTCGAGCAAGTGCCTTTATTTTTGACATAACGCTGTATCGAAAAAGTTTATCGAAATTTGTAAACATGTGTTATCGATAAAAACTACGATTTTGAAATTTTTGACAATAACATCTTTTTTTTTGAACCTATCACAGAATATTAGTCTTAAATATTAAAACTGTGAACTAAGGGACTGTTCACATATTATGTAAGGCACTTTGGAAAAAGGGGCTAATATTTTGCTAAGGAGCTGTAAGATTATATCGAATATTTTTTGGAATCTGTTTTGAAAGGTATACGCGGGGGAGGGATAGAGTACTGAAATCGAAAAAAGCGACATAATATTTGAATATCCCCCAATGCTGCAATTAAGGAGTTCTTCACATAATACTTAGCACACTTTGGAGGATCGAAAATTTCTTTCAGAGTAGAGAATTTATTCTAAAGATTTTTTAGAACGAGTTACGAAGGGGATGGGTGCGTTACGACCGACACGTGTGAATAATAGCCTCTAATAACAAGAAGAAAAAGATAAACTCAAGTGATCCGTTTTCCCTTTTAGCCTGAATTTGAAATTTAGACAAACCATAAAAAAGCTAAATAATTAGATACAAATGAGTGTTTGAAAAAATGTTTCTAAAAAACTATTTTTTTTCTTTGAAAGCTCACTAGCATCATTTTTAAACAAAATAAACATAATTTATTTAAAATAATCGTCTGCAAATTTGACACATTTATTGTTTTATTTTGTGACCAAAACTAATTTGCTATCTGTGTGATCGTACATTTCATTCAACATACAGAGACCGACAATTCATTCATTTATAGGGCCGAAATTTTTTAACAATAAATAATCCATGTGGGCGTCTTACTTCTTTACGTCTTAATAATAGTGTTACGAGGGTTATCTTTTACATTTTGAGAAAAACATAAAGAACAAAAACATTCTTTACAATAATCTCCGCGATAGTCGATAAATGTTTGAGAAACATTTTAAAGCAGTTTTTCTTATCTGATGCATGTGCGAAACATATCGAAATATGTATATCGAAAAGCGTTTATCACACAATTTAACAAATCGCTAACCCGTCCGTCCACTTCCCCCTAAGTGCGTTACGTAATATGTGACAAGCCGTTAATATTAACTGAAACTAGTGACAAATAAAAGGTTGTATTTTAAAGGAGGGACACTCTTGCTCTCAGCCGAACACGAGAGACGTAAATAACCAAACAACGAACCGCTGAAACAAATATTTTTGTCTGGCACTGGCTGGACTTAAAAATTTAAATTTTAGAATTAAGATTTGATTACTTATTGTTAGTTCAATTTTATTGAAGATACAATAAATAAATACATATAACCGAAAAAAAAATTTTATTTAGAATTTGAAGCCACGTTGATATGCCTAGCGCTTGTGTCGATTACTCTTTGGTTTAATATCCCATGTTTCGATTTACATTATTACACTTTTATACCAAATTAAATAATTAACCCTCGTTATTTTTTTTTGCAGTTTTAAGTTAGTAGAAAATTTTAATATATGAACAGCTTTCTATCAATAATACAATTACGTTAATAGAATTTCTCTTAATGTAAACTTGAAAGAGCTTTCTTACTAATTCAGGCTTATTCGACCAATTTCCGCTAAGAATAAAAAGAAGAAAAAGTTGCAACCTGAATGAAATGCTGAAATGCTCTTAATTGAATGTTACACTCAATGTCAGTCCGTCTGACATTCAAACATGTTGTTTTTGCAATTAATAATCATATTATTTATTGCCTTAAAGCATTTTGTCTGGTTAAGACTTACTACATTTTAATGCCTTTTAATAAAACTAAAATAAATAAGTAAAAACAAAACTTGAATCTACTGTAAACATTTAACTTTTATTTGAATAGAATTAAAAGTTGCATTTTAAAATTTATTACAATGATTACACAGTGTGACAGTGAAAAAAGAAGCTTTAAAGTGACCTAGTTTAGTTTGCATGTGTAGTTGAGATCACTTCGAGATATTCAGAAATTTAAATTTAAATACGTTTCAAAATCTGAAGTTATTGATGAAAATAATTTTTTAAGAATTAACAGACTTTCAAACTTTCATAACGGAAATTCCGTAAATATTCTCAAAACTCAATAACTTGTATATTGATGCAACAAATGTTAACCCTAGCACCATAATGTTATTAGATTCGACTAACAGAACTTGCATATTAATAGACAGATTTGTTATTGAGTGTGCAAAGTTGTATTTCTTGAAAAAAGTTTATTTTTTCAGAACTTGTGTTAGTCGAATCGACTAATGATTAGTGTTTATGTAACTTTTGATGTTATATTTTTAATAGATACAATTCTTTTTTAGATTCTATAAAAAAAACTAACAATAAAAGAAAGATTTGCGGCTTTTTTTCCCGTATCAAAAGAATTGAATGACAATGTCAGTCTACGCGAAGTGTGGTAAGAGCGTGTGTAAGGAACACAAGAAAGAAGTCTGCAACAAATATAGTGTTCAAAAAGGGGGTTCTAATATATATAAAAAATAATAATTTTTCAAAAAAAACCAGGCAAAATTGCTCCATTGATTCCATTTCGAAACATTACAAAAAGAACATTTTTAAGAAACTAATGTATAGTTTAATTATAGATAGGGAAAAAATCGGTTATACACATACATGCTAGTCATTTCGACTAATTATTAGTGCTTACGTATAACAAAACGTTACGGATCTAGGGTTAAATAGTAACAAGTGAGCCGCGGAAATTAGAGATATTTTTGACGATACTTCTTTAGATCGTTATGTATATAATTAATATGCGACGCCATATTATGTGGCACCATTTTAAAGATATTTATTGACAGATGTGCACAGTATATATTTTGTCGATTTAGTATTTTGGGAGCTAGAGGCGTTTAAAGTTGCTACATGCGCACGTAGTACACGTGCATGTATGAGCTTAAAGTTAAAAGCAAACAGAATAAGTAGGTATAGATTTGTAAAGATAATAATACAACAGTTTTCTCTTTTATGAATAGTTGTTGTTATAGGGAAGGCATACGGCTAAAAAGGAACAGAGTTCAATATATTGCATTATATCAGTAGCAAAAAGGAATCAGTGCTTAAGTCGACTTAAGAAAAGTAGTTTTTCTGAAAGCTTGCACACTACTGCTAAGAGATTTATAGGCTTATATTATATATTTCTTGTGTGACCAATCCTAGTTTAGGTATGATTGTAGCCACTGCAACCTTCAACTGAATGCGTTAATATTTGAGAAATAAAACAATGTCGAACCAAATTGCGTGGCTGGTTTTTTAAAGAGACTTCTTATGACCTTTGAATACTTTTTCTATGAACCTTAATAAAATTATTTACATCTAGAATACGGACGATTGTGTCGTCCGTTGACCTACAGCTTACGGTAAATCATTTTAAAAAATATACAATCGAATTATTGTTACATTTTGTACAACCGTGTTATATTCATTGCCTTTTATGTTTGTACTTTTGTGCAAAAACTTTATAATTACAACAACTTGTTGTTATTAATAAAATAATGTTTACATTGTCAATTCTAATGCTCGTTTGTAAAATACAAATAAAGATTAAATAAAAACTGTATTTTGTTAATGAAATTTTTTCAAAAAAGTGTTATCGCCAACAGCTTGCAGAGCACTCGACAGCACTTCAGCTATTCAAGGGTTAAGTTAATTGAATGGATATTGAGGGGAAATTTAAATCCATTAATTGTTGTTTTCAATTTGTTAAAATGAAAAATAAACAAAGCACGTGTCTTAAATCATTTTTAAAAGACTGTTTATTAATAAATGTCAAATACACTAGACAATCAGCAAGTAAACGAAAATTTACGTAATCGTATTTATATACATACTTGATTCATTTAATGGCGATATTAAGTTAAAACTATGAAGTTTGTTATAAACGAATATTAAAACAAATCTGTTAAATTCTGTAAAAAAAAAACAATAATGGTAAAATCAATATACGTGGGAGACTATTTATTTCAATTTGGAGCCTACTAGTGAACAAACAGTAATCTATATAATTAATAGGCAAAACGATTTTTTGTTTAGCATTTTATGCTCACAGTATACAGATGGTTTGAACAAAACTTCTAACATTTTAAGGATATTTATTGAGAGATATGCAAAATCTATATTTTGTTAAAATGGGTTTAGTATTTTGTTAAAGTTGCTACTATACATGCGCACATAGTACACATGCATGTATTAACTTAAAACTAAAAATAAAAAACAAAGCATTCATGTGTGTTTGTAGATTTTGTTTTTGCAGAGACAATAGCAATGCAGTTTTTGCTGCTTTGAAATGGTGCTGTTGTAGAAAAGGCATAAGACTAAAAGGCAAGATAGTTTAATGTACTGAATTAGCTTAATTGAAATTAATGACCCGTTCTTGAAAGAGCCTATTTAGCAATTTGAACAATCGAAAATATGTTAAATAAAGTTATTGCTTGTAACCATACGCAGATCCAGGGAAGCTGAAATAATGATATTTCCTACCAAAACAGAATATAATATCAGCAATTTATATTCCGTCTATAAAAGAAATTTTTCAAAACAAGTACGGAAGTATAATCCATTTGAAACTTCTCCGCAAAATCTCAAACTGGGATGTGCCCAGCAGTTACTTTATGATTTTATTGGATTTTTAGCCAAGATTAATAGAAATTTTCGGAATTATTTCATTTGAAATGAAAAGTGCGTGATTTTCCCTGGAACTGTAGTTATAAATATTATTTTGTAACAACACTGACATGAAAACTGACATTATTAACAATAATTATTTATTTTATCTTGCATTCCCTTGAGGGAATAAGAGAATAAGCGTATGATTTGTTTTCTATTTTTTTACTTCTCTTTTCTTAGCAACATGTGCTGTAATTAAATATCGTTTACTAACAAACAGACTCTCGTGAGTTTAATCATAAATAACATTATTAATCATGTAAATAAAAAGACATTTCTATGGTTGTCATGAATAGCCGCCTATGTCTTAAAACAATTTTTTTTCAGACGAGCCAATAAATAGCGTTCAGTGCATATATTTGAAACTGTCACAGAAATTGTGCGAAAGTCTAAAAATGCTTATCATCCAATTGGCAACGTTTTACATATTTTTATAAAAAAGCTCTGCTCAAGGCATATTCATTACAGGTACCACCATAACTAAAACAAATACAGCACCAAAAAACACATGTATTTTGTTGGTAGAAATACCCCAGAAATATGTCAAATCCATTATCTGTGAGGCGCACACATTCATAAGCCCTCACAAATTTACTAACACATGCCCGCTGTTGATAGAAAAATCCCAGACATGTGTCAAAATCTATTGTCTGTGTGACGCACACATTCTCAAATTTACTAAAACAGCTGTTCTTGTAGTGGTACCTGTTCAATATACCTTGGCTCTGCTTCATTAATTTTACATGCCTTAAGTCGCCAAGCTAAGACTTTTTTAATACACAAAATTTTAACTATTGTAATTTATTGAACTTTCTTTCCTTTTTATCTCATGTCTTTCCTACAAGAACAGCAATTCAAAGAAGACAAAATTGTGCATTAGCGGAATTCAACGTTTGGTGCAAATGCTCTTACAAAAGTGTAAATGCAAAATTGTGTAGCTTTTTAATGAAATCTAACTGCAGTCCTGTGCTTTGTTGTAGGATTTTTATCAAAAAGCCATCTGCACCAAAAACTGAATAGCAGTATTGTACATTTTATTTTCTTTTTTAGCTTTAAGCTAATACATGCATATGAACTAAGAGTAATGCATTAGTAGCAATTATGAACACTTATAGCTCACAAAATACTGAACCGATTTTAACAAAATCTAGATTGTGCACATCTGCTAATAAATATATATAAAAGGGTATAAGTTTTGCCAAAATCGACTGTATAATGTGATCATAAATTGCACAACAAACCCCAGCCTCGCTTATTAATTTTATAAATTTTATTTACAAATTCTCCACTTTGTGACAATTGACATAAATTGACATATGCGGTTGTTCATGAAAACCACAATAGTATTAATTATTTATTTAATTTTTTTCTGTCATGTAAAGTGAATTTTCTTCCTTTTTTATTTATTTATGTAATTAATAATTTGGCTTACAAAGCAATATTACATTTAGTGACTTTTGTTGGTTGTATAAATAAATTCGTCAGTCTGTCTGTTTGTTTGTCTGTCTCTTGAGTAAACAAAAAAAAAAACTAAAATTGAGTGCAAAAATTCAAGAATAAAATTAAAAGTGCAAGATCATTTTATTATCACGCTTTTACATTATTATTTCGTATAAGATAGAAACGAGAGAGAAATCAGAGATGGAAAATGGGTTTTTTAATTTTGTACCAATTAAAAAGCAATTTTTAGATCATGACGATATTAACATGTATATCTCAAATTTTATTGGAAGCAAATACTTGGCAAAATACCGTGTAATAAGTTTCTAAGATTAATATTTAAAAGGAATATTTTTAATATCAGAATATCTTGAATAAATTAATATGTATGTAAATTTTTTTATTACATGTTATTGCAAAAATCAAACAAAAAGAATTAGTTGACTTTAATAAGCTATTTATTTGTAAGAACGTGTAGTCTATTTCTTCTCTTCGTGGTAGTGGAGTTCTTTAGCTGATCCATGAAAAAGAGTGTTATTTTTTGCATGACTTTTTCTTTTTGAAATTGCTACCTCGCTGAAGACACTTCTTATTCGTTTTGTCTGTAAACTCTAAAAAAGTTCACCCAAAAAGTATCCATGTAAGTCCCGTCTTGACAGTTATGTATATATCTTTGTTAAATTTGTCACTATTCTGGGCATAGTTTTCAAGGAATTTATATTTGAAGTATGACTTTCACTTAAATCACATCTTTTACTATTGGAGAGATTAATCGTTATTGAAATTTTACAAAGAATTTGCATACTTATGGATCCGAAGTCCCTTTTTCTCTTCCAGCCATGGAAACTAGCAGAAAAGAAAAGGAATATAGTCACATCAAATATTTCTGTACAATAAAAAGTTTTGGTTTTTTTTCGGTAGTACTACTGTAACCTTAGTTATATATGTTTTTTGCCATTTTGGGCCTAATATGTTTCAGAATAAAAATGTATAACTCTTCAACGTTTTCCATCCCTGATACTAATATACTTTTGTTTATAGGAAGAAAGATAAAAGAGGAAGAGAAGAAATTAGCACACTCTGCTCTAATTTAATTACAAATGTTCTTGTTTTCTTAATAATTGTCCATAACTAGAGAAAAAAGAATGCATCGCAAAAATAATGCAACATTCTAAGAATCATCTGTCTGTCACCCAGAAATAGTGAATAATATTTATTTTCTTTTTTTTAGTTTATTTCATTTATATTATAAATTTAAGCGGAAAATACTTATGTAAAAATAAATATAAAATTCTGAAGTACCTATTATTTACATATTTATTAACCTTTTACTTTCAGATAAGGAAGTGCAGGTAAAGGGGAGATTTTTTCAATGTGGCCTTTTTAATTAGCAAATTTAAAAATAATTTTCTCTTTAATAGTGGGATTGAAGATTTACCTATTCGTCGATACAGCTATTGGAGTTTTATTATTCGATCACAGATCAGTTACGACATGGTCGAGGTTTGTTGACACAAAATTGCCTTTAAAATTTAAATGAATTACACAGACATACACTTTTGAGCTTCGTTGTTAATTTTTGAGAAAAACTGTGACATCTTTAAGGAATTTTTTATTTTGCATAAAAAACCCTTCTTCATCATAAATAACTCCAAAAGCGTTGATCAACTAAAAAATATGTTAAAACAGTTTCAAGGTAACTTTGTGATGCAAATCCAGTTATGGTGAAATATACTGATGTACGTAGTGGAAATATTAGACAAGCTCATAAAAAAATCGCTGTAGGTGATAGAAAAAAACTGAGGATACAGTGTATTCAAAAAGGAATTGCAATGACGGCCTGTGTTAGTTTTAAATTATATTGTGTGGCAATTTTTTTCGAACTGTAAGACTTTAGGTTAAAATCGCAAGTATAAACAAAGATAAAGAATAAGATATTTAGTGTTAAAAAAATTAAATAAATTGAGATAAATGCCTACTCGTCTCACATTGTAAAAATGTCTTCAATAATTTAGTTTAAAGATTGATGCCTAGACACTTAAAGCAATGACCTTCAAACAGTGGGAACCATAGAGAGCAAAATGAGATCTAATGATGGGGATGTGTTAACTCCTGAAAAATTACATGTTGTTTCACCCTCTGCCAGTTGTTTAAAGGTTGTCTTTTGCTTTAAAAATTTACTAAAAATTCTTATAATTTTCTTAATAATATAATGAGTTATTTTACTAAAAAATAAATTCATTAACGAACTTGATTTCTTGGCTTTGACGGCATTTTAAAATGTCTGAAAATGTTTCTAATGTTTTTAATTGAAAACAACACACGACCTTAAAAAAATTACCCTTTAAGAAAATGAAAATTGTTTACACCAAACTTTTGTGTCTAGAATTAACACAAAAATCGTGTTTTTTTTTAATTTTTAATGTGTAATTTTAATTTAATAAATAAATGTCTTAAATATATTTTTCTTCAAATAAATATTTTAAAAGGAAATTTAATAAATAAACCAGATAGACACTTAAAAAATCATACCACTTTTTTTCAACAAGAAAAAAATGTTTTTTCTCTTTTAACCACAAACCGCAAAAAAAATTTTAATTGCTTAAAACTTAAAATATTCAATTATTTAAAAGATTTTATCATTATACTTTTTGTAAAAATTTTTAGTAAGTTTTTACGTTGAAATTAATCTGCTTCTTTTTTTCTAAAACCAAATTATATATATTAAATATTGAAATCTTCTTATATAAAATAATCAAACGAAAATTGTCACGAAATATTTAAAAGATAAGAAGACACATTAATTACACCGCCAGTCACCTAAAAACTTGAGAAAATCACTGCTTTTTTATTTCAACTTGATAACCGAGACTATAGACAGACAACTTTGCCCTTCAGATTTTCGTTTAGAACTGAACAAAAGCGTTTAACTTAAACGACAGCAAACATTTTGAATTCAAATTTTCAATAAACTTTTTTCAATATGAGCGCCCCAAAGCAAATTACATATGTAGGAACTAAAAAGCGAAAAAAACATCAAATAAAAAAACAACTTCATCAGCTTGGTGAGGAAGGGCTCTTGAGTATTTTATAAATTAAGCTCACTAACTATTTAAACTAAAGCAACAACAACAAGAACAATAACAAAATTACATCCAAGATCGATGATGAAATATCGTCTCATCGGTGATGAGCTTTCATAATTAATTTTATTTTTTTTTATTTTTATTAACTTGTATTCGTGTGTGTGTTGCATTATATTATTTTTTATTTCGTTCACTCAAAAAGAATTCTAAAGAGTGTGATGAAACACATTGCACAAAGCTTCTCATATCGTGTGTACACACTTGTATAGTTGACATTAATTTACATTTTTAAATACTTTCTTTCTAATAACTGTTTGTTTACAGCTTTTTTTATGGAAAAACCAAGAGCGTTTTATTAGAAAATCATTCAAAGCTTTCAATTCCTTCGTAAGTTAAAATCTTCTAAAGTTTTCACTCATACATACATATGTAGGTTGTGATCAAGGCCGATAATTAAGTTCTGTACAAGACAACAAATGGTCATTGTATGCTCCGGCTATGTTTGTCAAACTTCGTATAAAAATACCTAAACAAAATTGCTTTATACAGTGGAGCTCGGATATAACAAACACCGGTTATAACGAATTATCGCGTATAACGAACAACTTCTCCGTTCCAACAGTTTTGCATTAATATTTCATAGAGATCGGTACGCTTATAGCGAACTCTGGTTAAAGCGAATTTTTGCATAAAACTAACTGTTTTCAAGAGAATGGAACATACCATTCTCGAGTTAGGGCGAAGTAAACTGATGTACGCATTGGAGATATTATTCATGCCCTTAAAAAAAAATATGTACATGACAGAAAAATCTGAAAACGGATTTTCATTTTGCGCATTAAATCCTTTCCCATATTTTTATTTAAAGGACATTTTCCTTGTATTTCAAGTAAGTTTGAAAATTATTATTTACGTGCACATGTTTTATTGTTACTTATGTGCAGGTTTAAATTAAACATAAGCTTCATATAAAAGTATGATATTGACCTCTAAGTGTCTTCCGATCGCTCCAGTTTTTGCTATGTAGACTTTTTTCGTTAAATGGAATGGCGATAGTCTTAATGAGATTAAAGAAGCATTTACAAAAATGTCAACATGTGAAAACCGATACTTTTCAAAAGATGGCAAAAGAACCGTCAATTGTGAACTCAAAATCAGGACATTCCTAAAATTGCATGTTTTAACATTTTTCTTATTCAGTTTTTTATGAGCAATTCAACGTTTTACAACAACGCTCTGCAGCGTGTGTCGTACCCAATACAGGAACAAGGTAAGGAATAAAAAAAAATTATTTTTTCACATTCGATAATTGAACATGTTAGGGAATTTACTCTGCAACTCTAAGCCGCATTTCTTTGAGGTCAAAGTTCATATTTTTTAAAATGCACCAATTTATATTCAATTGATTATAGAATTTCTTGTTTGGTTGGTTTGTGTGGCTGATTGCTACGCGCAAACATTCAAATAGAATCAAGAAGATTCCCTTTTGACAGACCACTCTACTCGTCAGTGTCAACCTAAGTATATCCGTATGTCTTTGAGTATCATTTGAGCTCTTCCTCGAGGTAGTTGACTCATACGACATTTTTATAACAAAGAAACTGCGATCCCATTATCCAATACAATTGTGGATTCTAGTTCAGGAAATCTTACTTCAAAACTAGCATTTTGGTTATTGTGTCCTCTGCTAAAAAACATATATCGATATTGTAATTGGCTTATATCTAAATGCAATATGTCCATCTAAATTGAAATGGTTTTTTTATTTTTTATTTTTAATTTACTTTTCAAACTGAATTAATAAATAAATAAGGCACATAAATATTTTATTTTAAGTTAGGAAATTTTGCACAATTCAATTGCAAGTTCTTGTATTATAAACAGATATTCCGCACAACAATGAAGATCGACAGATCCGGTTTATTTATAACGAGAGTAATTGTAATTTTTTTATATAAATTTCTTTTGAAAACTAGTTTAGTGTTTGTTTTTATATGTAACAACAATAATGTGTGTTTGAAATATTTTTAGTTACGGCCACCTGTTGCAAGTTTAGGCAGATCTATCACAACAATAAATTAAGCAAATTTAAATAAATAAAATAATATTAAATATTGTTCCAAACACACACACACAACCTCATTTCAAATGTATGCAAATAAAATTTACTTGTCACTCTCTGATTGTGAATTATACCTGCTGGTGGGAAATAAATTCAAAATGCAAAAAAAGCTTTCTGATTTCCTCAACATGGCCATGTGTTAGTGTTTATATTATTTGAAGATGTATTTGTGATGATCGCATATTTAGGATTTAGTTTTTGTCATCTAATATGATTGTGGCATATAATCATTTCAATTATCATGAATAAAACAACAAGGGCTCTTTGTTTAAATGGGGGATATTAGATGTCGGTCTTCATGCCTCACACTCCTACATAAGATAAATATATAACAGTTTTATAACCCGGAAACGCATAACAACCTAAAAAAAGTAGTCAAATTGACATTTGAACTACTTTAGTTTTATAATTTGTAGATAATTTAATACGAGTATGTTTAAGTCTTAATATTGGTTGAGGATGCTTTTTCATATTTTTTTAACTAAAGACAAATGTTGAAACAAACGTTTACTTTGACTGTTTCTTAGTGTGTAGCTTCTTTGCTCCTTGAAGGTTATATTGCATCAACCTAAGCCAGGTGAGCACTGAATTTTTTACCACGAATTATTAACAAACTCTTTTATTTATATTGATTTCGTTAATTAGGTTACTTTCTACTTATTTATCGATGTCGAAGCAAATTTTTCTTTCTTAAAATTTCATTTAAAACAAAAACAAAATTTTTAAATTTGTTTTTGCTTTAAATGAAATTGTAAGAAAGAAAAACATTTCCTTCGACATCGATAAGCAGAGTATTTGTTTGAGTTGACTTTGGTTTCTGAGATTAACAATTACATTAAAAATATATAAATAAAACATAAAAGAATTACATTCAGAGTACCTTTAACCCTTACCATCATCTGTATCATACCATTGATGTTTAATATTAGGATGGTGACACATTTAACCCAAGCAAAAATTGTAATAATGCAAAAATGGTAACAATGCATAAATGGTAACGGCCGGTCACCCCTGTTGCTAATTTTAAAAAATTACAGTTTGATTGAAAAATATTTTAATTATTAATTAAATAAATAAAAGGAACATTCTTCTTGAAATCAAACAGTATTTCAACAAAGTTTTCGTAATAATATAAAATAAAAAATGGTCTTAGAATACAATCTAAACAAATTTCTTTATGATGCACTGGGAAAGCGGTACTTTCACATTTTGTGCAAAAAGTGTAGACTTTTTTGAAATTTTTTCTGTATCTTCAGTAGTAACATATAAATGGCGTTCGATATCTTTATCGTTTAAAAAAGCCATCGTAATCTAGAAAGAGCGAGAGGGCAACAAATAAATAAAAAGGGTAATAGCTCCCTGGCCAAACGTAAAAGAATGAGTGAAATATCATTGAATATTTTATTCTTAAAAAAAGAAGAAAAAAACTTCCTTCAGCGGCGATATGGCGTAGGACATTTGGAACCGCTATATATCCGCTAAAGGGGAGTTTTTGTCTTTTTTAAAGAAAGGGACAAAAATATCCATACAACGAAGAGTTAGGGGGTTGAAATGTTCCACAAAAATATTTCTTGTGGTGTTTTATATAAAAGCGCTAAGCACATCGTATAACTTAAACCTAAGGTTTACAAGATTTCCTATGCCGGTTCAGTGTAACTGTGTGCAAAAATGAGGGGAAATTTAAGTCCCCCTGAAATGATTCCCAGATATAAACTTTCCAAACGCCGCTAAAAGTATATATGTTTTTGTGCCCTCCACCAGAATCAGTCGTTAGAATCATGTTAGTTTTTTTTTTTGTGTTGTACTGTGAAATTAAAGATGATTTATTTCGGGTCTTATTTTGTAAAACGTATCGCTGAAAGTTGTATAATATAGTGTTTTTTTTAATCTATATTTTTTCATACAAAATTTATCAACGCTAAGCGTTGCGTTTTACAAAAAAGGCCCTTAATTTTTATACACTTTTCCCCATTTACACAAAGCTCAGTTATGCTGATTTTAACTTCAAGTTTATTAAATTTCAGTTTGCATAAACTTAAATTTCAACTGAAAGTTAACAATTTTCGTTAACAATAAAAAAAATTGAGTTAGCTTGTGTCATAAACTTTTGTGATTGCCTGCAATAAACTATTTTTGGTAATTGTAAAAATTTTTGCAATTTATATAAATAATATCATGGATCAGTAGCGTCCGAGTACGATTGCAGCACAAAGAAGTGCTGCATGCACCTAAGAAGCTTTGAATTTGTTATTATTCTTGAAAATTTATGTAAAATATTTTCCAATTCCAATTTTCCATATCTTCAGTTAAGAGCTTATAGGGCATTTACATTCTCTCGAAATCTAGTACTTACGAGATTTCGAGCTAAATCTAGTTGTTTTTTACTAGATTTCCCATACAAAACGAAATCTACTTTGTAAGTAGATTTATATTTTCTTTTTACTACCCTGTACAACATTTTTATATAAACGGTGAGTGAATTAGCTACGCTCTACAAAAATTGTTTAATAAAAGTGTGTGCATTAGCTAAGGTGGCACTTGTTGGGTTACAGTATAAGATAAATTTCAGCCAAAGTATTTATTCTTGGATACGAAATCTAGAAAAATTTCAAAAAAGCTAAGTGTAAAGGATATAGATTTCGAAAAAGATTTCAAATCAAATCTACTAGATTTCGAGACAATGTAAATTAAACTCAAAAAAGGTTCCAGTTAAATTTAATTGAAATTTCTGTGGTTACAGCCCTTAATCGCTTAAGTCGAGTTAGGACAAAATATAATTTTTGGTGTAATGGACTCCATTAGTGTCTAAATCAAATCGCTACCAATTTTTAAGTACATACGTAACTTTTTGAAGATGACAATTATCTATAAATAAGTTGAAGAAAAGCAAACTTACGACTGATTGGAATCGAGTTTTTGATACTTTAAACAGCTCTCCCGAAAATTTTTGGAAATGACTTAGGCGGTTAAGGCTTGTGACCACAGATTCAATAGGTAAATCAGCGTTGTGTTAATGAAATTTTATTAATCAAGATTTAAATTTTGAGTTTAGTTTTAACTGCAAGTTAATATTTTTATTGTTAACGGCCCTTAATACAATATTTCGTTCGTGTGTTTTTTTAACTGCTTCAGAGATTTTTATTAATTAAAATTTATATTTACTTCTCTTATATGATTTCAACTTGTTATAACAGACATTTTTATGAAAATTAAATTTTTTAAACGATTTCATCTATTTTTACACGATTTTTCACGCAAAAATTTAACGCTCTAACGTACACAATATTTTCAGTAGTGTATTTATCTATATGGGAGATTCACAAGGTGTTCAGAAAATCATATGTTTTAAAATAATAACACGAAAAAATATGACAGCTGTGAGCAACCCCTCATAATATAGTGTGCTATGTACACAGCTGACAATTTACATGTACACGACACAAACAAACAAAATAAACAACAACAAGAGCAGAACAGTCATTTGTAACAATCAACAATGCAATTAAAGACGAACCCACTTAACAATTTTGTTCTCATATATTTAGTTTTCTCTCTTTTCCGCTCAGATTTGTACTGTGTAGTTATGACAAACAATAAACACAGCACACAAAGTCTTTTATTTTAGGACTTTTTTGTTTGAAACACGACAACAACAACGTTTTTAAAATATTGTAAGACATTAAGACATTATGACAATATGACTTGATAAGACACCGTTTGAATCACCCATACCGTAAATCGAGCTGTAGGTGTATAATCCAATAAGTGCTTCCCTTTCCAGAATTGTATTCAATTTGGCTTCAATTGTTTGTGTTTAATATTGATGTTGCCATATGATTATTTCTTACAATCGTTTTGAGGTGGTTGTTATCTTTGCTACAATTACATTACCTGATTCTTGAGTCTGCTATCAAGAGTGCAGCCAAGTTGTAAATAATTAATAGGAATTGCAACTGATGAGAGCATATGAAAATAATATTTGTAGGCCCATTATAAAATAATATTTAAAATCTGTGGTTTTCTTGAATAAGCGCGTATGTCCAAAAACCAATTTCTTCAGGAGAGCCGAAATACTTTATTTTTAACACTACAGACTCTCGCAGAATGTCAATTAAAAATAAGTTGGAAGAGGTTTGCTTAAAAATTTCAGAGAAAAATTCCTTAAGGGTAAGATCCTAGAGAATAATTAAAAAAGCAATGTGCTAAGGACACTAAAATTGTGTGCAGAAAAAAGCTTATGTTGATAACTTTTGTTTACATTGAACTTATTCAAGCACACAACCAGACTTAAGTTTTTTTTTATCTGAAAGATGCTTGTGCACAAGTAATTATAAGTTTTTATTAACTGAACAGGAATTAAAAAATATTTCGGAAATGTGTGCAAAAGTAACAACGCATGTGGCTATGCGCTTTTTTTTCAACGATAATAAATTTCGATTTAGTTCATTAGAGCTGAAAAATATTGGAATAAATAAAGAAGCTACATTGTTTTTAGACAAACAATTTCAGAATTGGTTCATGTTATTAGTGAAATTTTCGGTCCATGTAAAAAAGCATATAAAATAATGCAATTTGGCATTAATAACTCAAAATCGACAAAAATGGGCAACCGCGCTTATTCAAGAAAACCACAGAAATGAGTTTATGATAAAAAAGTATTTTTTGACTTTTATAAAAACTAGTTTTTCTACGAAATAAAATTAAATTTTGTCTAAAGGGAATATTTAAGTTTAACAATCGTCTGTGATTTAATGTTTCTGATTGTATTTACTAAACACATTTCTTCCATTTAGGATCAGGCCACACTGTTGTTTTTAAAATGCGTGTTTCTGATTTTTTTATATTAAATTTGATAGTTTTAAAATTTCAAACTGTCAAATTTAGTTCAAGAAAACAGAAACGCGTATTTTAAAAATGCCAGTAGGGGCTGGTCCTTAAATAGTACTTAACATAAGTATAAGCTGTCAATTATGTAAACTAAAAATTTAATTTTTGCTAAAAACTATGATTACGCACATGCGAACTTGAAGTACGACGTAACGAAACGTCAGAGCACAGTTGCTAGCTAATAATTGTCGCTACCTGGCTACCACAATGGCAGTCTCTCTCTCTCTCTCTATGTCTACTCGTTGGTCTAGCTGCCTACTTTTTAAAGGCCATTGAAATATGTTTGTTTCCAATGTGTTTATAAATAAGGTCTTGTTAATGTCAACCAATATTCAACTTTAAATTAATATCAAATACACATTCTCTTTGTTTTATTTTTGCTACTCGATAAATTCATAAAATCGATTAACGTTGAATGTATTTATAATGTACTTATAAGTTCTCTGTGGTCGTTTAGTTCTTCTTATTTTATTCAAGTGTTACTAATTGTGGTTTGGAAAAAAATCAGTCAATGATGTAAAAACGAATTCTTTTTTAGTTTTAACAGTTGACATGTCCAAACACCTTTTGTTTAAAATCAAAATAAAAACTATTGCTATTGTTTTTTTTTTAGTTTTGTGTTGAATAGTGAAAGAATGACTGACCTTTCTGTTATCAAATACTGATGATAAACTTTTGACATGCTTGTCATTTACGAAAGGCACATCAAGCTATAAAAATGTAATTTTATGTCATTGACAATTTTTAATCATTAAATAGCCATTGTGCGCGGTGACATGTAAAGAAATATAAAATAAAAAAATTGCATTTGGCAAGAAAAAAAAAATGCGAACAAATTTTAAATTGTTTTAGAAATAATGGGCAGAATATTTGGAATTTTAGCAGTATGTATGGCTTTGTAGTTATTGTGTGAAATTTTTAATTTCGGAAACTTTTCGAACATAAGTTTTAGAATCTATTATGAAAATTTTTTTATCACATAGAAACAACTACAATACGATTACAATTGCAAAAACTGCAGATTCAATTAATGTTGTTCTTGAAGTTTTGTTTTTCACATGAGTAGTTGCTTCAATTACAAAATTAATTGAAACTAGTTTTAACTAAATTTACCCTATGAAAAATTTCATGAAGTTTTCTTCATGAAAAATGTTTGTTTGCTTATTCCAAGTGTGGAAAAGCAAATGGGCTAAGGAAATTTAAGAAAAAAAACCTTTGAAATCATTTGATACCATTTTTCCACCCAGCTGGCTTTTTTTAATTTAAGCTAATACAATCACGTGTAATATATGCGCATGTATTAGTATCAGCTTTAAATGCTTATATCTCCTAAAATAATTAGCGGATTTCAACAAAGTATAGATTGTGCACATCTGTCAATAAATTTTTTTTTAATTGTATGATTTTTGTCAAAATATGCTATATAATGTGAGCATAAAGTGCAGCGCAAGAAATAGTTTCGCCCATTAAGTGCACAGATTGCAATTTAAATCTACTAGATTTTGCTCTGGTGTTAATGCAATATTAAAAAAATTTTTAAGGTTTGTCTTAAAAATTTACCTTTTGTAAAAAAGTAAAAAGATTTAAGATTCGTTTCAGATGTCTCATTGCACAGCGTGAAATTGCTCTAAATTTTATCAATTTATTTCGATTTAACCCATCCCTATTATTTACGGTTTTACACTGCATTCATTGCTAATTTATATAATAAATTTTAAATAGTCTGTCATTGCATTCATTTTTGGCTAATTAATTTATCATTTTAGCAAACAAATGAATGTGCAAAATTGCGAATAAATGCAAATTTTCATTAGATCTACGAACATTTTCCACACTAACAATTGAGGGATAATAAAATGTATAAAACCCCGAAGACAGAAAAGAGATCTCGCGAATATTGAATTACAAAATAAATACAACAAAGCAGATAAGCAACAACAAGAAAAAGAGCAAAGAATTTTAAACTAATTTGCATAATGCCATAATAAACAAACGACTTACAACAAAACAAACAAACTAAAGCCTGCAAAGTCAAAATAAACAAAATAGAGAAATCCCTCTCATTAGCATATTCAAATTATTATTCGAGTCCTTGCAGTAGAAGCCAAACAGTATTAAGCAATAACAGAAAGAACACCAAACTGCCAACAACAAGAAGAACATGCAAATTTGTAATCCCTTTTGATACTCACTTTTACAATTAAGTGAATTTAAATGTTAGTGAAAAGAGTTTTGAGAGGATGTTTCAACTTTATTTGTTCATGAAAATTATTTTACCCACGTTTCATTGACGGCAATAGGCAGGAAGCACACGTTTTTTGTTGTTGATTTGTGATTTATTGCACCCAAACTCAAGCAAATACACATATTAACATAAATTCAGAAGTAATAAAGAGAAATTAAATCAAAAAACACACACACTCTGTTATTATTTATGAATATTGTTTGTTTTAATGAAACCTTTAAATAAACTCTTTAAGTGCATAAAGATGAGAGGAATGAATACAAGTCAGCCACAGACAATCCTTTTTGTTTTGTGTTAGAAAATATCCTTAAGCGTGTGTGCAGCGTGTGTAAGTAAACATTATTTATGCAAATATTTAAAAAAAAATTTAAAACATTTTATTGGTGCAACAAAATATTTTACACAATTTTCTAGTTTTTTCTGCAGCTTCTGTTTTGTTAAATGACCTTGAATAGTTTTGTAAAACAGCCAGGGATGGAGAGTGAAAGTTTGAAAATTTAGTAAAGAAATCTCAAAAAAATAATACAATTTCAGTAAAAAAAATCTAATATGTTTGTTTTTATTTTAAATGTAAAGCTACGATTCCACTTGGCAAATTTGTGATTTAACTTGCTTTTTATATTACAAAATAAAATTAATTATGCTGCTAAAAGCTGTTTTTATATAACTTTTAATAAATACGAGCCCATATATAAAATATATTGGAATTAAAGGATATAAAATTTTTGTTTAGTCAATTAATTGTGTTGTGAAGTCCAAGCTACTACGAAAACTATATATTTAATTACTATCCCAGTGAAAAAGAAGCTTCCAAGGAAGTCAATAATATCCTAACCTTGTGATCAGAAAGTTGTTCCAATTTGGATAATTTCTAGAAGTTTTCTCTTTTTATTCCTATTCAATGAATTTGAAGTCATGTTCACAATGTTAAGAAAAATAAATTTTTTTTGGAACTGCTACAAATGTTATTTATCGCATAGTATATTCTTCTAACTTACCTCCGTATTTTGAACTTTGTAACAAATAACAAAATTAAAACAAATGACAATTTTTATATTCTGAGCAATATGAAAAATCTTCATTTGTTATAATTTTTATTTTGTGACTGATGGGTGTTACGAGTATTAAATAATTTCTATTCACATAATTTAATTAATTTTATTGATACTCTGTCCACTGAGATAAATTTGGCTCGAACCAAGGAATTTTATCTCATGAATTGTTTAATAGTCAACGCGCTTACAATATCAGCCACATCACTATCTACAAAAGCAACGCACACTGTGACTTTTTCCACTTTTAGCTAGCCAAAAGTGAAAAAAAAGTTCCCTGATCTTGATGATTTTTTTTTTTTTTTTTGATATGTGATAGACAGGAGTACAGGTGATACAAAAACATTCTCATAAGAACAAGAAAAGGAATGGCAATTAATATAATGGTTATCAAATATCCAGTATCAAGAGTAACTAAAAACAGGCTTTTTAAATTAGAAATTTTAGTGATTTTATTATCGTTGTAAAAGTTTTTGTATGCATACTTTAATTTATATTATTATTTTTTTAAATAGCATTCATTTTGAATAGTTTTTCAGTAATAGTTTTTCAGTAATAGTTTTTCAGTAATGTTATATATGTATGTATAATTTAGCTAAAAGCTCATTGAAGTAAAAAAGGAAGGAAGCAAAAAATGTATATACAATTTTTAACTAAATTGTTTATCCGAGTTCAGCTGTCAAACTACCACCAGAATTTTAAGTAGAGTCTCTAATTTAAAAATTAAAAAAGATTGGGTGCTACAAAGCGCAACTTTTTTTTAACAGCTTCAAAAAAGAAGGAAGTTATCAATTCGTGTGTATTTTGTTTTTTATTCTTATGTTTGCACAGGCATAACTGTCATTTTCAAAAAAAATTTTTTTTGAAAGCGTTTGCCTGCACGCAGTCTGTTCCTATAACTTTTTTTCGAAAATCGGTGGGGAAATTCGGTTCAGCAGTTTAGAAGTTATCATCCATCCATCTTCGGGGGGGGGGGGGGGGGGGTTCAAAATATTTAATTTAATGTTTTTTTTATTTTTGAAAGGTGACATGGATCGAGAGTGTTCTTAGCTGTGTTTGAAGAAAATTGGTCCAGCCGTTTAGAAGTTATCTCTTCTTTTCTAGCTGTATCTTCTTGAATCTGTGTGTCTGTGGGCCCGTAGGTCCCAAATGGGTAGAACGATTTCCATTTCGTTTCCAACCATTTAGATATGTTTAATTTAATGTTATTACATACTTTGAGTTATAAATATCTACACACATACATATGTATGTATATTCCCTATAAGCAACTCAGTTAACTTATAACGCACTTTAAGCTAAATATTTCTCAACTAATGGTGGTTGAATACTGAATTACTTTTAATGGAGTCAACTGACTATTTTAACATTGCGATGTCCTAGGCGGTAGTCAATTGTCCGACTCTGCATTACTTTCCAACTTTAAAGTTAACTTTATTTAAGTCAAACGGTAGTTAGTGTGCAAAAAGATGATGCTGGGGTTCGAACTATGTATCACACGTTTTGTAGTCAACGTGCTGACCACCCAGCTGAGGTACCATTTAAAATAATGACAGCAATAAGTTAATATAGACTCGAAATGAGGTTCAAAGTAGCTGAGAGAGTAAAAGTGTTAGCTCTCACCAAATCCCATTATGCACTCAACTTAAGAATTGCTTTTGGATCAGTTCTGGATTACATTGTAGTTAGCTTTTAGTTAGTCTAAAAAAGTTAACTATAAGTTGATTATTTTTGTAGTCGACTACAGATTTGCTTATAGGGATTGTTAGCTCTCACCAAATCCCATTATGCACTAAACTTAAGAATTGATTTTGGGTCAATTCTGGATTACATTGTAGTTAGCTTTTAGTTAGTCTAGAAAAGTTAACTATAAGTTGATTATTTTTGTAGTCGACTACAGATTTGCTTATAGGGTTAAAGGAATAACGCAAAAACACACACATGCACACACACAAGAATAAAGGCCATGCCAGATAAAACTTTTGCTTCGCGTTGCGTTACAGATTCGCTTTGACATCTAAGATGAAATGTACATACTTATACGAAACATGCTACATAAAGCACTTTTAACGCAGCGTGAAGCGAAAAGTTCGGCAACTCTCATCTTTTTGCTTGCTTTGACAATCGGCTGGAATAATTTTCTTTTATTATATTGCAAAATTATCAACTACTTTTTTGGTAAACGATCAATGCGCGAGTGTTGTCAAAGTTTTCATTGTGTCATACACCTTTTGCTTTACACTTTTCTATCAAAGTTAGAAACGTCACGCAAAGCGACAAAATTGTATCTGACACGGCCTTAAAACAATTGCATATGTATCAATGTTTATAATTTCAAAAACTTCAGAATCAAAATCTTCTAAATAATCCGTTAATGCAATTTACTGTACATTTTGTTTGTATTAAAAAGTTTTAGCGGTTGGGCACTGGCATCTTAAAAAGATTTTGGTGCAGAAGACATGATTTAAAATCCCCCAAAAACCCCCGTGAAAAAAGTGATTTTCCCCAAAAAATCCCCTGGGATTTTTCAAGAAATTTTTATCCCTAATCACAAAAACATCCCCTATTTTGGGGACAAATGCCCAAAACCTGGAACGCTGATATAAAATATCTTGATAACATAGAACCATCCCTGACATTCAACTAAAAAGAGCAATCGCAACGATTTTAAACAGGACAATATGCATGTGCCGTACAGCAAAATTTTTTAAATGAAATGGGAGTTTTATTATGGTTAATTTAAGTTTAAAAAATTTATTGAAGGGTTACATGCACACCCCAATGTTTTATATTTTTCCTCCTTTTGTATTGACAGGACACCCTTGAGTAAAATTAAGCATAAATCCTCTAAAATCCTTTTGATTATAAATGAAAAATTTAATAATCCTCTTATAAATGTTACAAATAAATTTAATGAACCCTTTTTTCGCTATAAAAAAAAACGTTGTAACTATTTATAAATTACTGGTAACTTTAAAAAGAGATTCTATTTAACCCATAATCCACTCAAAATCCTTTGAATATTTAAAAAATTCCAAACAACTTAATTATTTTGATAAAGTTTATTACAAATACAAAAAATATAAATAAAAAATATAAGTACATTTGTATCTTCATTATCCTCTTCGCCTTATGGATTACTTTCATTATCATCATCATCATGATCGTCGCTATTATCATTTCGATTGTCGACTAAAACGAATTCAATTATTCTGATGGAATCATTATGAGGACCGTCACCACCAGCTTTTATATCGACAAGTGCTTCAGTTGTTCCGTCAGCCTCATCATTTATGGTGGAGTTGCTATTATTGTTCTCTGTGGAGGTGTTTGATGGAACTGCAATAAATTCATTTTGTACCACGGAAGGATTATGCGGACCATCACCAATATCTTGATCAATATTTATAGTAAGATTACTGTTATTAAACTCTGCTGAGATGCTCAAGTGATCTTCGTTAAAACAATATGTGGATGCAAATGGATTGAGAGAATCGGAAGAAGACTCCTGGACAATTACGTTAGATTCTGTATTAGAATTATCTAAGATTATAATATCTTGCGAAGAATCAGTTTCAACATGTGTTGGAAAATCTGTTGTTTTAACATTTCTAGAAGTCAGTGACGAAGCATTAGATTCATTTTCTCTCATTTCTGTTCGAAGTTCAGCAGGAGAAGCTGAACTAATATCCGATAGATTCGATACTTCTATAGGAATCTCAACAATTGAATTTTTATTAATTAATAACTGATCTTTTTCTATATAAGAAACTGAGGATCCTGATGCTTCAATGCACGAGTCATCTTGAAATTTAGACGGAGAAGATTTGATTAGAGTCGAATCCGTTGGATAACAAATAATATTCCTATTTAATGCCGGTGAAACGTTTTGAACGTCTCCAGCTTGTAATGCTGAGGATACTCCAAAAACATTTCCTAAATTAAAATATCCACCTTCTGGTATTGATATTTCAGTTGAATTTGTAGCCGCCAGTTCTTGTGTAGAATTAAGAGCATGATTAGGTAATTCGTGAACAACATCAGGCACTAAAATTTCATTACGTTCCAAATCTATTTCCACATTGCCACTGGGATCAATTTGATGCTTATTTCCTGCTTGTTCTGTTGGTTCCCCAAAGGAGTTTGAATGTGTTGTACAACAGGGACTTTCAGTATTTGTGCCCATGTCTCGACTTTCTAGTCTATCAAATGTGTCATTCATTAGTGGAATAGGATCTTGATAAAATTCTGTGTTATCATTATTATTACTTCTTAAATTATGAATATTTCGCAGATTTTGCTCATTTCTGACATGTGATATGTTGTTTCTCAAAATGAACGGAAGGCGATGTGGTCGTATCTCCAGTCTATTATTAGTATTATTATTTCTAAAATTTTGTAAATTTCCAACTGCCGATCTATTGTTTAAATTGCTAACGCCAATATAAGGAAGATAACGCGATCGTCGGCGCATTAATTGCAATAAATCTACTGATTCATTACGAGTATTAGAACGACGTCTACGTGATCGCCGGTTGTTTCCGTTCTCCCTGCGACTAAAATCCATACTTTGAAATATAATTTACAAAAGATAAGAGATTTTTGAATAATATATTTTATATTGCCAATACTTTGTAAGTTAATTTGTAATAAAAAGTTCAAAAAGAGTGGCGAAATTTAGCAAATGTACGTTTGTATTCGGGACTGTTTTTAAAACTTTAAAAATAGACTAGAAATATATTCAAAACAACTTAAATTAAAATTTTCTAACTACACTTCAAAGCTGGCATTTAATCAAATTATACACTTGAAAAAATTATTGCAATTAGCAGTTTTAAATTTTTATTATAATTTTTATTAAAAACGGTTTCAACGAATCAGGTTGCAGAAAGAAATATTTTTAAAGTATAAAGGGTTTTATTTATAATAATAATATTTAGTTTATAATTATTGCATTTAATGAAGTTTTTCAAAAATATGGTTGAAGTGTACTGATGATTTGGTACAAGCACCAATCAAATGCAGGAATATAGACAAACTTAACCCACAACATAAGAAAACTTGTTTATAACTACTTTTCATTATTTTTTAAACCATCAAATCTTTCATTAAGAACCAATACCAAATTTGTGGCGCCGATCTATTCTACCTCCCATGGTTATAATGAGTGATTCTAGTAGAGGTCACCAAAAAATATATATGAAAGTGTTTTGTCGCTTAAAAAGATTAGAATTCATTTTAGGGGGAGCTAAACTTGCCCACTTTTGTACATAGTTATAGTGACTCGGTACAGGAAATCTTGTAATCCTTACGTTTAAGGTTATGAGATCTGTTCATCACTTTTCATAGTAATAGTATATATATGACGGTATATGACGTAATTTTATTAAGGATATCTTCGATATAAAAAAATTATATTAGAGCTATATACAATATTCGAGATAAGTCAAATTGTTAATACTACACTAAGCGAAAAACGGCATTTTAAAAATGAAAACTCATCATATTAATGCAATATTTTAAAACTCAAACTTAATTGAGAATTTAAATTTCAATCTTTCAACTTTGAATAAATATGATTAAGTATTGAAATAAAAATGTTCAACATAATTATACTTTCGTTAAAGTTTTTTATTGAATCAATATTGGAATCAAATGGTTTTTATTGATTTTTTCTCTGGGTGTACAGATATATGTACATTAAACCGACTCGACTTGTATGAAGATGAAAAATATGTTTTTGTTACCACTCTCAAATTAAAGACCGGTCTTTTCAATGAGGATTCGTAGCATATTTGAGGGGTCTAGCGATGACCGGCCGTGAGCTGGACCGTGTCTAAAAAAGGTATGTTTTTGTAGTTTTTTGCATATATTCGTATTTTCTCCCAAGACAACAAATAAAAAAATTACATTGTTTGAAAAATTTGTTCAAGGTGCATCCAATGGTGCATTAAAATTTACCATTCATACCATCAGCAACTCAATATTTCATAAAAACACGATTTTTAAGCGTTTTTTGCAGGTATTACTTGTATTAAAATAAATTTTACTTTTTTTTAGGAATTATTTGATTTGAGACATTGGTTATATGTTTCTGTGCTTAGAAACTTGCGAACTTTTGCAATAACTAGAAACGCAAATAAATAAACAATGCCTCAAATTATATAATACTAAAAAAAGTTTAATTTATTTTAATATAAGTAGCACCTGTAATAAAAACGCTTCAAAAATCGCGGTTTTTAGGGAATAACGCATTGCTGATGATATGAATGATAAAGTTTAATGCACCATTGGATACACCTTGAAAAGATCTTCCAAACGATGTAATATTTTTCATATGCTGTTTTGGGAGAAAATACTAAAACATGCAAAAAACTACAAAAATAGACCTCTTTTAGATACGGTCCAGCTCACGGGCGTTCATCCCTAGATTCCGCAAATGTTTTGGGAAACCTCATTAAAAAGACGGATCTTTAATATGAGAGGGGTAACAAAATTTTTTTTCGTTGAGTCGGTTTAATGTAGATATAATCATTTGTGATTTTCAATATGTTTTTGCGGTCTCAAAATGTGACTTGATATAGTTTACCTCCCACACACAGATATGATGTTTACATATTTTTGATTACACTGCTTAGCGAAAACTTCTGCTTCAGCCGAAACAGGTTTGTGGGCTAGAAAAGCTGGTTGTTGTTGTTTCTTCGGCTTCGAAAAGCGCTTCGAGAAGGCATTATTTTTGTTCGCGTTGTCCCATTTGGGAGCTCTTGTTTTCGACATGAAACAGGGCTTTTTTTGAAGCATCAAAAATGCTCTTAAATCATGTCTGTTCGTCTTATTGCATCATCAAATTGTATGATCGTTAAACTAGAGACAAATTACATCGTGCTTTATTATTAGTCTGCCTTATCCATGCAATAAATGCGCAATGTAGAAAAAAGCATGCTGTAAATATGTACAGAAACAATTGGTGCGACAATTCTTTAGAACCTACTCTATTGAAAGCTACAATGCTAGTGAATAAGATATATATTGAATAAGATATATAGAATATATTGATCTTCTCTATTAAAATTAGTTTTATATATTTGATTTAATTTGATTGTTTTTAGGTTACACTACTATATGTAGCGAATTGTTTGGCCCGAAAATTTCCATATAGCTATGACTAATTACGTCTTTCGCTTAAGGAGCCAAGAAACTCGCGCCGACTTGTACAGTTGTACAGAAAGCCGGAATTCTCAAATTCCTCTCGTGTTTTGTTTCAATGATTTTTATCGGACAGTGGCAACGACGCGTGATATTAACTCGCCCAGATCTGCTTTACGAATAAGTTTTTTTTAATGCTTTTCCTTTTAATTGTTTATTTCTAATACTAATTATTTTTAAATGTCAACTAATTTTATCATTTTATTGATTATCCTAAACTTCTATTCGGTTGCAAACACCAAGTTAATATTTTGGAGACTGCAGCCGAGTTTTTACATAATGATTCGTTATTGTGGGTGAAAATATAGCCACAGTACTCGTTTGGAAATAAGAATAGAAATATTATCGAGGCGATACAAATTCTGTACTTATAATTAAAAATTGAAAAAGGTAGTTGAATTTTAGTAGTTGTAACTGTTTTCCAACTAATTTGTTCTCTCTGTATATATTAAACAAAAATATTCTTATCACTGACTTTGAAAATTATTCAATTGTTTAGATAAAACTGACGCATTTGATAACAGCTTCATAAAGATATATATAAATTAGAAGCATTTACGCAAACTATTAGACAAAAATGCTTATAGTAACAGCGTAAGAAATATTTTTAAAAACTTAGACAGTAAAATACGCACATTAATGGAAATCTAATATACAGAAAGATTTTTAAACGTCTTGACTTAAAACAAAGGCAGATAATTTAACATTTATTTATTTCGTTTTGATTTAATCAATTAGAGTTGCAAAATGTCGATAGTTTTGAGCACTCGATACTACTCGATATATGCAATTTACACTAAGCCTTTTCTGTTTGCCTTTAAAGTCATGCTTACCGAATAAGAAAAATGGCACGAATCGAAATTTTAGGAGTTGTTTTGTACTTTTCTTTGTCATTTTCTTACTCTCGGCCCTAATCACGTATATAAAGGTCAAAAAAGGTAAGAAGAAAAAGTCTTAATGTAAATGGGCGTGACTTTTCGAAGGGGTTCAAAAAGAAAATTGGTTAAAAAAATGCAGACTAGTCGTTTAATTCTCTTCGCTGCTCTGTGCTCTGACAGAGGGAGCAAGTATGTACTGTATTCGAAAAAGGAAAGAACTTCATATGCATAAAAAAAGCTGCCTTGATGCCAGAGCTGTAAAAAATTGCAATCAACCAAATTGATTTCATTCTTTGATTTCAAAATGATTTCAGATTTCAAGCGGAAATCATGTCAAGATTGCAATCTTTTGTGATTGCAATCATTTTTTGAAATCATTGATTGCAATCAAATTTTGTTGAAATCATTTGATTTCAATCAATTTCCCTGATATCACTACTATAGTGTAAGTCCAACAAAATTGTATAAAAAACGTACCAAAACGTAGGTTAGTTAGCCATTTCATGCTGTTTTTTTAATTATCAGAATAAGCTTTATTTCTAGAAAAATGAGAATCTTTTTTAGAGAACGATGATTTTGATTCTGATTTCATTTTGATTGCAATCATTGAATTTTATTGCACTCAATTGATTGCAATCAATTAATATAGAAATTAATTTCAAAAAATTAATTGCAATAATTTTTATTGATGATTGCAAATTGAAATCATGAAATCAAATTTACGATTTTGATTGCAATCAAAAACTAGTAATCATTAAAATGAAATCATGTGATTGCAATCAAATTGATTGTAATCTTTCACAGCTCTGCTTGATGCAGACCTCTAAACTAGATACAAAATGGATTAGCTTCATTCGAGATACTCTCAGGAATTAATACTTCAAGTATATTTATTTGTTATGGGTTAAGCATATGGATTAGCTTATCCCATAACATAATTTTCTGACATTTTGAAGTTTTCTATATATTCCAGCATATTTTTTCTGTTTAAAACCTTATTTTCCCGCAATCTCTGCTTACTTTGTTCAAATATGAGCCTTGAAATATTTAATGGATCGATTATTGATGGCAACCGAACTTCAGTTGCGTTTCCAGCCGGCAACTGAAAATTTGTGGTTGCCAGAAAAGCACTAAAAGCAACTGAAATTGACAGCTCTCAGATGCCAGTTGCCATCCGCAATATGATTTTTAGCAACTGGCAACCTTACTGAAGTTCGTTTGCCATCCATAACACTAGTTCACAAATTTTCAACTTTTTGCGATCACATCAAAAATGAAATGTTTTCTAAGGTAATTTGGAGTCACTGAACACGAATATGATATTCATTTATTTTTCTTACCATACGTCTCCACGAGCCATCGAATTGAACATGTCTCCGGCAGAGCAACTGCAAAAAATTCATCAACTTCTTTGTTGTGGTGAATACGTGCGATGTCCATGTTCTGCCTTATCAATGTATTTGGTGGTAGTGCAATAGAAATGGAATATTTAACAATTTCTTTCTGTCTCTTTTCTTTCTATTAAAAATTATGGTTGACAGCGAATCTCATGGCGAAGATTGATGCTCAGCCGTATGTTCGGCCATCGATGGCAGAGGATGGACGAAACATGGACATGAACTGTCTACATTAGCCATATGCGATGTCCGATATGATGTTCATACCAACTTCATGGCTAATGTAGAACCCCAGTTAAGAACTGTTATCAAGATATTCGCGAAAAATGTGATTTTTTGCAGTTTATAAAGCTATTTCCAAAAATATTGAGTACTGTTTACTTGAATTGAGCCAATTTGGTTGGCATTGTTGCATATATATGTTTTTCCTCTTTCAGCCCATATTCAAAATGTGTCGATCGGATCAAAATTCAATGAACTACAGGTCCTTAGATTTGAAAAAACTTTATTTTTTCCACGTTTTTTTAAATTTACGATTTAAAGTCGCATCAGTAAGGCAAAATAAATTTTTTTTAGTTTATTCTAGACACACATCTTAAAGAAAATTTTGTTCCAAATATAGCAAGCGCAAAATTAGTTAAATCGGACCAAATATGAGACAGTTACAACATATTTAGTGAAAACGTCATAATTTTAATTCGTTGGTCCTCATTATTGATATTTTCCAATGAAATTTTGCAGTTATGTAGGAATTTATGTAGTTAATACGCAGCAAGTATAGGAAGCTATGATTTGCTTCTGACAACCATTAGAATTCCTAAGAAAGTTCCAACAAATCTCAAAAATAGATCGATTTGAAAAGGGTGCATACCCACCAAAAATTGTAAATTCGATTAAGTTGTTATTTGATCCTTAAGAAAAAAATTTTATAGAGAAAACAATTATAGTGTTTTTTTTTTTTTGGTAAAAAATTGTCTTAAATTCAAAATTTTTCAATTTTCAAATTAAAAATTGTATATTTTCCAGCTTCCATCAACTATTTTTCTAACTATTCGAAATTTTGTCGTGTAACTAACAAAGAAACAATTGTGACAATCGGTTATTAATTGGAGCCGATATCTTAAAAATACTCGACCAAGGATTTAAAGAATTGAGAAATTTTAATATTAAAATGAGTATACCTCACTAACTATACAAGATATATGTTTAACCAAAAACTTTTTTAGAACTTTACAATGTATATAACGACACAAAAAATTTTTGAAATCGAGTGAGAAACAGAGAAATGTCAAGCGTTGAAAAATTTTACATGACCGAAGTGCACTACTTTGCACTTCATACCTCTGAACCTGAGAAATATGGGAAGCTCATCTTCCTAAATTAAATAAGAACACTCCTCTGATATCTCCATGTAAAATTTTATACTGATCGGACTAAAGAGCTAGAAATGGTTGATATATTTCCAAAATATTTAATTCTGCCCCACTTGCTCTTTTCTTATACTTATACTCAATACAAAATTTTTTTATTAAAATTCAATTTCGGATGTTTTCACTAAATCTGTTGTAACTTTCTAAATTTTTGCCCGATGTTAACCGTTTTACTTTTTTTACGTTGGGGACAAAATTTTATTTAAGATATGGGTTAAAACAAAAATTTGTAATATTTTGTTTGCCTTAATGGAGCATTTCAAAACAGTGAATTTTGTAAAAACTCAACAAATAAAATATTTTTCAAATATTAAGACTTGTAACTCAGTGGAATTTTTATCTGATGAACACAGTATAAATAAGAACTGAAAAAGGAAAAACATATCTATGCAACAATGCTATATTTGAACGATTCAAGTAAACAGTACACAAGATTTTTGGAAATATCTTTACAAACTGCAAAAAAACTTGTTTTTCGTAAATAACTCGAAAACGGCCATATTCGTGTTCCGCAGCCCCAATTTAGCTTAAAGAACATATCTCTTTTCGGGGTGCATTTTTTGTGAACTAGTGTAATCGGCCTATAAATATTTTTTGAAGAGAAAATAAATCTATAAGTTTATTTTTTTGACTTTATCGAATCTAATTATGCCACAGTTTCTTTCAGGTAGCGCAAGGACTTTTAGAAATTTATATATTCAGTTAAGTCTTTCGACTCAAAAATAAACGATATGCTGCATCGTTTTGTGGGCCAGAATCCTGAACTGATTAGAGTTAGGATATTGCCGTTGTTAGATTCCCCGTTCTCTTTTTAGTGCTTTTCAACTCTTCGACGCAAAAAATTTTGGAGTTAGTGCTCAGTGCTTTTTTAATCTAATTTTTGGTACTTTTATTTTGTGACGGTGGCACTTAACCCAAAATTCAAAAATTAATTTCTTTATCTAGAAGATTTTCTTCAAGTGTAAAATACTTTATTAATGCAACTATTTCATGAACATGTTTTTTGCAGTCATGCCGAAAAATTAACAAAAGTGGATTCGAGCAATTAATGGTGCTTCATCTTTTGTCTTTTAAAAGCGTCAAAACTAGTGTTTTTCATTCGGGATTTCGGGAATTCGGGAATTTTTTCCCGGGATCCCGCACATTTTCCGGGAAAAAAATCCCGGGAAATTTGTGCGGGAATTCCCGGGATTTTTTTGTAATATTGTTATGTCACCACTTTACTTTGTAAGCACACATTTTCAGTGCTGTTCTTAGAAAAATATGAAAAATAAAATTAAAAATATACACATAATTGAAATTCTTTGGATCAAAACCCATTCAGTTCGACTAAATACATAATTTCAATTCTTAACACTACAGCACGAAGCATTAAAATATCTTTGATTATTTCCAATATATCAGGAAAAATAAACAAGTATGAACCATAGACTTCGAAAGCAAAAGGCTTTTAAACTAGGTATGAGAAAAAGAAAAAGCACAAATGGTGTTTGGCTAAGACAAATATGGCGAAATTTTTAATATACCAAAAAAAAGGTTATCTAAGTTTGGAAAAAATCTCCTCACTTGTAAAGAGCTTTATGCAAATTGGTCTAAAACTGGATATTTATCTGCTTGAGTTTGAGGGTTTAGAGTATAAGAAAAACTCTGATGATGGGATCGTGGTTGATCCCGAAAATATGATGGTGTTAACTTCGACCCTTATACAAAATCAAGAATTTGTCTTTGTCTTTTTCAATTATTACATGCTTTGAAAAATCATTTCTCAATAAAACTAATTAAATTTTTGGACCAATTCATTATTTCAGTTCAATTTTGCTTAGCAATATGAATTGCTCATTATTGGCCTATAAAATAAAGCATAAATCATATTTCGAATAAATCTTTTCTGGTTATAAAGCTAGAGCAATTATAAAAAAGTCTCAAATTGGTAAAATTTTTACTTTAGATAGCTACTAGTCTGAAGTTATACAATAAAAAAAATTGAATTTTCTTATTAAAATTAAAAAGCATGCGACACGGCACACCTTCATACATATTTTTTGGAATTACTTTGTAAAGAACTGAAATTATATTTTTTAACTTACTTTTAATGCATTAATAAATTTATTTAATAGATCTCATTAACTTCTATTTTTTTTTTGTTCAAATAAATTCATTTAAATGATATATTGTATCGTTTTGTATTGGGCTGGAATTCCCCGGGAAATTGAAAAATCAATCCCGCTTTCCCGGGAAATGAAAAAGTGCGGGAAAAGAAAAACTCTAGTCAAAACCCATAAAAAACGAATTTTTGTACATATTTCGTTTGCTTGGCAACGAAATTTGACATACATATGTATGTGTATTCTACTCTTACGTGCGCACGTTACGCACGTTACGCACGTGGCGTAAGAACTATCCTCATACTTTTTATGGTTTCTATTTATATCCGTCTAAACTTGGGCATCTCGTCCATTTTTTGAAAAATGTTTAAGAGCGCGTCAACAGATATTAATGAATTTGGTGGCATTCGAAAAGTTGGAAGCTAGTTTGAATGGAAACATATTGAAAAGATATATATATATATATATATATATATATATATATATATATATATATATATATATATATATATATATATATATATATATATATATATATATATATATATATATATATATATATATATATATATATATATATATATATATATATATATATATATATATATATATATATATATATATATATATATATATATATATATATATATATATATATATATATATATATATATATATATATATATATATATATATATATATATATATATATATATATATATATATATATATATATATATATATATATATATATATATATATATATATATATATATATATATATATATATATATATATATATATATATATATATATATATATATATTGTTTTTAGGTTACACTACTATATGTAGCGAATTGTTTGGCCCGAAAATTTCCATATAGCTATGACTAATTACGTCTTTCGCTTAAGGAGCCAAGAAACTCGCGCCGACTTGTACAGTTGTACAGAAAGCCGGAATTCTCAAATTCCTCTCGTGTTTTGTTTCAATGATTTTTATCGGACAGTGGCAACGACGCGTGATATTAACTCGCCCAGATCTGCTTTACGAATAAGTTTTTTTTAATGCTTTTCCTTTTAATTGTTTATTTCTAATACTAATTATTTTTAAATGTCAACTAATTTTATCATTTTATTGATTATCCTAAACTTCTATTCGGTTGCAAACACCAAGTTAATATTTTGGAGACTGCAGCCGAGTTTTTACATAATGATTCGTTATTGTGGGTGAAAATATAGCCACAGTACTCGTTTGGAAATAAGAATAGAAATATTATCGAGGCGATACAAATTCTGTACTTATAATTAAAAATTGAAAAAGGTAGTTGAATTTTAGTAGTTGTAACTGTTTTCCAACTAATTTGTTCTCTCTGTATATATTAAACAAAAATATTCTTATCACTGACTTTGAAAATTATTCAATTGTTTAGATAAAACTGACGCATTTGATAACAGCTTCATAAAGATATATATAAATTAGAAGCATTTACGCAAACTATTAGACAAAAATGCTTATAGTAACAGCGTAAGAAATATTTTTAAAAACTTAGACAGTAAAATACGCACATTAATGGAAATCTAATATACAGAAAGATTTTTAAACGTCTTGACTTAAAACAAAGGCAGATAATTTAACATTTATTTATTTCGTTTTGATTTAATCAATTAGAGTTGCAAAATGTCGATAGTTTTGAGCACTCGATACTACTCGATATATGCAATTTACACTAAGCCTTTTCTGTTTGCCTTTAAAGTCATGCTTACCGAATAAGAAAAATGGCACGAATCGAAATTTTAGGAGTTGTTTTGTACTTTTCTTTGTCATTTTCTTACTCTCGGCCCTAATCACGTATATAAAGGTCAAAAAAGGTAAGAAGAAAAAGTCTTAATGTAAATGGGCGTGACTTTTCGAAGGGGTTCAAAAAGAAAATTGGTTAAAAAAATGCAGACTAGTCGTTTAATTCTCTTCGCTGCTCTGTGCTCTGACAGAGGGAGCAAGTATGTACTGTATTCGAAAAAGGAAAGAACTTCATATGCATAAAAAAAGCTGCCTTGATGCCAGAGCTGTAAAAAATTGCAATCAACCAAATTGATTTCATTCTTTGATTTCAAAATGATTTCAGATTTCAAGCGGAAATCATGTCAAGATTGCAATCTTTTGTGATTGCAATCATTTTTTGAAATCATTGATTGCAATCAAATTTTGTTGAAATCATTTGATTTCAATCAATTTCCCTGATATCACTACTATAGTGTAAGTCCAACAAAATTGTATAAAAAACGTACCAAAACGTAGGTTAGTTAGCCATTTCATGCTGTTTTTTTAATTATCAGAATAAGCTTTATTTCTAGAAAAATGAGAATCTTTTTTAGAGAACGATGATTTTGATTCTGATTTCATTTTGATTGCAATCATTGAATTTTATTGCACTCAATTGATTGCAATCAATTAATATAGAAATTAATTTCAAAAAATTAATTGCAATAATTTTTATTGATGATTGCAAATTGAAATCATGAAATCAAATTTACGATTTTGATTGCAATCAAAAACTAGTAATCATTAAAATGAAATCATGTGATTGCAATCAAATTGATTGTAATCTTTCACAGCTCTGCTTGATGCAGACCTCTAAACTAGATACAAAATGGATTAGCTTCATTCGAGATACTCTCAGGAATTAATACTTCAAGTATATTTATTTGTTATGGGTTAAGCATATGGATTAGCTTATCCCATAACATAATTTTCTGACATTTTGAAGTTTTCTATATATTCCAGCATATTTTTTCTGTTTAAAACCTTATTTTCCCGCAATCTCTGCTTACTTTGTTCAAATATGAGCCTTGAAATATTTAATGGATCGATTATGGATGGCAACCGAACTTCAGTTGCGTTTCCAGCCGGCAACTGAAAATTTGTGGTTGCCAGAAAAGCACTAAAAGCAACTGAAATTGACAGCTCTCAGATGCCAGTTGCCATCCGCAATATGATTTTTAGCAACTGGCAACCTTACTGAAGTTCGTTTGCCATCCATAACACTAGTTCACAAATTTTCAACTTTTTGCGATCACATCAAAAATGAAATGTTTTCTAAGGTAATTTGGAGTCACTGAACACGAATATGATATTCATTTATTTTTCTTACCATACGTCTCCACGAGCCATCGAATTGAACATGTCTCCGGCAGAGCAACTGCAAAAAATTCATCAACTTCTTTGTTGTGGTGAATACGTGCGATGTCCATGTTCTGCCTTATCAATGTATTTGGTGGTAGTGCAATAGAAATGGAATATTTAACAATTTCTTTCTGTCTCTTTTCTTTCTATTAAAAATTATGGTTGACAGCGAATCTCATGGCGAAGATTGATGCTCAGCCGTATGTTCGGCCATCGATGGCAGAGGATGGACGAAACATGGACATGAACTGTCTACATTAGCCATATGCGATGTCCGATATGATGTTCATACCAACTTCATGGCTAATGTAGAACCCCAGTTAAGAACTGTTATCAAGATATTCGCGAAAAATGTGATTTTTTGCAGTTTATAAAGCTATTTCCAAAAATATTGAGTACTGTTTACTTGAATTGAGCCAATTTGGTTGGCATTGTTGCATATATATGTTTTTCCTCTTTCAGCCCATATTCAAAATGTGTCGATCGGATCAAAATTCAATGAACTACAGGTCCTTAGATTTGAAAAAACTTTATTTTTTCCACGTTTTTTTAAATTTACGATTTAAAGTCGCATCAGTAAGGCAAAATAAATTTTTTTTAGTTTATTCTAGACACACATCTTAAAGAAAATTTTGTTCCAAATATAGCAAGCGCAAAATTAGTTAAATCGGACCAAATATGAGACAGTTACAACATATTTAGTGAAAACGTCATAATTTTAATTCGTTGGTCCTCATTATTGATATTTTCCAATGAAATTTTGCAGTTATGTAGGAATTTATGTAGTTAATACGCAGCAAGTATAGGAAGCTATGATTTGCTTCTGACAACCATTAGAATTCCTAAGAAAGTTCCAACAAATCTCAAAAATAGATCGATTTGAAAAGGGTGCATACCCACCAAAAATTGTAAATTCGATTAAGTTGTTATTTGATCCTTAAGAAAAAAATTTTATAGAGAAAACAATTATAGTGTTTTTTTTTTGGTAAAAAATTGTCTTAAATTCAAAATTTTTCAATTTTCAAATTAAAAATTGTATATTTTCCAGCTTCCATCAACTATTTTTCTAACTATTCGAAATTTTGTCGTGTAACTAACAAAGAAACAATTGTGACAATCGGTTATTAATTGGAGCCGATATCTTAAAAATACTCGACCAAGGATTTAAAAAATTGAGAAATTTTAATATTAAAATGAGTATACCTCACTAACTATACAAGATATATGTTTAACCAAAAACTTTTTTAGAACTTTACAATGTATATAACGACACAAAAAATTTTTGAAATCGAGTGAGAAACAGAGAAATGTCAAGCGTTGAAAAATTTTACATGACCGAAGTGCACTACTTTGCACTTCATACCTCAGAACCTGAGAAATATGGGAAGCTCATCTTCCTAAATTAAATAAGAACACTCCTCTGATATCTCCATGTAAAATTTTATACTGATCGGACTAAAGAGCTAGAAATGGTTGATATATTTCCAAAATATTTAATTCTGCCCCACTTGCTCTTTTCTTATACTTATACTCAATACAAAATTTTTTTATTAAAATTCAATTTCGGATGTTTTCACTAAATCTGTTGTAACTTTCTAAATTTTTGCCCGATGTTAACCGTTTTACTTTTTTTACGTTGGGGACAAAATTTTATTTAAGATATGGGTTAAAACAAAAATTTGTAATATTTTGTTTGCCTTAATGGAGCATTTCAAAACAGTGAATTTTGTAAAAACTCAACAAATAAAATATTTTTCAAATATTAAGACTTGTAACTCAGTGGAATTTTTATCTGATGAACACAGTATAAATAAGAACTGAAAAAGGAAAAACATATCTATGCAACAATGCTATATTTGAACGATTCAAGTAAACAGTACACAAGATTTTTGGAAATATCTTTACAAACTGCAAAAAAACTTGTTTTTCGTAAATAACTCGAAAACGGCCATATTCGTGTTCCGCAGCCCCAATTTAGCTTAAAGAACATATCTCTTTTCGGGGTGCATTTTTTGTGAACTAGTGTAATCGGCCTATAAATATTTTTTGAAGAGAAAATAAATCTATAAGTTTATTTTTTTGACTTTATCGAATCTAATTATGCCACAGTTTCTTTCAGGTAGCGCAAGGACTTTTAGAAATTTATATATTCAGTTAAGTCTTTCGACTCAAAAATAAACGATATGCTGCATCGTTTTGTGGGCCAGAATCCTGAACTGATTAGAGTTAGGATATTGCCGTTGTTAGATTCCCCGTTCTCTTTTTAGTGCTTTTCAACTCTTCGACGCAAAAAATTTTGGAGTTAGTGCTCAGTGCTTTTTTAATCTAATTTTTGGTACTTTTATTTTGTGACGGTGGCACTTAACCCAAAATTCAAAAATTAATTTCTTTATCTAGAAGATTTTCTTCAAGTGTAAAATACTTTATTAATGCAACTATTTCATGAACATGTTTTTTGCAGTCATGCCGAAAAATTAACAAAAGTGGATTCGAGCAATTAATGGTGCTTCATCTTTTGTCTTTTAAAAGCGTCAAAACTAGTGTTTTTCATTCGGGATTTCGGGAATTCGGGAATTTTTTCCCGGGATCCCGCACATTTTCCGGGAAAAAAATCCCGGGAAATTTGTGCGGGAATTCCCGGGATTTTTTTGTAATATTGTTATGTCACCACTTTACTTTGTAAGCACACATTTTCAGTGCTGCTCTTAGAAAAATATGAAAAATAAAATTAAAAATATACACATAATTGAAATTCTTTGGATCAAAACCCATTCAGTTCGACTAAATACATAATTTCAATTCTTAACACTACAGCACGAAGCATTAAAATATCTTTGATTATTTCCAATATATCAGGAAAAATAAACAAGTATGAACCATAGACTTCGAAAGCAAAAGGCTTTTAAACTAGGTATGAGAAAAAGAAAAAGCACAAATGGTGTTTGGCTAAGACAAATATGGCGAAATTTTTAATATACCAAAAAAAAGGTTATCTAAGTTTGGAAAAAATCTCCTCACTTGTAAAGAGCTTTATGCAAATTGGTCTAAAACTGGATATTTATCTGCTTGAGTTTGAGGGTTTAGAGTATAAGAAAAACTCTGATGATGGGATCGTGGTTGATCCCGAAAATATGATGGTGTTAACTTCGACCCTTATACAAAATCAAGAATTTGTCTTTGTCTTTTTCAATTATTACATGCTTTGAAAAATCATTTCTCAATAAAACTAATTAAATTTTTGGACCAATTCATTATTTCAGTTCAATTTTGCTTAGCAATATGAATTGCTCATTATTGGCCTATAAAATAAAGCATAAATCATATTTCGAATAAATCTTTTCTGGTTATAAAGCTAGAGCAATTATAAAAAAGTCTCAAATTGGTAAAATTTTTACTTTAGATAGCTACTAGTCTGAAGTTATACAATAAAAAAAATTGAATTTTCTTATTAAAATTAAAAAGCATGCGACACGGCACACCTTCATACATATTTTTTGGAATTACTTTGTAAAGAACTGAAATTATATTTTTTAACTTACTTTTAATGCATTAATAAATTTATTTAATAGATCTCATTAACTTCTATTTTTTTTTTGTTCAAATAAATTCATTTAAATGATATATTGTATCGTTTTGTATTGGGCTGGAATTCCCCGGGAAATTGAAAAATCAATCCCGCTTTCCCGGGAAACGAAAAAGTGCGGGAAAAGAAAAACTCTAGTCAAAACCCATAAAAAACGAATTTTTGTACATATTTCGTTTGCTTGGCAACGAAATTTGACATACATATGTATGTGTATTCTACTCTTACGTGCGCACGTTACGCACGTTACGCACGTGGCGTAAGAACTATCCTCATACTTTTTATGGTTTCTATTTATATCCGTCTAAACTTGGGCATCTCGTCCATTTTTTGAAAAATGTTTAAGAGCGCGTCAACAGATATTAATGAATTTGGTGGCATTCGAAAAGTTGGAAGCTAGTTTGAATGGAAACATATTGAAAAGATATATATATATATATATATATATATATATATATATATATATATATATATATATATATATATATATATATATATATATATATATATATATATATATATATATATATATATATATATATATATATATATATATATATATATATATATATATATATATATATATATATATATATATATATATATATATATATATATATATATATATATATATATATATATATATATATATATATATATATATATATATATATATATATATATATATATATATATATATATATATATATATATATATATATATATATATATATATATATATATATATATATATATATATATATATATATATATATATATATATATATATATATATATATATATATATATATATATATATATATATATATATATATATATATATATATATATATATATATATATATATATATATATATATATATATATATATATATATATATATATATATATATATATATATATATATATATATATATATATATAGAAAATTGAAAACTTTTCGAATTTAATATAAAAAGCAGAAACGCCGCGTTTTAAAAACGCCCGTGTGGCCTCAGCCTTAATAATATTAATTACAAAGAACACACATTCTGTTTATCGTTTGAAATGTTTTAAAAGAGTGATTAAAAATTTAATTGTACAACAAAAATAATTTTCTTCATTAATATAAAATACGAAAGTGTCTAAAGAAAATTTTTACAAGTAGATAAATTCAATTGTTATATTCTATTATATTAACAAAACCAGCCATTAGCGCTCATGAAATATCTTTAAATCGGAAAAGGAGGAATAAATTATACTAACAAATTTTAGTTTTATAAACTTTATTACAAAAAATATGATAAAAATTCAATAGCTGATAACATTTAAAGTTCAATGTATTAGTTCCAAATGTTTTAGCGTAGAGCATTAACATGTACATCACACCATCAGTATAGTATTTTTCATCTTCCAAAACTAGTTTTGCACAATTTTATGTATCTGATTTACTTTGTAATTCTCTTGATCCAATCTAAATGTGCCTGGACATTGATGAAACTAGCTCTACTGTCACAGCCAGCTTTAGGTTTGTCAGCCAAATAAGCCACACCGATTAGTACTTTGGGATTGGACTCCAATACCAGTGGACCGCCGGCGTCGCCAGCGCAGATTGTAATACCATCAATACCTTTGGTGTTAATTCTAGCGCATACTGCGCCTTTATGATTCTTTTCACATTCTTCATTACTGAGAACTTCCATTCGACCCCATTTCAATATTTCGGTATGCGAATTCTTCGAGGCAGTAGGAAGCCAACCAGCTACCAAACCTTTTTTACCACTATATTTGTTGTCTACATTCTCAGGTAAACTAATAGCCCGAATACTGCGCATGACTCCTACCGGTGGAATTTTTATAAGACCAAGCCCATTTCCTTTTTTACCAACGCCGTATTCCTCTTGGATAATAATGTTCTTAGCCCAAACGTGAATTTTTTTGATGGGATTTGAAAGAACCGTGGCACCTAACGATACGATAACTTGATCAGCATGGCGTAGACAATGAGCAACAGTTAATATCCATTTATCGCTGATTAAACAACCACTACACTGAGCGTATTTGCCATTAATATGTTTATATTTTATAGCAAGACTAACTATGTAGGGGAATTGCCCATCGTCAGCATCGTCGCCTTTTAGGATGCGACCACTTGGTACTATTTCACTTTCAATTAAATTGAAATTGTAAGCGGTGGCCAAAGCGAAAGTCAAAGTAACGACAATTAAGACTTTCATATTGCTGTTGAATACAAACCGATGAACTTTTGATATCTTCGTCAATTCTCGCTCGCTTTATATAGCATTTTTTTCAAACTTAATTACACTACTCGACAGAGTTTAACTTCTTACAATATTTCTCTCTAGACTACAGTCTTTATTTTAATAGAACTAGATACAAAATTTATTCGATTTTCCCGTATTCTTTGCTAAATTTGCTCAAACTTGAGCTAAGAAGTTTTGAATTTGTTTTTATATCATCGAATCTAATTATGCCATAGTTTCTTTTAAGAATTTTATATATTCAGTTAAACCTTTAGACTCGCAAAAAAGGGATTTGCTGCAACGTTTTGTGAACCATAATAATGATTTGCGCTATGGACTGGGGTGATTACAGCTAAGATCTTACAGTTTCTGGATTCCATAAAACCGGAAAGGTGGCAGGAGATAATAACATGTAGACAGGCTCGTATGGTGCTCACGAAGCCTCTTGAGCAGGAGAGCGGATAAGGTTCTTAGGAATAAACGGGGACCCGATTAAATGGATAATGCTTTTTTCCCCAATTAGATAAATGATGGGCATTGATAACGCGCATGGTGGCACAAAAATTTCTATATTATAATTATTTCTAACTTTTTCAAAATTTATCGCATTAAGAAAATTGTACATTTTTATTAAAAACATAAAAAGGAATCTGAACTTGTCTAAAAGCATTCATTGAAATGTAAGTTAATAACATTTTCATATAATTCATAATTTTCCGAAAAATAGATTGAAAAGCCCAAACACGGAAATAAGATTTTATTTTTTAATTTTTTTATTTAGAAGAATTCTTGACGGCATTTATTTTTTATGTTTGTATGCCGAGTAGTGTTATTGTCAAATAACTTTTAAAGTTGAAGAACTCAAATTATAATCGTAGATAAGATATTTTAGTGAGTAATATGAGATAATAATTCTGTGAAAGATTTTATACTGGTTTTCTATGTAGTAAGACGGGGTTCACACATGGCAATTTTTGTTGCGCAACTTTTAATTCAGCTGGGAGAAAGACAGAGAAAAGCTGTGTTGCTTTCTCTGTTTTTCTCGCAGCTGAATTAAAAGTTGCGCAGCAAAAATTGCCCTGTGTGAACCCCGTCTAACTACCCAAATTAAGATAAAAATAAGTAAAAATAGACGTGTAGGTACAACATTTAAAAAACTACAAAATAATTTAATTTATTTATTTTATTTTTAAGTTTTCTATTTCTATCTTATCTAAAGTCTGTGATCTGGCATTTTGTTTCGGACTGTACCTTAGATTTGGGCTTTTTTTGTGGTATTACTGCATTCTAGTAGCCAAGCACTTTCCTTGAATACCCATATTGAGGCTGACAATATATGTATAATATATGAATATAGTCCCCCATTTTGTACTGGCCGCCATTTTGGAATTGGAAGTATTTCATTGCATACTGTATTCTACTAGTCAAACCCTTTCATTTGATATCCATATTGAGGTGTTTGTAAACAAATAAATAATTCGCCATTTTGTGGCGGCGGACAGCTTTGATTTACATACTGAATACACATAATCGTAACATCATCAGATAAATCGGTCATGAAATTTATATGTGTACACTAAATTTAAGATCAATCGGTCGACAGGAAGGGGGTAAAACTAAATATTAGTTTTTATGGGCGTGGCGGTGTCCACTTTTTAATTACAAAATTGTATAGCCATTGTTAGCAGGAACGGGCTAAAACTAAATATTACTTTTATGGGCGTGGCGCAGGCCAATTTTCTAATCACAACATTAAATTCTCATTAAAAGTATAGGCGCTTACAAAATTTCAGCTCAATCGGTCAACGGGGAGGGGGTAAATTTTCAATTATTAAATTTTAAACAAACTCCACAAACACGGTAATCTAAATAAAACCATTTAAAAAAGGAAACCCCTAAAGTATGCTTCGAAATTTATACATGCAAATTATTATAGCAAAAACAACAACAATGGTGTATAAACCTTTGCAAATGAAACGAAAACAAAAAGAAACAAACAAAAACAAAAATAATCTAAAAGTACAAACAAGCCAAAACAAAAAGAAATTTATAACTGTAAAGGCAGATTTGGCCGACCTCTGGGCTAGTGTGATTTAACTTGCAGCCTAATATGGTGTTCAGACATGCGCCTTTATTGAGATTATCGCAATAAATGGCAATATTGAGCTCAACATTCCATACAAAATTTTAATTTAGTTATTGTTCAATAAGTACGAAATTGTTATAAATATTGAGTAAAACTAGAAATGCAACACTGTTCACAAGTGTGTTTAGTGAGCAAAACTATATACAATGGCTAATGTGGAGAAAATAGAACAACACAAAACATAAAAATTTTTATTTATAAATAAAAAATAAAAACAATGTTATTTCCAGCTGTCAAATGCTTATTGGGTTAGCTAAATTGAGTAAATTCTGTATATCTGAACACTAAATTAATTTTGTCAATAAACCGCATATTGAATCTATTAAGAATCCATATAACCCACGATATCGATCAACAACTCGATCGACTAACGACAAGTCACTCATTGTAGTTCGTTTGAGCGACCCACTAACTATCGATTGTCGGTCGTCAAGCTTTACGTTGTTCACGTAATGCATTTACTAATTGTCAAATTAACATATTGCCACATCAAAATTTTCACAAATAAAACGCTAATTTTAAAATAAAAGCGCTGAAATGTGAAAAGTGTACCATAAAAAAATGCAACTCTATGCTAATTAAAGCTACTAAAAATGTAAACAAAAGACATATGTATGTATGTATGCATAAGTACATGTTTCAAATTGTGACACAATAAAAAAGCATTTTTATATTCGCACTACATATTTAAAAAAAAAACATTTTTTTATGTGATTTACAAACATATTTTTGTTGAAACCGGTTACGCGACACATTTCGACACACAGAATCCTTATCATCTAAGTTCCATTGTCTCAGCAGTATCTGGTGCTGTTTTAGGTACAAGCTCATCATTGGCACCACTTCGGAAGCATCATCAGCTTCAACCTCCCAATTATCAAAACCTGATAAAAAGAAAAAGCCCGCTTGTGATCCCGCTGAAATCGTACGTAGTAATTTGATAAATATTTGTAAATTGGTGGTAAAAGAATTACCCGAACAATCGGTCCGCTATGGACGTACATATGTTGGATACTGATCATTTGCTTTTGCAACAATTCTTTATTGTCATTGAACATGTTTTGGGTCATGGTTTGCGTACAAAGAAGGGACTATTGAGTCCACGAAAATAACTCAGGGATCTATTGTAATGTGTCGAGGCCTACTGTCCTGAAGTTCAGGATATGACAACAAGTGTTCCTGATTTACCAACTGTTCGCACTCACATAGGTCGCGCACGAGCGTATAGCTTTGATGCAGAAAAAATTGACGGATTATTTACAAGCTCTTACAGAGCATAGGGAAGATGCTTTAAACGAATGCTGGCCCACCTTCAATCAACTCAAACCAAACTCCAGCTTCATTTTCGGCTATAAAACTTCTAAAACTATTTTTTAACTTTATTTTATTTTATTATTAATAATTAATAAAATTTAAACACTTTATTGTTTTTTTTCTGATCTAAAATAGCTCACAAACTAGCTATTGGTAGGTAGAACGACACACATAGTTTCAATAAGGTTCCGAAAAATTTATTTTTACTACAATGCAAATAAATTTATAAAATTTTATTTTTTCCAGACTCTAATATGTATCATGATCAGTAAATAGCAGCTAGTATTTAATAAGACTGATGATATATTATCAAATTTGTGAAAAGTAATTTAATTTTTAATTTCTATTCCTGCCACGTAGCATTCACAGAGAGATTTTTTTCTGCAATGAAGAGCAAATGGCGAGACGAAAGAAGCAAAGCGACTCCGAATCTGATACAAAAAATTAATTAATTATTTACTTTAATATAAATATAGACTCTAAAGATGCTGTGCAATTGCTTAGAAATGATAATTATTTGATAAAACTTGCGAAAAGCAATAAAAAAAATACGTTTTTAAATATGTATAACAATAAAGAGAAATAAATTGTACTTTATTTTTATACTGTGTACTTTTTTCTTAGCCTTTAATAACCAATGTACTTTAATTGGCAAAAAAAAAGAGGTGGGACCCCTATTTATATTACAAATTAATTATGCTGCAAAAAGCTATTTTTATATAATTTTTAATAAATGCGATCCCATATTTAAAAAAATATTGGAATTAAAGAAAATAAAATATTAGTTAGTCTGTTGGCCACGTTTTTTTCACCAAATATTTGCCAAGTGTAACCGTAGCTTTACATTCAAGGTAAAAGGTGTGTTCAGTGCTTTTATGTAAAACACAAAGACAAACATTTTCGTACAATTTAACTCTACCAAAAATCAATAGTCCCAGATATAAACTTTCAAAACGCCGATAAACGAATATAGTTTTTGGTGCCCTCTACCAGAATCAGTCCTTAGAACCATCTAATGAATTGCATTAAATCTAAATTTCCAGTATGGCCTTTCTACATACATCTTTCTAGAGGATTTATAAGCCGCTATGTTTTTGCATAGCTTAATTTTTAAGAACTTAAGGTAGCTTCACACCTGGCAAATATTTGCCCAAAAAACGTAACCACTACTTTTGCTAAGGG